>OZ012737.1:373925526-374327200 GCA_963859935.3 Lathyrus sativus | reverse complement strand
ACCCAATCATCACAAGTTCACTCAGGAACTTATTGGAACCATCGCTCACACCCCACATGGGCACACGATGTTCACCCATCGCTCACATCCCACATGGGCACACAATGTTTATGGATTGCGCACACCCCACATGGGCACACAATGTTTATGGATTGCGCACACCCCACATGGGCACACAATCCGATTGCTCACACCCCACCTGGGCACACATTCGTTTGTAATCATCTCTCACACCTCACATAGGCACACTATGTTACAACAGATTCTCATTAGAATCCACAACACAAGAATGCACTTAATGATGCTTCACATGCAAAATCACTCCAGACATTCTTGAAATGCATACATATTCACAATATATATATATGCATGCATTCATCTCATTCTATCACATACAATCCGTACACATTCACATTCAATTACGCCAAACGGTAATAAACTCTATCACAATCATCATGCATTTACGTTTAACTTAAAAAATGCATATATTTGACAAAAGGCCACAATTCACAATAAATTCCACAATCTAGGATTCACACTATACGGCTACCTACAACATCTCATATAACAGCACACAAGCTACACGTTTCGGGAGAAAATAATCACATTCAAATCGAAAATCAACATTGGATGGAATAAAAAGAAAAAAAATGATGTGTTGTCATGCTCGCTAGCATACTCACTAGGCGAGCAGAATGGCAAGCCCTTCGCTATGCCACTCGCTCCAGCGAGTTTGGGTCTTTTTGGTTCTATCCAAGTCTGAGAGTGTTCGCAGGTAGCTCGCTGGGTGCTCGCTCAGCGAATCCTTCGCTACCTCACTCGCCAGCTATTCGCTTAGCGAATGCGTCGTTACACAAACCCTCAATCCTCCAAAATATAAGAAAGTAACAAAATCACCCGATTTTATTCAAACAAGTTTCAATAGTCTCGGTCTAACATTCCTCGAATAAACTACACAATCTATTTCGAATTCTAACCGTGAAAACATCGGTTTATATCGATTTTACCAATTCGACCTAACATGTAGAAAAACACCCAAACAATCCAACCAAAACATACATAATCATACACATTGATAAGATAATAAGATTTCACAGCCTTACTCGATTAAAACGATTCCTAGAAGTTGTTTTGAAGATCTACAAGTTTTTCCACTTTTTCTTCTCTTTTCTCTTCTTCCTCTTTCTTTCTCTCCTTTTCCTTCTTTCTTTCTCTTTTCTCTCCTTTTTCTCTCTTATAACTTTCTATTCTCATTCCTTCTATTACTTTTCTCTCAAAACATCTAATAATTCATCTTCTCACAAAATATCTAACTTAACATTAATTAAGAAATATCTAAAATACCCTCCAACCTAATTTCCCCGAAAACTCCCAAAACGATAAAGTAGCCCAATATGCAAACATAACATATTAACACACCAATAAAATAATAATCACCCAAATAAAAATAAAATACTCAACAAAAATGGGAAATCAGAATCAGGGCGTTACAACTCTCCCCCACTTTAGAAATTTTCGTCCTCGAAAATATTACCTGATTCAAACAACTTCGGATATGACTCTCGCATCCCCCTCTCTAATTCCCAAGTCATATTGTCTTCCGAAGCGCCTCCCCACGCTACCTTCACAAGTGCAATATCTTTGCCTCTTAGCTTCTTAACTTCACGGTCCAAAATCCTAATCAGTAAAGCTTCCACGGTAAGGTTATCTCACTTCAACCTCGTCCATAGGAATAACATGTGATGGATCCGGAACATACTTCCGAAGTTGCGAAATATGGAATACATCATGCAAATTCGAAAGATTCGGAGGCAACGCCACATGATAAGCCACGGCACCAACTCGTGCAGTAATCTGATAGGGACCAATAAAACGAGAAGTCAACTTCTTCGACTTCAAAGCACGACCCACACCCGTAACTGGTGTAACTCTCAAAAACACATGGTCACCTTCTTGAAACTCAAGATCCTTCCTCCTCTTGTCATGATAGCTCTTTTGTCTACTTTAAGAAGCTTTCATCTTTTCCCGAATAAACTTCACTTTCTCTGTCGTTTGTTGTACCATCTCCGGTTCAACTATCGACCTCTCACCGGTTTCATGCCAACACAAAGGTGTTCGACATCTCCGACCATACAAAGCCTCAAATGGTGCCATACCTATACTTGAATGAAAATTGTTATCCAACTTGAACTCAATCAACGCCAAATAACTATCCCAAGCACCACCTTGCTCGAGTACACAAGCACGCAATAAATCCTCCAACGATTGAATTGTCCTCTCAGTTTGACCATCCGTTTATGGATGATAAGCGAACTCAATCTTAGCTTAGAACCCAAAGCCTTTTGCAAACTCTCCCAAAACCTCGATGTAAATCTAGGATCTCTATCCGATACAATACTCTTAGGAACTCCATGTAACTTCACAACCACACGAACATAAATCTCGGCTAACTTCTCCAAAGGATAACTAATATCAATTGGAATGAAGTGAGCAGATTTAGTAAGTCTATCCACGACTACCCAAATAGCATTATGACCTCTTTGCGTATTCGGCAATCCCGTAACAAAATCCATCGATATACTATCCCATTTCCACTCCAGAATGTCCAACGGTTGCATCAATCCACTAGGCTTTTGATGTTCAACCTTAGACTTTTGATAAGTTAAGCATGCATACACAAATTGAGCTACATCTCTCTTTAATCCGGACCACCAAAAGATTTTCTTAAATCTTGATACATTTTATTCGCTCCCGGATGAATACTTAAATTACTTCGGTGTCCTTCTTCCAATATCATCTTTTTCAACTCCACATCATCGGGAATACAAATACGACCACGGAATCTCAAAACTCCAAAATTATCAACCTTGAAATCCTCATTCTCATTCATCATTAAATCAACGAACTTCAAATCCAACTTTTGCTTTTCACATACGGTTGCAAGAAAATCATTCGTAACATGTAGCATACCAAGTCTCACACTTCTCGGCGTCATTTCACAAACTAGACTCAAGTCTCTAAAATTCTCCAAATGTTCCCATTCTCTCATCATCGATGCGGACATATGTAACAATTTCCGACTCAAGGCATCGGCAACCACGTTTGCCTTACCCGGATGGTAATTCAAACATTGGATGGAATAAAAAGAAAAAAAATGTTGTGTTGCCATGCTCGCTAGCATACTCGCTAGACGAGCAGAATGGCGAGCCCTTCTCTACGACACTCGCTCCAGCGAGTTTGGGTCTTTTTGGTTCTGTCCAAGTCTGGGAGTGTTCGTTGGTAGCTCGCTGGGTACTCGCTCAGCAAACCCTTCGCTACCTCACTTGCCAGCTATTCGCTTAGCGAACGCGTCGTTACACAAACCCTCAATCCTCTAAAATATCAGAAAGTCACAAAATTACCCGATTTTATTCAAACAAGTTTCAATAGTCTCGGCCTAACATTCCTCGACTAAACTACACAATCTATTTCGAATTCTAATCGTGAAAACATCGGTTTCTATCGATTCTACCAATTCGACCTAAAATGGAAAATGTAGAAAAACACTCAAACAATCCAACCAAAACATACATAATCATACACATTGATAAGATAATAAGATTTCACAACCTTACCCGATTAAATCGATTCCTAAAAGTTGTTTTGAAGATCTACAAGTTTTTCCTCTTTTTCTTTCTTTCTCTCCTTTTCCTTCTTTCTTTCTCTCCTTTTCCTTCTTTCTTTCTCTTTTCTCTCCTCTTTCTCTCTTATAACTTTCTATTCTCATTCCTTCTATTACTTTTCTCTCAAATAATTTAATAATTCATCTTCTCACAAAATATCTAACTTAACATTAATTAAGAAATATCTAAAATACCCCCAACCTAATTTTCCCGAAAACTCTCAAAACGATAAAATATCCCAATATGCAAACATAACATATTAACACACCAATAAAATAATAATCACCCAAATAAAAATAAAAGACTCAACAAAAATGAGAAATCAGAATCGGAGCGTTACAGAATCGACCTTGATCGATACCCATGAACCTCTTCTTGATATTTAACTACCATACACTCACTACAGTTGAGCCTCCGGACGGCTCCGCTTTGCCAAAAAAATTAGCAATATTTAAACATGTTTTTTCCTTCTCCTTTTCTCACTTGATATTTTAAAGCATATTATAATAGTTATGAACAATTAAATTATATTCTCTTAAGAATATCGACATAAGAGGTAATACAAAAATATGCTAATGGAAATAACAAGTTTTTCAATTGCAAAAGTGGTGTTAAGGAAGGTGGCACTTTGTCCCCTTTCTTAGTTTATCTTGTTGAAGATCGGTTCAACAAATATATCACAAAATTGGTCAATAATGGGAAGTTATCTCTAATTAATAACACTAGAGTTAGATAGGTTCCTTCACACGTGTTACATGTATATGATATCATGATATTTTGCAAGGATACTATCATTAATGTAAGAAATCTCATTTACTTTTTCATCAAGTATGGCACGATCTTAGACCAGCTTATTAGTCCAATTAAATCCACTTTCTTTGGAGGATTCATCCATCAATCACAATATATCAAACAAATTTTTTTATATGCTTGGATTCAATGTTAGTGTTTATCGTTTTAGTTATCTCTATTTTATTCATTACTACATTCACTCCTCTACTTGGGGAGGAATTAAAAAGACAATTTTGTGGATTGATGTGTTGTGCATGTACAGCTGTATACAACTATCATGTGATCTTGTGGATTTTATTGATGAAAACCCTTTGTGTAAAACTACATTTAGTGAAGTCTTCACTATCAAGATGGTTGACATGGTCGATTTGTTCTTTGTGAGGGCAAAGGTCAAACTATCTCAAAGGATGAGAACACCTTAGGTCAAATGACGTTAAATGAAGTCTATTGTGACAATTGTCTAACAATCTATGATGATGGCGATGGCATCCAATAATGTAGATATCTCAAGCCTCATTAGTATTTATTAATTAGAAGATTCAAATTTCAATTGGAGTACACTAAATGATAAATAGGTTAATCGTTGTGACTCAACATGTATCCCTAGCAAATTTTTAGTTTAACCCAGCGCTACTATGCAAGTTGAAACAGAAGAAGTTTGTATGAAGGTTAAATGAATATTTCAACAAGCACTTAAAAGGAATTCTTAATATATGATGAAGATAAGAGATTAAGATTATTTCCTTTTACTCTAACAATTGATTTGGAAGAATCGTATTAGAAACCGACGCCTAGAAATATCTCTACATGGGAGCCCATGGAGTCAAAATTCTTGGAAGAATATTTCTCCACATCCCTTTATGTTAAAAAAAACTTATGAAATATCCACTTATATACAAAAGGAGGGGGATCACTTGGTGAAGCCTACAAGAGATTCAACAGGATCATAATTCCATTCCCAACACACAAATTAGACATCATTGATCAGATGCAAATATTATAGAAGTGTCTAAGGCTTAAAGCAAAACAAATGCTTGATCCAACAATTAGAGGTTCATTAAAATTCCACCCAAATTATAAAAATAATTAAATTTATTACTACTAATGAACATTTTGAGTTGTATGATGGGTGTTATAATGCTAAAAAAAAATAGGTTAGTTGATTTAAAGTTGGTGGTAAATAGCAACAAATCGAATGAAGAACAAGTAGCAGCCAAAGTGGAAAAAAAGGATAGATGCACTCAAAAGTCCAATTGTCAACTCCAAAAAGTTGAATGTGAACGGTGTAAAGGACCTCATTTCTCCATGAATTGTGAAGCTCACTTGACTATAGTAGAGCATGTAGAGTCGGTGAATTACCTCCACAAGCAAGCCAACGTCAGCAAGGTAATCCCTATACAAGCATTTACAATCCGAGATGAAGAATCCATCCAAAATTTCATGGAGAAATCAACTATGTATCCCTAAAAAACAAAATAGATACCAAATTAACATGTAACTCAAAAAAAGAAGTAACACTGGGAGGTTGTCTAAACTCCCCAATTTCAAGAAGAATCTGGAAAAGCTCAAAAGAATACCTCTACATCAATAAAAATATGAAGATTCATGTCTGTCAGATAGACCAAAATCTCTCAAGACAACCTCAAGGAAGTTTTCCCACACCATAATTACAAATCCAAGAGATCATATTATTGTGAGTGTTGTTACTGCAATAACTCATAAAGTTGTAGAAGAAGAATCAAAGAAATGAAAAATAAGAGTGAAACATGTCCCAACCTCATATAAGTGAAGATGGAAGTTCTTGAGCATATTGAAAAAGAGAAAAATGTTGAAGACTCGTTAATTATACTAGAGAAAGAAATGTTACGAAAGCATGAGATAAGACTCTACCTTCCTTAGAGATTGAAAAATATCTAAAAGCTGCAAATCAACATTTCATTTTTCAAGGCATTATAACGAATTCCCATTTTTCAAGGCATAAACAGTATTCATGAAGGATATTATTTCTGAAAACAAGACCGCGAATGACGAAATTGTGAAATTGTCTATGCAACGAAGTTTCATTCTACAAAGTAACATACCAATAAAGTGAAAAGATCCTATAATTTTTACTATTATGAATTGATGTCGTCAATAACAAACCAAAAAATGAGAAAAATATTTGAGTTTCTTGAACAAACACAAGAAACTCCATTAGGTTTTACAAAAGGGAGAGAAGAAGGAAGAAGAAGAATAGAGAATTGGTTAAATTTGTTTTTCTATTCACTTTCTCAATAAGGGTTCAAAGATTACAAGTGAATACCAACAATTAACCTCTCTCAATAACCTGAGGTAACTAACCTATTTATAAATTACTAAGCTAACTTAAATAGGATGCAAACTTAAAAGCAATGCACAATTCGATATACTAACTTAAATTACAAGTTAACATATTTCGACAGTATGCTTGAATAGACTTCGACTACAACATACACAACTCCTGTCGAACCATGAAACTATCCTTATCGACACTAGTGTTTGATCCAAACACCACAAATCTCTACCTTGGAACAAAATCTACACAAACAAGAGAACAAACTAGCTTTCATCATGCAGCTTTATCAACTGCGTACAGTGGAAAAACTTGCTACTCGACAATGTCTTGGTGATCATATCAATAGCATTGTCATCATTCGAAACCTTCAGTACTTGAACTTATCTGCGCTCAATTGTATCTCTGAAGAAGTACAACCTCACATCGATGTGCTTGGTTCGCTCATGATTGGTTAAATTCTTCGACAAATATATTACACTTTGACTATCACATTTAACAGTGATAACTCGACCTTGAAGTTTCAGCTCCTTAGCAAAACATTTAAGCCACAATGCTTCTTTCACAACTTCAGTGAGGGCGATATACTTTACTTCAGTGGTTGATAAGGAAACAACCTTCTTAAGTGTTGCTTTCCAACTAATTGATGTGCCAAACATAGTGAACACATATCCAGAAATAGATTTTCTAGAATCCGTACAACCTACATAATCAGAGTTGACAAATCCTTCGATTTCAACTTTGTTATCATCACCACATACTCCACCATAAATTAAGACTCAGGTTAGAGACCCATTTATATACCTAATAAGCCACTTTAGTGCTTGCTAGTGTGCCTTCCCAGGATTGGCCACATACCTGCTTACAAGGATCACTTCGTATGTTATGTCTAGCCTTGTATATACCATAACATATATCAAAGAACCTATTATACTAGCATATGGAATATTATTCATATAGGCTCTTTCGACTTCACTACTAGGACTTTGAGTCGTACTCAGCTTGTACTAAGGATTAGTTGGTATTAGAACAAGCTTCGAGATAAACATAATCTCGACTGCTTTCTATCTCTCCAGATGTCAATCCCAAGAATTCTGGAGGCAGCTCCCACATCCTTCATGTCAAATTCCTTATCAAGTTCTGTTTTCACCTTCATAACATCTTCAAAATTGTTGCTTGCTATAAGGATGTCATCCACATAAAGCAACAAAATCACAAGCGAATTTCCATGTCGAAATTTAAAGTAAACACAGTGGTCGAACTGGCTCCTAGTGAAACTAATATGTGTCATGAACTTGTCAAATCTCTTGTTCCATTGTCGAGGAGATTGTTTCAGGCCACACAAGGACCCATTAAGCTTGCACACATAATCTTCCTTTCCCTTTTTTTGCATACCCTTCAGGTTGCCTCATCAGGATTGTTTCATCTAGATCACCATACAGGAAGGTTGTCTTCACATCCATTTGTTCAAGTTCTAGGTCAAACTTTTCTACCATGTCTAACAACATTCTAATGGATTTATGCTTTACAACAGATGAGAACACATCATTGAAGTCGACACCTTCTTTCTGAGTGAACCTTCTAGCAACCAACCTTGCCTTAAAATGCTTTGACATCACTCATTCTATTCCCTCCTTAACCTTGAAGATCCACTTACAACTGACTAACCTGGCCCTGTAGGTTTATTGATCGACTCCCAAGTGTTATTATCATGGAGAGATTTCATCTCATCATCCATGGCTTTCAGCCATTCAGTCTTATCTCGACTCCTCATAAATTCCTTCTAGTCTCTAGGTTCTTCTTCAAGAACCTCATTTGCAGAGATTAAGGCATAAGTTATGAGATATGTATAACCAAGTCTCTGAGGTGGATTTATGACTCTTCTCGACCTATTTCTTGCCAGCAGGTAGTCATTATCAGTCTCATCATCTTCGACAACAACTTGAGATTCTTCTTTGACTTCATCTGGGTTATGCAATTCACCATCACTATGCTCCACCTCAACAGAAATATCTTCCCATTCTAGCTCTTCTTCAGAGATCTTTGAACTTTGACCAATGTCATTAGTTTTATTGAAGGGCATCTCAGCTTCATTGAAAACTACATCTCTATTTGTGATACACCTTCTATGACCTGGCTCTAGGCACTACAACCTATAAGCTTTAAATCCTTCTGGGTATCCAAGGAACATACATCTCAAAGCTCTAGGTTTGACTTTATCTTACCTAATATGAGCATAGGCTAAACAGCCAAATACTCTAAGTCTGTCGAGACTAGGTGGACGTCCCAACCAGACTTCTTCAGGTGTCTTCATTCCCAAGGCTTTCGAGGGAAACCTATTTATCAAGTATGTTGCAGTCACAACAAATTCTGCCCAAAATACCTTCTTCAATCCTGCACTTATCAACATGCATCTCACCCTTTTCAAAATAGTTCGATTAAACCTTTCAGCCAAACCATTTTTTTGGGGAGTCCCTATTGTAGTTTTATGCCTTGCAATATCATACGCAACATAATAGTTGTCAAAAGCCTCGTTGCCAAATTCAAGATCATTGTTGGTGTAGTACACTAATTTTTACCCCTAAGATCCCACATATTAGTTGCATTTTATACCACAAACAAGATCACAAACTTTTATTATCTTTTCTTCCTATGCAGGTATGTCTCTGAGAGATATCATTGGGCGTCCTTGTTTTCTTGTAAGCATGGTATTTGTTTATGTTTATGTTTACTAACCCTTGATTAAAATCCAAAAATATGTTTGTTTTCTTTTTCTTCATTAACTCTTTTTAGGAAGAGGTTGGAATCAAGAACATCAATCAATAGTCTCTTAGCTCAAATGAAATTCAACTGAAAAAAGTCAAAGTTGTTATGCAAACAATTCAAAATCATTTGATCAAGAGTTTCCCAAGATTTGATTGACTTTTATTCAAGAGACTCAAAGGTTCATGTGTTTATTTCCATGCCTTCTTTGACAAATTATAAAAATCGAGCCAGAGCCAAGACAACACATCAAAAGGAAAATTTTCACAATTTTCACTGTGTTAATCGATTAACACATTTGCACATGCAAATGGTTAATCAATTAACCAGTTTTTTATGAATATACTGCAAATTCAAATTTTGTAGTATTTTTGGCACCAAATTCAAATATTTTATCATGAGATTATTCTAGATCACTTCATTTTAATTCCCTTATCTCATCATAATTAATTCCCACTATACACCTTCACTAATCACCACTTGATCTTGATTTTGCCTCCAAATTCAAATTCCAAGCCTAAATTTGGTTCCAAACCAAAGTCCAAACCACCAAAATTTTCAAGCCTAAATTCTATAAATAGAGGCCTTATTTCATTCATTTCACAAGCTTTTACTAGCCAAATTCACCTTATCAAATTTCTTCTTTACTCTCTCAATTTTCTCCAACTATCAAATTCACCAAAACTCTTTCTTCTTTTGAAAGTTAGTAAGTTCATCATTAGAACTTACTAATCTTTGAGCTAGACCTTCATCCATTCACTTTTTCATCATCAATTTCAGTAGATCAAGACTTTAGAATGTGGTTCTTGAAGTTATTTGAAGCAATTCAGATTTGAAGTGGTATACCCTCATTCCACCATTGTTGTTCTTGATCCATCTTCCACAATGTGATCTATTTTTTATTCTTGTTGCTTGATATTTGGATCTTGCAAATTGTGTTTTATTGATGTTATTTACTATTGTTTCACTTGAATTTTTGTGCTAATTCTCATTCATGATCATGAGGTGTTTGAAGAAATGGTTGGATCATAGATGCTGAATTTTTTTCAATTTTTTTTTGGTCTTAGCAGTGTTAATCGATTAATACATTTGCACTTACAAATAGTTAATTGATTAATAAGTGGCAGAATTGTATTCTTTGCTTGTTTTTAGGATTGCTTTGGTTCTTTCCTCTTCTTCTTCCATTCTCTTTTGATTTTTGCCTTGTCTTACACTTTCAAAGGTCCTATTCCTATTTAAATTCAATAGACTTAGGGTGTAGATGAAGTTGGATAAACATTCACTAATTCAAATCTATCTTCAAAATGAATTGTTCAATTCATTTTAGGTGATTTAAGTTAATGATATGTTTAGTGCTTTAATCTACCAAGATGAGTGGTTTAACTTAAAGGTGGAATGATCTTGAAATTGTAATTTAATTTAGAATTCCCTTTCCTCTTCTCTTTTTTTCTTTTGATCAATGAAAATATTCGATGTCATTGGAACTTATTTTAGTTCTTGGTAAAGATGAGATCGTTACCTATTTTCTTTTCGTATGGTATTTCTTTCGGAGGATGATCTACATATCGTCTCTCTAGAATACATTAGTACAAACATTTTTATTGACCGATCTCAGATAATCGTGGTTTCTACATAAACCTGATTACGATTGCTTACCATAATGCTAAATTGTCCCGTATTGGAAAATGATCATTCGTGGCTCAAACTTATGTTTGAAAGTCCAAGTATGGTTGATTATTTGTCTTAGGTCCATTACTTATGAAACTTGTTGTTAGGAGACTTTGATTTTATCAATCCTCCAATGAGTCTTCATTAACTTTGGCCTAAGTGCACTATTTAACCATCGTTGATCATTTGTTCTTACAACTAATCACTAACTCAATAACAATATCATTGTACTAATTTTGTTTATGTTTCCTTCTCGCTCCCTTTCTCTCTTTTATTTTTTATGCTCCATTATTATTATCTCATCTCATATTATTGTTTATGCTTCCACTCTCTTTTTTTTCATTTATCCACTTGGACCATATCTTGTCCAAAACACCATATCTTGTCCAAAATAATAATAAAGGATTAAACCTCTAAAAAACTTGATGCTCTTAATTTTATGGTTATGCTCATGGATGGACTTAGACCTTGGACCTCTTGGATTATTCTTAGACTCTTGGACTTAGAATTAAGACTATTTCTCTATGCTTGGAATATTATGGATCTTTGCCTTTATTTGACTTGCTCATTTGTTTATGCTTCAAGACGGATAAAATTCTTATTTCGCTTGCTATGAAGTGTGCTACAATTCGGTTAGATCCTTCTTATCTCTAACTTTTTACTTTATGCTTTAGGATCCTTCTCCACCCCTTCTTTAATTTTCAAAATCTTCTCCCTTTTTCAAAAACCTTCATATTTTCAAAAATCAAACCGCTTTCATATTAAAACCTTGACTTTGGTCAAGTGATTTTTTCAAACTTTGTTTTCTTTAATAAATGTCAATCAATATTAATCATATTTTGACCAATTTCAAAAAGACATAACAAAACATAAAAACTCACTAACTATTTTTGTGCCTTTGCACACTTTTTTTTCTTTTAAAACTTTTTCATAAGTTTATACATGATTCATCTCTTTAAGTGAAATTATTCACTTGGAAATGACGACTTGTCTTTACATTTAAAATCAATGATAACAAACCTTTTTTTTTAATATTTGTACCACGAACTACGAGGTTTTGATCCTATATTGTACTTTGTGGGTGTGTAGGCATGAGGCGATAAGTCTCTCTAAACACAAAAATCTTAAAAAATAATTCTCTTTTCATCTCCCCAATCTCCTTTCAAGCAAACCTTTTCAAACCAAAAAGCGTAGATATTTCAAAGGGTTCATATAGAGTACTATAGAAGTTTTGGGCACTAACACCTTCTCTCTGCATAACCGACCCCCTTATCCATTCTCTGTTTGTTCTTGTTTTAGAACTTGTTTATGTTTTGTTCGCTCTTTTTCCTTTCCTTTTGGATAAAATGAAAGTGCGTTGGAGACTCTTGCATTTTTTAGTTAAGTTAATTAATAGCTTACGCTCACTATTTTTGTGGCTATAAAAAAGTGGAGAATTTGCTGGAGATTTATCATCCTTGGTGGGTTCAGTCCACTTTGATTTATTTACGCTTTATTTGTTTGATTTGACTGTTTTTGGTTGTTCTGTTTGGGTGATCTTGAGAGGTGAGATAGATCCTACACCCGGATCTGAGAGCTCTTATGATAGGAGGATGGTATAGTAAATGATGCTTCTAGGGAGTAATTCCTGAACAAGCTGAATTGAGAATCCATTCGCTTAGTCGAGGCTTCCTTGGAATTACTGATGTTTAGCGAGTAATCGCGAAAAACATTACTTTTTTCGAGCTCAGGCCCATGACACTAAGGACTTTATAACCCTTTAACCCATCTTGGCCAATTAGGACTTAGTGGCTATGAAGGTGTAAACCTAAAATAGTTGATACGGGATACTACACTCAGACGAGGTTCTCTTGATAATATTATTGATTCCTGAGTAATTGGCGTGCTAGTAATATTCGAAAGAGGATTGAGGACTCTGGGAACTTTTTAGAACCCGTTCTACAGGTGCTAATAAAACCTTAGTACACACCATTGTGGGTTGGTTCTTGTCCTTTGGCTCCATACTCGTGTCGAACCTTTGAACCTATATGCTTTTTGTGATCTTATTTGTGGGTGTTACATCCATGCATTCATAAGCATCATTTGACCAAGTCTTCAAGGAACTTAAAGATGTTTGTTACAAACATTGTAGGGATTTTCCACCATGGATTTTGGAAGAAGGAAAACTCAAAAGTACACTTTCAAGAGTCCTAAGTTGAAAGGTTTACGAGAGCTAGTGTCTTTGGTTGCTGATCTCGATGCTTTCAAATATAGATATGGAAGTGTTCTATATATTTTGAAGATTGATATGGTAAATGGAGTTCTGACGACTATGATTCAGTTCTATGATCCAGTGTACCATTGTTTTATGTTCCCTGATTATCAACTAATGCCCACACTTGAGGAGTATTCAGGTCTACTTGGATTGCCTATTTCTAACCGAGTCTCGTTTTTTGGATTGGAAGAGACTCCTAAGTATCAAGATATTGCTAAAGCTACTCATTTAAAGGTATCTGAGATTAAAGCTCACATGGATACCAAGGGATGTATTCTTGGGTTACCTGCTAAGTTTCTGATAGATAAGGCTCATTACTTTGCTAGCATGATGAGCATTGACGCTTTCGAAGCTATTTTTGCCTTGCTTGTTTATGGATTGTTCCTATTTCCTAATGTTAATGGATTTGTCGAAACTAATGCTATCAAGATCTTCTTGATTGGAAATCTAGTTCCCATTCTACTCGCTGATGCCTATCATTCGGTTCACCTCAGGAATTCTTATGGGGAAGGGATGATTACTTATTGTGCACCGTTGCTATACAAGTGGTTTATTTCTCACTTGCCTCGGTCTATTGCTTTTTGGGACCTCAAAGATGGTCTATTATGGTCACAGAAAATCATGTCGCTTACTCATTCAGATATTGTTTGGTACAACCGTAATTATGATGAAGTGAAAATCATTGATAGTTGTGGCGAGTTTCCTAATGGACCTCTTCTTGATACAAAAGGAGGTATTAGCTACAACCCAGTTTTTGCTCGTCGTCAGTTGGGGTATCCTATGAAAGGAAAACCAAGTAATATCCATTTGGAGGGTTTCTTCTTTAAGGAAAGCAAAGACAACAAAGCATTGAAGGATAAGATTGCGCAAGCTTCGCGTCACATCCAAAGTTGTAATCCTTTTCCATTATTAATAAAATGAGATTTTCAGTATTTCTCAGTGTGTTGTCTTAATATAATGTTTGCAATATTTGTTTTGTATCTTTGAAGTTCCTTGAAGGCTTTGCATTTGCATATTGCACATCAAGCATCATATCTTGCATTGTTTCTTGCCTTTTCCAGGCGTCTTATGTTTCTTTTGGTCTACGTTCAGCCAAGTTGTTGCACTAATACAACACTCAAGCTAATCTCAAGAAACATATGGATCAATTGCAACAAGAGAACCGTGAGTTTCGTGAGCAACTCTGGTGACTGCTCAGAATCAGCCACCATCAACTCCTCCTTCTCCTGTGTAGAGAACAGTGATTTCTGAGATCATATCAATGCCCATTTCTGTGGCCCCAGTTAATGCTTCTCAACATCAGATGCCTCCTGGTTTCCCTTAGGGCATGCTTCTTAATTTTGTGCCAGAGGGATATCAACCTTTTGTTTCTAAGGGTCCAAGAGTACCTGTTGTTATGACTGTACCATCTTTTGTGGTTAATGTTGTTCCTAATACTGAGATTCTAGTTGTTCCTACTGTTGTACCTGTGCCACCACCCGTAGGTCACACAATGCCTTATGTTGAAGAAATTTTTTGCCACACTACTCAGAGTGAGAGTTTGGATGTCCTTGATTGTATGGATGATTTTCAAGATCAGTTTGTTGAGATGCTGAAAGAAGTCAGGGCTTTAAGAGGGAAAGAGTTATTTGGAAAGAATTCTCACGAGCTTTGTCTTGTCCCAAATGTGAAGATTCCCCCGAAGTTTAAGGTTCTGGATTTTGAGAAATATAAAGGGAACACTTGTCCACAAAGCCTTGGTCATGTATGGCAGAAAAATGTCCACCCATACTGACAACCATCAGTTGCTGATTCATTATTTCCAAGATAGTCTTATTAGCGTTACACTGAAGTGATACATGGGACTTGATAGTTCCCAAATCAAGACATTCAATTACCTCGGAGAAGCTTTTATCCATCAGTATAGGTACAATCTAGATATGGCACGGGACTGTGTTCAGCTCCGTGCAATGTCTCAGAAAGAGAAGGAAACTTTTAAAGAGTACACGCAGAGATGGCGCGAGATTGCAGCTGAGATAAGCCATCCGCTTGAAGAGAAAGAGATGATCAAAATCTTCTTGAATACTTTGGGTCTATTTTTCTATGAAAAGATGGTTGCGAGTGCTCCTAGTGATTTTACGAAGATGGTTAATATGGGAATGAGATTAGAGGAAGCTGTTTGTGAGGGACGTCTGACAAAAGAAGGTAGTTATGGAGGTGCGAAGAAGTTTGGTGCTAGTTTTTCTAAGAAAAAGGACGGAGAAACCAATGTCATATCTCAAGAGAGTTCTAGAAGACTCAGGGTCATAAACAACAGTGGTAATCATCATCAGCAACAAGCAGCTTTTGTTACGTCCATCATCAGTGCCGCTCAAGCTACTCCAAATTATCAACCACGGTTCCAACAGAAAACACATCAAAATACTCAGCAACGTCGTGTGCAGAAGAAAGTGCAATTTGATCCCATTCGATGCCATATGCTGAATTATTTCCGGATTTGATAAAGAAGAATTTGGTTCAGACTCGTGATCTGTCGGCTGTTCCTACAGATATTCCATGGTGGTATAAGCAAGAGGTCCATTATGCATTTTATTAGGGTGCCCTTGAGCATGATATCGAAAATTGTTACCCCTTAAAATTCTAAGTGGAAAAGCTTGTAAGAAGTGGTATTCTATCTTTTGAAGACACCAATCCTAATGTGTAATCAAATATGTTGCCTAAGCATGGTAACACGTCTGACAATATGGTATATGGGTGTCCTGGTACATACCGTATTATCGATATTTGTTAGATTCGGAGGTTACTTGTTGAGATGCACACTACTCTGAGCTAATACCACGATATTGAGCATGATTATGCTGCTTGTTGTATTTGTTCTGTGAACCCCCATGGTGTGTGATTGTAAAGAGGGATTTACAAGGGATGATTGGTCAGAATTTGATTCAGGTTACTGCAAATAAAAATGAAGTTAAGAATGAGGTGAATGTCACAGTCCCACGTTTCAACATCTCGGAGCAAGTTGTAATTTCTTACAATAGTCAGAAATCTGTTGTTACACCTTTGGTCATTCGTTTATCTGTCTAGTACCGTATGAATCAGATAAAGTTGTTCCCTACAAATACAATGCTACTATGTTAGAGGATTGGAAAATAGCTTCTCATTTCTTCTCTTCCCTCAGTTGTGACTATTGCATATGTAGGTCGTGTGAACAGTGTAACACCTCAAAATTTGCCTTACCTTTTTCTTTATCTCTTGGCTTGTGTTTCATATCATTTGCATTATCATTTGTGCATAACATTGGTTCTAGACAGGGGATCAAGGTAACTTGTTTAATTCTCAAGAGGAAGTGTATGATTCTCAAAGCTCAAGCAAGGGTCTTTTCTCAACCTTGTGGTATTCTTAAGTCCCAAGGTCCTCTCATAATCAAGGCATGTCTCACAATCATTTGAATCAAGATTACAAGCATTGATCATGTCCTCCTATCTTTGGGATGACTGGATTAGGGTTTTGATCAAAGGCATATGTGGCTAGTTTCTTGGGTAAGACATGATTTCGTGGCTCAATATACATCTTTAGGGTTCCCTACATGTATTATGTATCATCACAAGTCATGGCATGAGTTTCAATAAATGAAAAGGATGTTAGGGTTTCATCTGATCAAGAAAAGTCAATTGTGGCTCCATAAGGTCAAAGTCTTGGTTTCCAAGGTAAATCAAGGGCATGATATTATCACACCCTATTTTTGAACCTAAGATCCCACCTCTTTCGTGCATTCCATTTGCATAGTATCCTTAGGTCATGTGATCTTTGTGTGCATGATTATCATGACTAACCAGCTTGTGCAGGAACAAATATTTCAAGTGGAGATAATACCCATTCTTTCAGTCAAGCATTTCGGGGCATAACTAGTTGATCATGACTTAAGGGGTACTTTAAAATCAAGATACTAGGGCACATGGTCAATACTTCATCATTACCTTCAACTTAGAATACTGATTCTTCTCAAGTCTTTGCCTCATCAAGGCAAGAAAGGCTTATTTTGGAATAAATTTACCTAAGATACGAGATACAAGTCATGACGCAAGATGAAGTCATAGGTTCATGGTAATTGAGACCC
This sequence comes from Lathyrus sativus, assembly GCA_963859935.3. Classification (NCBI taxonomy): domain Eukaryota; kingdom Viridiplantae; phylum Streptophyta; class Magnoliopsida; order Fabales; family Fabaceae; genus Lathyrus; species Lathyrus sativus. Next base: position 374,309,654 of record OZ012737.1, on the reverse strand, counting down.
TACTGCCTTCTCACGCAAGCTAGCTTGAATTCGGGGTTGAAGTTCATTCATATGTGCTTTGAATTCATTTTTTTCCAAGTGACTAAACAGGGTACTTTAGCTTATGGATTTCCTATGGTGTCAAAGTTTCATTCCCATTTGTTTTAATTTCAAATAGTTCGATTAACGAGATCAAGGGATAAACATGTTAAGTCTAGAAAGGAGATTTATGTAAATTTCTAAAAATGAAAATATTCTAAAGACCAGACTTCAAATGTCAAGCTATGTTGCAACCCGCTCAGGCTATAATATTTCCCGTTTAAATCCATAATTTTGGAGAGAATTGATTCATGTGGAAGATTTTATTATGTAACTTGCATCAAGTTTAGTTCTAAAATTTCAAGGTTGCAAGTCGAGTTCAAAAGAATACAATTCAATATCACTCTTCATCATTCAAGATTCAAGTTGAGTCCTATCCAAACAATAAGATGGAAGATTTGCAAAATTAACAATAATACAAAACTCAAGAGTTTTCCAAGGTTATTGACAAGCCAACATACAAGTCATTACGATTCGAATCCGAGAGTTCAAAGCTTTGGAAAGTTGTAACTTCAAGTCAAATCCCAAAAATTCAAAAAAGTCCCAACAAAATTATCACTCTTAAATCCATTAAAAGATACTCTAATAATATTAAAACCATTTAAAACCCATCTCGCAAAAGTTAATTTGCATAAAGGGTGTGAAGATGTTGATCTAATCCCTTCACCTCTTCAAAGTTACTAGAATGAGGTAAAAGGCTCCTATGAGAAATCAATTGTCTCAACAGCAGCCATGCGTCACTGATGTGTTCCTTTCAAAAGAAGCCAAATCCCACCATTTGAATGCCAATATGAAGAAGAAGAAAAAAAGAGTTCAAGAACAACACGTGTAAAAGAACATCATCATTAATAATTCAAGACATATCCCAGACATTCTCCAACTCTTTCCAACAATACAAGCACATTAAAACAAAATGTAGAGGAGTTATTATAGTATCAAACATGTTCTACCCGAAAAGGTGATTTTTTGAACCGCAATCATTGACGACTTTCAGCGTGAGACAAAGAACAAAATGCATTCAATACCTCTATATTTCCAATTCAATTCAAGAAGCCTATAAAAGGAGTTTATCATACGCACGTAAGAGAAAAAATAGGGTAGCACAAGACATATCATAATACACAATATTCACATGAATAAGAAGAATTCAAAAAACTCACAAGTATCAGCACATCATTAAAGGAGGTCATCACACGATTGAATCACAGATCCACACCAACATACATACCAGTAAGGAAAACAGTCCAAGAACTTAATACAAATCAAGTTTCCTAAGCAAGAGTGTGTCTTGGGCATACCATATTTGTTAACAGACGACATTGTGAGTTGTTAAGACCATGTTCTTCCATCCCCAAACAACGCTCATACAAATTGAATTAAGGGAAAGAATGTCATGAACCTGTCCCAGCATAATCAGACAAGACATTAAGTTTCATTATGGAAAGAACAACACATTCAAATTATTCCCAAAAACAGAATCGACACGTTCTTAACATTCATTTACTTTCCAAAACATTGGTGAAGTAATAATCAGAACATGTCACAAAAATGTTGGTGTAAAAACGGAAAGTTCTTTACCATACCAACGACACAAATCAGATTATTTAGCATTGAAAAATCAAGGACAAAAAAAAGTACCAACATCTTTCATAACACATTACAAACCAGAACAACATCAAAACAAGCGAGATCACACCGTATCACCACGACATGTAAAAGAAATTAGATTCACAAAAGCACATGTTGCAGAGATAAGAGCAGGGCAACCTCAGTAAAAAAAATAGTAGCCATACAAATTCAGAACACACATTCATGGAAACAGAACAATGTTAACGGGATAGGCTCGAATGAGAAGAAGAAATACAGGGCAGAGTAAAGAAGAAGTATGTACCTGCGAAGCCATTAACGTCGACGAAATCCATTGTGTCGAACCCTATCTGGTACTTTCCATCCGCGATTTTCTTGCTTTAAGTTACTAATTTATGCTTCCTTTGAATCTTTATGTTCATTTTTGCATTAATCCGGTCCTTCTGGGCGAGCTTAAGCCGAAGATTACGACCTTGGAGTGGCGACGCAAAATCCCTAGTTTCGAGCTGCTGAAGCAGTCCACGGTTCTGTTTGTAGAGGAGGGGATTCGCGAGTTGTATCGAGAGTTTGGGAGTTCTTCCTTTGCGAATCGGTGGATTCCTCCGTGGTTCATAGTGAGCGTCGCAAACGGTTCTTGGAGGTTCAAAGCACGACCGTTGTTTGACTTTGGGTTCTTTGTTTCTTCTTTCTTTTGAGTGCAGGGTTTTTGAAGATTCTGAATCGGGTAGGGGTAGCCCAGCCCTTTCCCCTTTTTTATTTAATCTGTTTTTTGTAGATTGGGCTTACTGACATAGGCCTGAATCGCTTTGCGCTACACCCTTTTGACTAATGCACCCCCTTTCATTTTATTTTAAATCTCAATTCAATTATATTTGGTTAACTTTGATTTTAAAATTTAATTATGATTGATAAATTTAAATTCAATTATAACTATAATAGTTTTGATTTTGAAATTCATTTAATTATTAACTTTGTTTTGACATTCAATTATAAAAATTTTAATTTGAAATTCAATTGTAATTGTTGTAATGTTGGATTGATATTTTCAGTTAACTGTGGTTTTGATTGGTAATTTCAATTGAATCACTTTTTTTGAAACTTTGGGCCTTAATTTCAGACGTGAGTAGTTCGTGATCCGAATTGTTGATCTTAAACTATGTTGTCATATCATGATGTAAACCTCATTTTGTTTTCTTTGATAATATGATATTCCCACGTCCAAGGGAAGAATCTGTATATGAATTCATAATTTGTATACAATGCATATCATTTGCATCATTTCTCTTGCTTGATCCTTGATCTCTCAAGTTGATCAGCTAGATAGATCTCCTTTTAATCTTTCAACTTAGACAAACCTATAATACAATTCAATCTTATTCTCCTCACAAGACAATTAGACGTGATTCATCTTAATAGTCGAGATATAATTCTCCTACCCCATAACACAATCGAGAGATGTATAATCTTTTCTGCTTGGGAGAGGTATATGGCATACTCGTCGATAAATCTGAGTTTTGAGCCCTTCTCTCAATGTGACACAAAGATCATCTTCTATAAGTTGTGGTGGTTAAGTCGAGTATTCTCCCTTAAGATGACGACTCGTCTCTTCTCCTAGAATCAATCAACAAACATTATCCCCTGGAACCTTGGGCATAGTCAAGAAGTTCCTCAATCCCTTTTAGGGGAACTACGAATACTCTGATTCCACTCCCATCAGGATACGTAGGCACAAGATGCAATTTCTTGGCGAGTACACTTAGAAATAAATCCCTAGGTCTTTTACCCTTAGTAAACAGCAATAACACATATAAAACAAGATGTTCATGTAGAGTACTACAGATGCTTAGGATGTTAATACCTTCCCTAAGTTTAACCAACCCCCGAACCTTAGACTCTCTAGCTTTACATTTGCATTGCATATTTTTGGGTAATTCGATCTTTTTCCCTTCCCTTGGACAAATTAAAGACCGATGGTGAATATGATTTGTGATTCAAGTTAACCAATAGCTTGAATATCCAATTCTCATCGCGACAGATATGTCTTCTCAATTGTTTTCATGTGTTTGGGACGAGAAGAATCAAAGAGAAACATAAAATCAGAAGTTTGGTTGGATTAGGGTTTCGTTGAAATATTTTCTAAGTATGGAAAACCCTAATTCTAGCCATTTTGGCAACATCTATAACTTTCTCATCCTTGATCCAATTGGAGAAAACTTGTTATCTAATTAAAGAGGACACCATGAACTACAAGTTTATAGAAGAAAGCAAGTCTAAAATATCCATAGATTAAGAGATGTGGAGAGCTAAAGTTCAGAAAATCAAGGTTTTGTAATTTTAACACTTAGAAAATTTTTGAAGTATAGAAATTCAGCTTGAGGTACATGTTTTCAAGCATATCTTTCATGGTGATCCAAGCTTCAAATGAATTTTCCTCCAACATGAAAGTTGTAGAGAATTCTCCAATATTTCTTTTTAGTACTAGAACTCCTCCATTGGATGTGTAGAACTCAAGTTATGATGTCTCCAAGTTAGGTTTTCAAAGATGTCAAGTTGGACAAGTTTTTAGATAGATTTTTGGGTCAATCTTCCAAGGCATATTTCATCAAGTTATTGACTTCAAATGAACTTCCTTTAAACATGAAAGTTGAATATAATTCTTCAATATTTCTATCCGTTATAAGAACTCTTGCATTGGATCAAAAATCATCAAGTTATGTGCCTTCAAAGTCAAGGTGTCAAAGTTGCCAAAAAATTCATAACTTAGAATTTTTCTAAGTTACCTTGGGGCGGATTTTGGACATGACTTGCACTCCATTTTTCTCAATCTTCTAAAGCTTGTTTCATCTTCTTTACAACATGAAATTTGTTCTTTGGTCTCTTAACTTTCCCTCAAGCACAAGAACTCATGAAATGAAGCATTATTCATGGAATTATGGTGGTTTAAAGGTGGCTATGTAGATATGTTCTCATTCATCATATGTCACCATTCTTGGCACATCATGAACCAACTCTTGTAGCTTTGTTTCTACCCTAATTTCACATGCATGGACCACTTTTTGTGTCACCAAAATATTGCATTTTATGACCAAACACACACATTGCCATTTTGCACCATTTTGAACCATGTGGCCATAATAAGAAAATCACAAAACTTGCACATTAAGACTTGCTCACCACTCACTCTCTCATATGCCTTTTATTCATGCTTCCTTCTGATCCTTCCACCACCTCACCATAGTGTTCAAACCGTGCCATGTGCCCTCACTCTCAAAATTGTACAAATTTACAAACCTTTCACTACAGAGTTTTAACCACAATTAAACGTTTTTTAAAACCTAAAAACCCTAAATGATAGAGGCAGACATCATTTTCAGCAGCCATCAGAACCAAATACATTCTCTCATTTTCATTTTTTCAACTTCTTCGAATCTCACTCTCCAAAGTTGTTCATTCCATTTTTTCATCATCACTGTCATCCATAAAGCACAAAGAATCAAAGGACAAATTTTGGTTAAGGTTCAAAGCAAGTTCAAGAGCTGCAGATTTTCATTTTGTGAGGTAACTTTTTCTTCCCTTTTTCTCTCATGATGCACATCCATTTGCTTTGTTGTTTACATGTTTGAACTTCTGGGTTGATGTAGAGCATTATTGTATGCGTGTTGTGCTTGTTTATTAAAGTTTTAGAATGTGCATCTAAAATTCATGCTCATTTTTAATGGTGTTAGAGTGTTCAAAAATGAATTTTGAGGTCAGATTCGTGTTCTCCTTGAAAACTCTTTGAGAATAGTGTTTTTTGTTTGATTTGATGAGGTTTTCAGATTGCTTCGATGAGGTTGACAGAGAAGATGACTAAAGCCCTAGTTCCGGTGTCTACGTGTGTGATGATGTGTTTTGTGATGTGTCTATTTGACTTGCGTGTGTGGCGTTGATTTTGGTGATCTGGTTGATGACATGTATTAGTGAAACGGTGTGTTTCACTTTGAGAGCCATTTTTATTTGGTTTCTAATGATAAAATGACATGGGCTTTGCACGCTTACTTTCCACACCATCCTTGTTTTATCCCAAAGCGTGTTTGTTCATGTTTCTTTTGTTTCTGACTATTGCTTGTTCATCCCCTCCCTTTTCATTTATTTTGTTTATTTTATTTTCTTTCCTTTTTTGTTTTGATTTATTTTAAATACTTAAAACCATTTTAAAAATACCAAAAAAATATGTTTCTGTTTATTTAACATGTTGGCCTAATTTTCATAAATTTTATTTCATTTTTTAATTAATTTTCCTATTTTTCTTATATTTATTTTGTGAAGTGATTTTACATGTTTGTCCTTAGCTAGGGTTTATGCTTTTGATGCTTTTGCCATGCCTTCTTGACCCAATCGTTTTACCATGTTTTGATATATGAATGATGATTGTTTAATTGTGGTTTTGATGCTTTGGTGGTCATGTTTTGATTACTTTTCATGTGGTTTCATTTGACCTTTGATTTATGCTTTATTGGTTGCATACATGATTTTGTTTGGTTTGATTTGGTGTTGTATTTAAGCAATCTCTTTGAGATTTTTTTCATGATGAATCTTGATTGTATTAAATTGGATTGAAGCTTTGGATTCATTTTTATTGGACCACTTTCCTATTTTTGGTTGAATTTCCAAGTTGTGGATGTTTTGATCATGTTTATTTGTTGTTCTTAACATAGTTTCTTGAGAATGTTTCTTGATTGATCCAATGAATGATTGATGACTCTTGTATTGACTTGTTTAAGGTTCTGACCTTCATGTTTAGAGGTTCATTCCATGATCACTTTGTCTCACTTACTTCACATAATCACTTGTTTCTCTTATGGACAACTTGAGGGATGTTTGCCTAGCTTTTTGTGCATGATCTTGAAGTTGATTCTTCTTGAATTTGGTTGATGTCTTGGATATGAGTATGATGTGATAAATTTGTGTTTGATTCTGATCTTGATGATATGGTATGCCTTGCTTGATTATTTGTGCCTTGTGCCTTGCTTGAACATTTCCTTTTCTTTAAGGATGACTTTAATGTATGTTTGCTTCTTGATACTTGCTTTGGATTCAATCCTTGATGTTTCTCTTGTGTATTCATGAGTGGGTGCTTAAGTTGATTTTCATGATTATGGTGCTTCCCTCACTTGGTTTCATACCCTAATCTCACATGTTTTATCATTTGAAGTGTGTTTTCATGAGCTAGTTGTTGCTAGTTGTTTGGATATTTATGAGATGCATGCTTGACACTCTTGTGTTCATTTTATAATATTTGAATTTAGTTGAACATGATATCATGTTGATAGTTCCCTACCTTGTTTATCATCTCATTTGATTTCATCTCACCTTGCTTGATGATTGATATTATCTTTTGTTAGTGATTGGGAAAATAGCAAGTGTACTATTTTTACCAATTGTAGTAATAAGGGAAAAGTCCCAAGTATCGATCTCGAGGACTGCGTAGTAATTAACGGAATTTTTAGGATTCAAATGAACAAAAGGTCTAGTGGTTTGTTTGGTAGCAGAGTAATATAACAAGTAAATAAGGACTTATTAATCAATCTAAGAACAGTGTTAGGGGAGTGGAGACGATGCGAGTAAAGATCCTGTATGATTATTATGCTATACTAGTTATTAACCTTAATTTATCAGTTGGCCACTTTAGTTGCCTTAATTCCTTAATGAAAACCCTTTGATGATTTTCCTGCACACTAATTCCTCAGTGTCCATGAAAAGCATCAAGCAATAGTTCCGACCATAAAATACGTGATACGGGATATCCTCATTCCTAAGCGATATCGACCGTGATACTATTTTGCAAAAGTGTTAGGTTGACTTTCCAGACTAAAGCCTAAACACGATTCGAATTCTACTTTCCAATATGAATACGATTAAGATTAACGCAAAATAAAATATATAAAGGTAATAACATAGTTCTCATAGAATCATTAAACAAAAGTCATTACATCGCACTTAGGACCACCCCCTAACAACTTGGGGTTTAGCTGCTCATGTTCTTGGTAAACATAAAAGCAATTAGAAATGAAAAGGAGAAGATCATTACAATGCAAGTTGAAATCCTTGGATCATCAATTGCTTCCGCTTTTGATCGATCCTCTGTTTCCAGCCGAACTCTCCTCTCAGTTGTCAATCCTAATACCAGTTCAAAAGTGTCCCCTACTTTCTAAAATGTGCCTCTTATATCTAAATTCAAATTACATCGCGAAATGTCTCAAATGCCCTTCGAAATAGGTCTGACAGCCAAAAAAATCAGAAAACAGAGAAATTTCACTTTCAGTGGCCCTGACACGGGCCGTGTTGTGCAACACGGGTGGCCGTGTCAGGCTGCTGACTTCTTCAGGGCGTGTCTCCTCTCCAAGGGCTGCAACACGGGCCGTGTTACATGACACGGGCATCCGTGTTGTAAGTCTGAGTCTTCTTTTCTTCTGCTTTGGTCTACCCGTGTCTGCCAACCGTGTCCTCCATGACACGGGCCGTGTTGTGCAACACGGGTACCCGTGTTGTAGCTCTGATTTCCCTTTTTCGACTTTTCTTTGCCTCCGAATGCGGTGCAATTGTCGTGCTATCCATTCCTGCCAAAAACACACTAAAAGAAACCAAATCAAACGCACCAGCGGCAAAAGTAACATAAACTTAAAAATAAGACTCGAAGACACACAACTACGAGTAATGCAGATAATAACAACTAAAGCTTCGAAAAACAGATAAAAACATTGCGAAATTAACCACAAACAGCGTTTGAAAACACAATTGGAATCCACCGATCAAACTCCCCCGAACTTGAACTTTTGCTTGTCCTCAAGCAAAAAGCTCACTAACCCGAACTTAATATCTTGTTTTTTTTTTCGTAACGAAACCTTCCATAGAATTGTGAGTTACGGTGATAATACTCATACTTGAACTTCTCATTCCAAGTCCCCTAGGATTAATCTCGGCTTTTCCCTCAAAACAGGTAACATGCAAACACTAGACTGCGGTAAACCACAGACCTCAGTCTCCCTATGGGTAACCTCTCCGACTATGCTTTGTACTTAAGTCTTCTTTTTCGATTTTCCTCCCTTTCATTCGGACAATCACTATACGACTTTTATGATTTTCCTCGTGTGCACAAGATTTATCAATGACATTTTTCTTTTTTTGGCACTGTTATTCTTTTTGAATGGCTTTCAGGTTCGACCGCCGTTGGGCTGAATAACCGGGTGAGGGTTACCCAACTTAGAAGGATTAGTCGCCTAATTGCCCCTTTTTGTTTGTTTTTTTTTTTCTGTGCCTTAGCTCAATATTTTTCATTACCCTTGCACACACGATTATTTTTGATGGAACCTGATTGTCAAAATAAACTACTCAGGGGTACTTCTCAGATCGAAGCACTATGGTACAAATCTACACGTCGAACTCGTTCCTATTTGGGAAACCCAGGGTGTTGGCCTTTTACCTATCTCTCAAGATTATCCCAATTTCATCCTCACGGTTATTTTCTGAGTATTCTATATACTTTCTCATCACCTCGCTCAACATCTTCACTAAACAGTTCCCCAACCAACAATGTTATTAATTTTATTAGCTCAATGTCAGGGGGGTCTTCCTGTGGATCGCTTTCAAGTTCTCAAACTAACACTGGAAATTAAATAAACAAATAACTGAAACAAAATTGAAAACACACAAATAACATAAACAAATAACATAAAAACACAAAAAATAAAAAACACAAATAAAATACCACCACACTAGAATTCAACAGTGTCCTCACTGTTGGAACACTAGTAGCAAAGGACTCACAGAGTTCATGATTGCGGAGGTTGGTCGCGCAGCATCATCTGCCGCATCCATTCATGCATCTCACCGGTCAACCTGCCTTGTCGGATTTGTTCGTTCCCTTGTCTTGTCTGCTCCTCGCCTTGCCTCGTCTGCTCACTTCGGAGATGACACATATCATTCTCCATCCAATCCCATTCTTTTTTAGATAAGCTCCAAGAGCCTGAGCCGGATTCCTGATGGGGTGAGAATCGAGTAGGCGGTATAGGCGCTTCTTCTACCTGATCTCCTTCATCCTCAAAGAATCAGAGCGCGCCTTGCAACACGGGCCGTGTTGCACAACACGGGCACCCGTGTTGCTCCTCCTGTAACATATTTTTTTTTCAAGGCCACGCACCTGCAACACGGGCCGTGTTGCACAACACGGGCACCCGTGTTGCTCCACTGACTCCATATTTTTCCAAATTTATCATCTCTGTCATGCTGGGCCTGACACGGCCCGTGTTGTGTAACACGGCCACCCGTGTCAGGGTGCTGTTTTTCAACTTTTTCCTCTCCTCTGGTCTCCGACATTCTTCTTTCACCGATGAACTGCGAGTTGATCAAAACCTGTTAAAACAAAAACAAAATGAAAGCGTGAATGTGAAATACGTGGGTTGCCTCCCACGAAGCGCTTCGTTTTACGTCGCCTGGCTCGACGGTCCGTCATCGTATCATGTGAGATGAACGACATCGTTTCGATCTTTCTGCTGTCCCTCATAGTAAGGTTTCAGACGCTGACCATTTACTTTAAAAATGTCTCCATTTGCTGGATTTTTCAGCTCGACTGCTCCGTGCGGAAACGTCTTATGTACTACAAATGGTCCCGACCATTTTGATTTAAGCTTTCCCGAAAATAGTTTCAGTCGGGAGTTGTACAACAGTACTAATTGTCCTTCCCGAAATTCTTTCTTCTGAATACGTCGATCATGCCATTTCTTTGCTTGATCCTTGTACATTTTTTCATTCTCATATGCCCGGTTCCTGAATTCCTCTAGCTCATGGAGTTGGAGGGTTCTGGACTCTCCGGCTCTGGTGAGGTCTAGGTTAAGGACTTTTGATGCCCATAATGCCTTGTGTTCTAACTCTAGAGGCAGATGGCAAGCTTTACCATAGACCAGTTGGTACGGGGACATACCAATGGGTGTTTTGTATGCAGTGCGATACGCCCAGAGAGCGTTGTCCAGCTTTACTGCCCAGTCCTTATGGGATGCACGCACTGTTTTCTCTAATATCTGTTTGAGTTGTCGATTTGACACCTCGGCTTGCCCGTTGGTTTAAGGATGGTACGGAGTAGATATTTTGTGCTTCACATTATACTTAAGGAGTAGCTTTTCCATGAGATGATTTAGGAAGTGAGTTCCTTCATCACTTATAAGGGCCCTTGGTACTCCAAACCGCGAAAATATGTTCTCCTTCAGAAATCTGACCACTACTTTAGCATCATTTGTTGGTAGTGCCATTGCTTCTACCCATTTCGAAACATAGTCAACTGCTACCAGTATATAGTGTTTTCCAAATGATGGTGGGAATGGTCCCATAAAATCAATCCCCCAAACATCAAACAATTCTACTTCTAACATGGAATTCTGCGACATCTGGTTTCTTTTCGAGATATTTCCAGTCCGTTGACATTTGTCGCATTCCTTAACTACGATCTGGGCATCCTTGAACAAAGACGGCCAATACAACCCTGATTGGAGGACTTTGGCTGCGGTGCGGTCGCCACTGAAATGCCCTCCATACTCTGAATTATGACATGCTTCGAGCACCTTCCTTTGCTCGTTTTCCGGAACGCATCGTCTGATCAGTCCATCCACCCTTTTCTTGTAAAGAAACGGGTCATCCCATAAGTAGAACCTGCAGTCATGAACAAACTTCTTCTGTCTGTTAGAATCAAAATCGTCGGGTATGAGACCCCCGACTAAATAGTTGGCGTAATCCGCAAACCAAGGAACACCATGAATAACTAGGATGTGTTCATCAGCAAACTCATCCTTTATCGGGCGCTTTTCCTCGTTTTCTTCAATCGGTGACATTCGCGAGAGGTGATCAGCTACAGTATTTTCACATCCTCTCTTATCCCGAATCTCCACATCGAATTCTTGGAGAAGAAGGATCCATCTCAGCAGCCTGGGCTTCGACTCCTGTTTAGCAAAAAGATATTTTTGAAGGTGAGATAATACTTAGAAGGGGGGTTGAATAAGTATGAAAAATTAATACTTGAAAATAATCACACAATTATTTTTATCCTGGTTCGTTAAACAACTACTCCAGTCCACCCTTCCAGAGTGATTTGCCTTTCTCAACAAGGACTTAATCCACTATTAAATCAAACTGATTACAATAGTATCACCTAATAACTACAGTTCTTAGTCTTCTCAAGAGCTATTGATTCACACTGAATCCTCTTAAGGAATATCCTTTACAAACAATGTAAATTAAATAACAAGAGTTTTTAATGCTTCTATAAAGCTATAATCACAACAGTGATTTTTCTCTTAAGTTTTAAGTACAATAAGATTCTATGAAGAATAAGAATGAGAGCTTATAGAATATTGTGATTTCTTTTCAGCAAGTGTGTAACTGAAGAATGAAGTGAGGAACTCCTTTTATAGGCAGCTGAATCATGCACGTTGAAAAGAGAGTCTCAAAAGGTCTGAGCCTTTTTGTCTTCACATGCACTGACCTTTCCTTGAAATAGATGGCACAGATAAATCCTTTTTGTCTGTGTAAGTGTGTCTAGCACAAATAAGGAAAGAGACGTTGAATAGTTCCAACGGATATATTCTTGAAAACATTTCTTCAGTTTCAGCAAGTTCTTCAGAGTCTGAATGGATCAGAGTCTTCTGATGAGTTTCAGAACTATGCTGTATCAGAGTCTTCTGCAGCGTGTGTGCTTCTAGCGTGTTGATCATCAGAGCATCTTGACACAGAACTTCAGTACATGGCAGCGTAGGTACTTTCAGAAACTTTTGTAGATCAATGCTTTGAGAAACTCTTTAATCAATATTCTTCTATACTTCTGATGCTTCAGCTTCAGATGCTTATGAATATCTTCAGATGCTTCTGACTCAGAATGTTCTGGAGCTTCTTGCTTCAGATCCTTCTGGAGACTACGCTCAGGATCTTCTGTAAGGAGCAAGCAGATTCTTCTGTAAGGTGCATCTGGCGCTTCAGAGTCAAAACAGCTTCTTGTATTCAAGGCAGATTTGCTTCTAGAGAGTTAATATAATTTTAATCTGCAGTAAAACTCTCAAACAAATTTTAGAGTATATAATTCTTAAATATAAATTTCCTAACAGTTATCATCAAAACAAAGAGTAATTATTAAGAACCAATCTGTGTTCTAACAATCTCCCCCTTTTTGATGATGACAAAAAGTATCAGAAATTTTATTTAATTGAACATAAAGAATTATAACTCCCCCTGAGATGATGAATCTCCCCCTGAGTTAAATATGAAAAAGGAATAGAAATTTCCCTTTTTATCTTGAGAAACCTTCAGAGTCAGATCTTGTTTGTCTTGTAATAATCAAGGGTCAGACTATCTTGCAGATATAAGATTCAGAGTTTAATAAAAGATAAAAGATCTGAGAAACTCAGAGATTCTTTTATAGAGTATTCTTATCAAAAGTTCTGAAATAGTCAATTAGATATTAGAAAGAATAGATATGTCTGAAGATTCATTCTAGTGAAATTATATTAAATAGTTCAGATCTTTATTTTCTTCCCCTTTTTTGTCATAAGCAAAAAGTAAAAACTTTTAATAAAGACAATTAAAAGGAACAATAGCAGATAATTCAATGGAGAATAACAAACTGTTTCATTCAATTATAACAGAGCAAAAGTACATTAGAAGATATAACAAAAAACATTTAGATGCAAAAACAACAGATGCGCAAACATGAGAAAAAAATCTAAGTGTGTTTTGACAAAAGCATCTTCAATAGGTCTGTGATCTCAGATTGTGATTGCTCTTGCTTTGACATGAACTTAGTTATTGTCTCATTCTTCTCATCTTGTTTAGACATCCACTCTGACATGTCCTTAGATTTCTTGTCTTGCTTCGCCATCCAAGATCTAATTTCAGATTGACCAGCTTCCAGAGCAGCAATCTTGTTTGCCAAATCTGGATTTTCTGTCTTGATCTCTGATGATGGAGGTTTTGTATCCTGAACAGAGTCAATTGCCATATGTTCTGGAGATCCTGAAGAGGGTTCTACCAGAGTCATAGTTAATGCAGTGGCAGTTGGTTCTGGTGGAGGAGGAGGAGGAGCATCCAAACACAGCAGAGGTTCAGTCTTGTTGACAATCCAGAATTGAGTTATTTCAGCTCTGAGCTTTGCATCATCAGAACAGATGTTCTTCAGATTAGAAGCCACAGTGTTGAATCTATTGAGAAATCCTTTCCAGATGATGTCAGTCTCATTTGCATCCATAGTTTCAGAACATCTTTTCTGAACAGTACCTAAAGACATCTGTATTTCTTGCAAAAACGTTTGAAATAAATGTTCAATATTAAGTCTGGGTGGAGGTTTAAGCAAGGTTTCTAGAGTCATCTGTTTAGGCTTTGGAGTGGGTGGTATTAGTGATTTTGAAATGGAAATCAGAGGAGGGGGAACATATGGAAAGAATGGAATTTCTGGTTTCCGAGGAAGGGATCTGTTTAAAGCATTAAGCAGATTTGGTTGAGGTCTGGTGCGTGGGTAAACAACATCAAAGAATGCATTAGAGTATGGTACGAAAGCAGAGTTTGATGGTTTATCAGAAGCAACTGTGTTATCAGATGCAGGATGCAGAGCTGAAACAACAACTTTACCAGATGTAGCAGAAATGGGGGCTAAGGATCCTTCATTTTCCATAGATTTAATATATGAAAGGATTACAGATGGAAGGGTTGGTTTGAGTTTAGGTCTCAGAGGTTTCAAGGGTTCAGAAGGCTCAACTCTATCATAAAAATCTTTTAGTTTGAAACCATAAGATAAATTATGATACAGAGAAGACACTTGGGCACCAGATATTCCAGATGATGATGGATTGGAAGAAGGAACAATCATCTCAGATGAAGGTGCAGGTGGAGGCATAGGTTATGGAATGGTAGTTTTGGTAGGTACAGATGATTCAGGTTCAGGGTCATGAACAGGGTATTTGTCAGATGGATTAATCAGAAAGTCAGGATGAATTTCTGATTCAGATGAATTTGAAGATGTTTCCGGTGTACAAGAGGTAGAAGAAACTTGAAACACTGTTTTTAATGGAGTGATATCAAGAACTTCTGTCTCAGGGATATGAGATGGTTCTGAAGGGGTATCAGATTGAGTAGGTGGTTCAGATGAAACAGGAGCAGGAGTTACTTTAGTGGGTTCAGAAGTAACAGTTGCTACAGGTTCAGAAGATGGAATTGGTGATGGTGGAATGACAGATTCTTTTTGTGGTTGATCTTCTGTGGTTTGTTTTTCTGGATGATCAGAAGTTATTGGTTGAGTTTCTGTTGTTGGTTGAGCAGATTTTTGTTTATCAGAATTTTGTGATAGTTCTGATGGTTGTGGTTCTGTTTGTTGTGGAACAGTTGGTGATGGAACTGATGGTGATGGACGTGGAGTGAAATGTTTGATGTGTAATTTAGGTTGAGGTGGTTTTGATACAGAAGCAGTAGGTTGTTTCTGAGGTGATACAGAGCTGGGGGCAGCAACAGATGTTGTTTGAGTGACAGGGGGTTTGGGAACAGACTTAATAAATGAATCATTTATAACAACATTTTTAGAAGTAACAGAAGCTTTAGTACCTTTGAGTTTAATCCTCTTTGCAGAGACAGCTTCTCCAGAATCTTTTCTCTTCAGAAGATCCTTGGGAGTCTCAGCAATCTTAGCCTTCTTCTGGACAGGTTCAGATTCTGCTGCAGGTTGAGGTCTTTTCCTTTGAAGTGGAACTTCTGCTTCTTCTTCTTCTTCTCCTGCATCTGGCAGGAGTTGCTTGACAAGTTGAAATACATTTGCAGGAACAGGCACTCCTTCCCTTTTGCATTCCTCTATATACATCAGAACAATGTGTCTAGGTTCTTCAGCAAAGAATAGAGGAAAATCTGATACTGGAATCCTTTTATTCAGATCAGACATGTTTAACTTCTTTGGAGCAGTAGTAAGTTCATCTACAATCTTGAGTCTCAGAAGGCTCTTAGCGTTCAGAGGCTTTCCCATAATGAACTCTAGTTCTTATGTAACACCAGCATCATACAGAGCAGCCACTAAACCATTTTCAGTGAGAAGATCTGAGATCAGCCTTCCAAAAGGTATCCAATTCCTGATCTTCTGGTTCTTTTCTTTCACAGATTCTCTGGATGCATTTATGTGATTCCACAGATGCATAAACAAAATGTAAGGCAGATCTACCTTGTTGCTCTGACTCAGGCAGTACATAAAATAGATCTGTTCATTGTTGACATAATCTGGGGAATTTGTTGACTTTCTGTGATGTATGCATCCCATGAAGATCTTGGCCCAAATCTTGTAATCTGGCTTCAGATCTTTGAATCTATTAGAGGCTTGTCCAGCAGTCATAACCTCCTCATAAACTTCATCCATATCAACACGCCCAACTGGCAGATGTGAAACACCATCTGTTTCTTCATAACCAATCAGTCTTCTAATCAGATCCTCTGTGATGATGATTTCTTTTCCCAGCACAGATGATAGAATAAACTTTGGATACACAGATGCATGAATCCAGAATTCCTTAACAAGAAGAGGGTAAACTGGTCCAAACAGTCTATCAAAGTATTTCACCCAACCTTGAGCTCTAACAATGGAGCGAAAATCAAACCCATTGTCAGCCAGTGAATCAAATTCAACCATGGATTCACACAACACTTCTAACTTTTCAACAGGTGTGAGAAGAGTTCTCTGTGGAGGAATATATGGAGCAGCACCTAGATTATCTGAAGTTACAGCAGCCATTGTTGATTGAAACTGAGCAGTTGTTGATGAAGAGGACGCCATTGAAGAATGCTTTTTAGAACACTTAGGTTTTGAGTTTTTATGAAGAGAGAACAAAAGATGAAAATGCATATAAATTCTGAGAGTGAAAAGTGTGAAAGTGAATACACAACAGGTATTTATACTAATCACATAGGCACACCAAAAGACAGAAATAACGCACGTTTGAGCAGCATTAAATGAAGAGAATAAAATCATTTCAAATAATAAATGCTTCTGACAGATTTGGGGGGAAAACCAAGATATTTACTATTCAAATTTCACCTCAAACGTCTTTTCAGTTGTGCACACGCCACCTCATCAGATTTTGTGGGACACGTGTTTGCTTGCATGCAGTTCTGAATTCTCTCAAGAAATGAAACGTTAGCCATGTTCAAATCTTCTAAAGATGGTTAGTTCAGATTTTCAAATCAGAAATAATAATCAGAATAGAATAAATGAACAGAAGAAATACTTCAGATCATTAAACATTTTGCATCTGAGAGGTTCCTTCTGATAAATATTACTCTGGACAAAAATCCATACAAATATTTTTCAGAATGAACTTAAATCTATCTTCAGCAAGGGGTTTTGTGAAAATATCAGCCCATTGATGATCTGTATCAACAAAAGCTAAATTAATTACACTCTTCTGAACATAGTCTCTGATGAAGTGATGTTTAATTTCTATATGTTTTGCCTTAGAATGCAAGATTGGATTTTTTGACAAATATATAGCAGAAGTATTATCACAAAAGATAGAAAGATTACTCTCATAGATTTGATAATCTTCTAATTGACTCTTCATCCAGAGCATCTGAGTACAACATCCAGCAGCAGCAATGTATTCTGCCTCTGTAGTTGATAGTGCAATGGTAGGTTGCTTCTTGCTGTACCATGAGATCAGATGACTTCCAAGAAACTGACAGCTTCCAGAAGTGCTTTTACGTTCAACTCTGTCTCCAGCATAGTCAGCATCACAGAATCCAACTAGTGAAAATTCATCAGATCTTCTGTAACATAAACCCATGTTAGCAGTACCTTTCAGATACCTTAGAATCCTCTTAACAGCTGTTAAGTGTGATTCTCTAGGATCTGATTGGAATCTAGCACATAAGCAGACACTAAACAGAATATCTGGTCTAGAAGCAGTCAAGTATAGAAGAGATCCTATCATACCTCTGTAGAGTTTTTGATCTACCTTCTTACTTACCTCTTCCTTACCTAGAGTGCTTGTAGGATGCATTGGAGTCTTTGCCATTTTGCTATCAACCATGTTGAACTTCTTCAGAAGCTCTTTAACATATTTGGTTTGATGTATGTAGGTGCATTCTGAAGTCTGATTGAGTTGGATTTCCAAGAAGAATCTCAATTCTCCCATCATGCTCATTTCAAATTCTTCCTGCATACATTTAGCAAACTCCTTTCCAAGCGTAATATTTGTTGATCCAAAAATAATGTCATCTACATAAATTTGACAAATCAACAAATCTTTCTTAACAGTTTTACAGAATAGAGTTGTATCCACTTTTCCTCTGATAAAATTTTTCTTCAGAAGGAAGTTGCTCAACCTCTCATACCAAGCTCTGGGAGCTTGTTTTAATCCATATAGAGATTTCTTTAATTTGAAAACATGATCTGGAAAATTTTCATTTTCAAAACCAGGAGGTTGGTGGACATATACTTCTTCTTCTATAATGCCATTAAGAAAGGCACTTTTAACATCCATCTGATACAGAGTGATGTTATTCTGTGCAGCAAAAGAAATAAGAAGGCGTATAGATTCTAACCTTGCCACTGGAGCATATGTCTCAGTGTAATCAATACCTTCTTGCTGACTGTATCCTTGAGCAACCAGCCTTGCCTTATTCCTTTCTACTTCTCCCTTTTCATTCAGCTTATTTTTGAAGACCCATTTTGTTCCAATAATATTGAATCCTTTAGGTCTAGGAACCAGATCCCATACTTCATTTCTGGTGAATTGATTCAGCTCTTCTTGCATAGCTATAATCCATTCATTATCTTCCAGAGCCTCATCTACAGATGTTGGTTCTATTATTGACACTAAGCCAAATAAAGAAGATTCAGAAGTTCTGAGAAATGATCTTGTCGTTATTGGATCATCTTTCTTTCCAATTATCACATCTTCTGGATGAGAAGCTTTGATTCTGGAAGAAGATTCTCTGACAGTTGGTCTTTCAGAAATTTGCAAGTTGTTTAGTTGGGAAGTCAAAGGTGTAGCATCTGGAGTTGCTTCAGATTCTTTGATATTTGCCTTTTCTGCCTCTGAGCCTTCAGAGTCTGTGAGAATCACTTCTCTATCTGCAGAACTTTCAAACTGCTTTGGCTTTTCAGAGCCAAGCTTATCATCAAATCTAACATGAATAGATTCTTCAACAATCTGTGTTTCAGTATTGAATACTTTGTAGCCTTTAGAGCATTCAGAATAACCAAGCATGAAACACTTCTGTGCTTTGGAATCAAACTTGTTCAGATTATCTTTAGTATTAAGCATATAACAAATACATCCAAAAGGATGAAAATAAGAAATGTTAGGCTTTCTGTTTCTCCATAATTCATAGGGAGTCTTTTCCAGAAGAGGTCTTACAGACACTCTGTTCTGAATATAACAAGCTGTGTTAATTGCTTCTGCCCAAAAATGTTTTGCCAGATTTGTCTCATTGATCATGGTTCTGGCCATTTCTTGCAATGTTCTATTTTTCCTCTCTACAACTCCATTTTGTTGTGGAGTTCTAGGGCAGGAGAAATCATGTGCAATGCCTTTTTCAGAAAAATATTTTTCAAAATGTTTATTTTCAAATTCTCCACCATGATCACTTCTGACTTTAATAATTTTGGAATCTTTTTCAGTCTGGACTTGATTGCAGAAGTCAAAGAACACAGAATGAGACTCATCCTTGTGTTTTAGAAACTTTACCCATGTCCATCTGTTGTAGTCATCTACAATGACTAACCCATACTTCTTGCCTCTGATGGATGCAGTTTTCACTGGTCCAAACAGATCAATGTGAAGTAATTCCAATGGTCTGGAGGTAGACACAACATTTTTTGATTTAAAATGAGATTTTGAAAATTTACCTCTTTGACATGCTTCACACAGAGCATCTGAGTTGAACTTCAACTTAGGAAGTCCTCTGACCAGATTGAGTTTATTAATCTGAGATATACGTCTCATATTAATATGCCCCAATCTTCTATGCCAGACCCATTGCTCATCATTCACAGATAAGAGGCATTTTACATTTTGAACTTTAAGTTCTGAAAGGTTAATTTTATAAATGTTGTGTTTCCTCTTTCCACTGAATAGGATAGAGCCATCCTTTTGACATACAGCTTTGCAACATTTTTGACTAAAGATTATATCATAACCATTGTCACTTAATTGACTTATGGACAATAGATTATGTTTCAATCCTTCAACTAACAGAACATTAGTAATAGAGGGAAGCTTACCATTTCCAATAGTGCCAGATCCAATGATCTTGCCCTTCTGGTTCCCTCCAAACTTCACGTCCCCTCCAGATCTAAGTTCCAGGCTTTGGAACATAGACCTTTCTCCTGTCATGTGTCGTGAGCATCCAGAGTCCAGGTACCATGATTGGTGTCCTGACTTTGCTGCTAAGAACATCTACAACAGGAATTATTTTGTCTTTAGGTACCCAGATCTTCTTGGGTCCTTTGGGGTTAGTTGGTTTGCAAGTTTGTCTAAACTTCTGTTTTGCAACATAATGTTTATTCTGACTTGCCTTTGGTTTAAACACATAAGTACTCTTCTCAGAGCTTGTGTTTTTAATGTCATTCAAGTGACCAAATTTGAATTGAGAGTACAGAGGTGTCTTCCTGATGAAAAGTTTGTCAACAGGTTTTGGATTGCTTCCAGATGAAGACTCATATCCAATGCCTCTTCTGTTGTTTCCACTAACACCATAGATCATGGAAGCCATCTTGCTTCTGTCTATGCTCTTAGTGAGAAACCTCTGAAAACTAGAGTCATATTTTTCTAAAATATTTTCACAAGACTTAGTTTCAGAATCAGATTCTTGTTGAGTTCTATCAAAGTCATTTTTGATTTTTAAATTTATTTCCTTCTGCTCAACAAGTTCTGTTTTCAGAAGATCAATCTCAGATTCAAGATTGCTTTTCAGCTTCTTATATTTGAGTTTGATGTTGTTGTAACTTTTAAGAACTTCTGTTAAAACTTTAATGAGTTCTTCTTTGGTAAGTTTAGCCATTACCTCTTCTGCATCATCATCAGATTCAGATTCTGATTCATATCCAGAGGTACCTTCCTCTTGATCCTCTGTCCTGGCCATCAGTGCAACGTTTGCACATTCTTCTTCTGATTCAGAAGATGAATCACACTCATCTGAGTCATCCCATGTTGCCATCAGAACCTTTTTCTTCTTGTTGAACTTCTTCTTAGGTTTTTCTTTCAGAAGTTTAGGGCAGTCATTCTTGTAGTGCCCAGGTTCTTTGCACTCATAGCACACCACTTCTTTCTTGGCAGATCTTCTGTGACTAGAAGATTCCTTTCTGTTGTCAGATCTTCTGAAGTTGTTAAACTTCTTTCCCTTGTGCTTCCAGAGTTTGTTAATCCTTCTGGACAGCATGGACAACTCATCTTCTTCTTCAGAAGAAGATTCTTCAGAGCTTTCTTGAATAACCTGCAAAGCTTTAGCAGTTTTGTTAGATTTTAAAGCTATGGATTTACCTTTATCTTTCTTCTGGGGTTCATCTTCCTCCAGCTCAATTTCATGGCTTCTCAAAGAACTGATAAGTTCTTCTAAGGAGATCTTGTTCAGATCTTTTGCCATCTTCAATGCAGTCACCATTGGTCTCCATCTGGTGGGAAGACTTCTGATGATTTTCTTGACATGATCTGACGTTGAGTAGCCCTTGTCCAGAACTTTCAGACCAGCTGTAAGAATCTGAAATCTAGAAAACATAGTTTCTACATTTTCAGAGTCTTCCATTTTAAATGCCTCATACTTCTGTATGAGCGCCAGAGCCTTTGTCTCTTTAACCTGAGAGTTTCCCTCATGAGTCATTTTGAGTGATTCAAACATGTCATGAGCAGTATCTCTGTTAGTAATCTTCTCATACTCAGTATGAGAGATTGCATTAAGCAATATAGTTCTGGCTTTGTGGTGATTCTTGAAGTCTCTTTTCTGCACTTCAGTCATTGATTTTCTATCAATCTTTTTGCCATCCTCTCCAGTAGGATGTTCATATCCATCAATGACCAAATCCCAAAGATCAGCATCATACCCAAGAAAAAAACTTTCTATTCTATCTTTCCAATAGTCAAATTTTTCTCCATCAAACATTGGAGGTTTGGTACTGATCCTATCCCTCTCTTCATATTTATTATTAATATTTGACATTGAATTATCAGCCGTGATAACAAATAAATATATTGATCAAAGTATATCTCCTCTGGATCTTTACTGACACTGTTAAGTGATAGCACACTCAGAACCGGAGCTCTGATGCCAACTGAAGGTGAGATAATACTTAGAAGGGGGGGGGGGTTGAATAAGTATGAAAAATTAATACTTGAAAATAATCACACAATTATTTTTATCCTGGTTCGTTAAACAACTACTCCAGTCCACCCTTCCAGAGTGATTTGCCTTTCTCAACAAGGACTTAATCAACTATTAAATCAAACTGATTACAATAGTATCACCTAAGAACTACAGTTCTTAGTCTTCTCAAGAGCTACTGATTCACACTGAATCCTCTTAAGGAATATCCTTTACAAACAATGTAAATTAAATAACAAGAGTTTTTAATGCTTCTATAAAGCTATAATCACAACAGTGATTTTTCTCTTAAGTTTTAAGTACAATAAGATTCTATGAAGAATAAGAATGAGAGCTTATAGAATATTGTGATTTCTTTTCAGCAAGTGTGTAACTGAAGAATGAAGTGAGGAACTCCTTTTATAGGCAGCTGAATCATGCACGTTGAAAAGAGAGTCTCAAAAGGTCTGAGCCTTTTTGTCTTCACATGCACTGACCTTTCCTTGAAATAGATGGCACAGATAAATCCTTTTTGTCTGTGTAAGTGTGTCTAGCACAAATAAGGAAAGAGACGTTGAATAGTTCCAACGGATATATTCTTGAAAACATTTCTTCAGTTTCAGCAAGTTCTTCAGAGTCTGAATGGATCAGAGTCTTCTGATGAGTTTCAGAACTATGCTGTATCAGAGTCTTCTGCAGCGTGTGTGCTTCTAGCGTGTTGATCATCAGAGCATCTTGACACAGAACTTCAGTACATGGCAGCGTAGGTACTTTCAGAAACTTTTGTAGATCAATGCTTTGAGAAACTCTTTAATCAATATTCTTCTATACTTCTGATGCTTCAGCTTCAGATGCTTCTGATTATCTTCAGATGCTTCTGACTCAGAATGTTCTGGAGCTTCTTGCTTCAGATCCTTCTGGAGACTACGCTCAGGATCTTCTGTAAGGAGCAAGCAGATTCTTCTGTAAGGTGCATCTGGCACTTCAGAGTCAGAACAGCTTCTTGTATTCAAGGCAGATTTGCTTCTAGAGAGTTAATATAATTTTAATCTGCAGTAAAACTCTCAAACAAATTTTAGAGTATATAATTCTTAAATATAAATTTCCTAACAGTTATCATCAAAACAAAGAGTAATTATTAAGAACCAATCTGTGTTCTAACAATTTTAACGCAGCATGGTCAGTATAAACAATCACTTTAGAACCCAACAGATATTGCCTAAATTTGTCAAAGGCATACACCACCGCTAGCAACTCCTTCTCGGTAGTTGCGTAATTCATCTGTGCCGGGTTCAAAACGTGACTCGCATAGTAAATAACATGCAAAAGCTTCTCTTTCCGCTGCCCCAATACAGCCCCTACTGTGATGTCACTGGCGTCACACATGATCTCAAACGACAGCGACCAGTCTGGGGCTATCACAATTGGTGCTGACACTAACTGATTTTTCAGGTTCTCGAATGCGTCAGCACATTCCTTATTGAGCACAAAGGCCGTTTCCTTGACTAACAAGGACGTCAACAATTTAGCTATCTTAGAGAAGTCTCTTATGAACCTGCGGTAGAACCCTACGTGACCCAAGAAGCTTCAGATACCTTTCTCGTTTACGGGTGGTGGTAACTTGGATATTACTTCCACTTTTGCTTGATCAACTTCGATCCCTTTGTGTGAGATTTTGTGACCAAGGACGATGCCCTCTCTCACCATGAAATTACATTTTTCCCAATTCAGGATCAAGTTACTTTCCTGACATCTCTGCAAAACAAGTGACAGGTTAGTTAAACAATCATCAAATGATGACCCGAAAACCGAAAAATCATCCATGAAGACTTCCATATGTTTCTCGAGCATATCCGCAAAAATGGAAGTCATGCATCTTTGAAATGTGGCTGGAGCATTACATAACCCGAATGGCATCCTCCTATAAGCAAAAACTCCGTACGGGCATGTGAAAGCTGTCTTCTCTTGATCCTCCGGCGCAACCGCGATTTGGTTGTATCCGGAGTATCCATCTAGAAAGCAATAGTAATCGTGACCAGCCAATCTTTCTAACATCTGATCAATAAAGGGCAACGGAAAGTGATCTTTTCTGGTGGCTAAATTAAGTCTCCTATAATCAATGCATACCCTCCAACCAGTGACGGTACGCGTAGGAATCAACTCATTCTTGTCATTAGTCACCACATTTGTACCTCCTTTCTTGGGCACCACGTGAACAGGGCTCACCCATGAACTGTCTGATATAGGATAGATAAGTCCAGCATCCAATAATTTCACCACTTCCTTTCTTACGACTTCCTTCATAACGGGGTTCAGTCTTCGCTGGGGATGCACAACCGGTTTATGGTCCTTCTCCATAAGGATTTTGTGCATGCAAACTGTAGGACTTATACCCTTTAAGTCTTCGATTTTCCAACCAATAGCACTCTTAAATTTTTTAAGAACCCCAATCAGTTGTTTCTCTTGGACACTTTTCAAACTAGAGCTGATAATGGCGGGACACTTTTCCTCGGTGTCTAGAAAAACATATTTGAGATTTTCCGGCAGTTGTTTCAATTCCGAACCTTTAGGCTTTTCGTCATTACCCTCCAGCGCTATAGGTTGCCGTAAGTCCTCCCATCGATGTGGTCGGGATCCCCTTTGGAATGGTCGAGTGTCCAACATTTCGACTACCTCTCTGTCAGTCTCATCTACTTCTTTGTCTTCCTTAAAGATTGACATGCTTAGCACTCTCTCCAGGGGTAGTTGGGTCACACTCTCCAAATGTTCGCTCTCTACGACTTGTTCTAGCACTTGTATGTTGCTACTGGTGCCACAATCCTGTTTATGCTTCATGGTATTACTAACATCAATTTTTAACTCCTCGTCATATACTTTCAAGGTCAGGGTGCCGCCTTCCATATCTATCATGACTCTCCCGGTTTCCAAGAATGGTCGGCCCAAAATTAACGGCATTTCTTCATCTTCCGGCATCTCTAGGATCACAAAATCAACCGGAAACACAAATTTATCTACCTTAACTAGTACATCTTGAACCACTCCATATGGCCGCTTAACTGAATGATCAGCAAACTGGAGGGTCATCCGAGTGTCTTGAACCGCACCGATATCCAACTTTTTGTAGATGGACAAGGGCATGAGGCTAATACTTGCTCCCAAATCAATTAAAGCTCTGTTGAATGACCTATCGCCAATAGTGCATGGGATAGTAACAGCCCCACTGTCTTTCTTCTTGACCGGAATCTTCAGACCCTGCAAAATAGCACTACAAGTTTCTGTTAGAATAACAGGTTCGAACTCACTAGTCCGCTTCTTAGCAATGATGTCCTTCATGAATTTTGCATAGGTGGGCATTTGTTCTAGTGCCTCCAACAATGGAATGTTCAGCTCCAACTTTTTAAACAGCTCCAGGAACTTCTCGAAATTCTTCTCTTGCTGTCCTTTCTTTTTATTACTTGAGGGGTATGGCAGCTTGATCACCGGTTTCGGTTCTACCACTTTTTCTTTAGTTACCAGTACCGGTGTCACCACTTCTTCCTCGACTATTTCATTCTCTTTAATTTCCAGCTCCACTTCAATCATCTGATCATTTAGTTCCATTTCCTCTTCTCCTACTTCCTTGGCTTTTCCACTTCTTGTTACTACCGCCTTAATTTGGTGGTGATCCTTCGGATTTGGTACTGTGGCACTTGGAAGTGTACCCGGCGCTTGTGAACTTGCTAGCTATTGGGCAATTTGACTCATTTGTACTTCAAGATTCTTTATGGATGCTCCAGCATTCCTGAAGTTACTCCTTGTCTCTTCCTGAAATTGAGAACTTTAGGTGGCCATTTTCTCAATGGCCACTTCCCAATCAGCTTTTCGAGGCGCTTGTGGTTGATATTGAGGTTGGTACGGTGTCTGCTGGTATTGCTGTGGCTGAGGTTGATACGGTTGTTGGCCTTGAACAGGTTTTTGTACATTTCCTTGTTGATCTTTCCATGAAAATTTTGGGTGATTTTTCCAACCAGGATTATATGTGTTGGCGTACGGATTGTTCTGCCTCAACATATTAATCTGTTCCACTTGCTCTTGAGTTGCTACACAATGCATTGTAAAGTGTGGTCCACCGCATATTTCACAAGGTGCTGCTTAAACTGGCTCAACCTGTGCCACTACCTGAGTTTCAACATTCATTTTCTTTAACCTTCTCTCTACCTCAGCGGTGATCTGATCCTCCATTTTAACAACCTGGTCTGCCAGCTTCAGATCAATCTTACCTTCCGGTTGGTTAACCGTGCGATCATACAACTCAAGGTGCTCGTTAGCGGCGATTGCTTCTATGATCCTTCTGATACCTATGGCCGTTGAGAAGTTGGTTAAGCCACCGGCAGTAGTATCTATGAGCTGTTTCGTTTTGAGTCGTAATCCATTCACAAAGTTTTGCATCTGCTCAGTGGCGTCCATGTTATGAGTAGGACATGCTGTAAGACACCTCTTAAACCGCTTATATGCATCCCCTAAAGATTCTCCTTCTTTTTGCTTGAAGTTGACAATGTCATATCTTTTTCGGATGAACACTGAGGCAGGGAAATACTCATTCAGGAACGCAGTTTCCATCTCTTGCCATGTTGTGATACTCCCAGCGGGAAGCGAGTAAAACCATTCTTCCGCATCATCAGTGAGTGTGAACGGGAACATAACTAATCTCTTGGCCTCTTCGGAATGTCCTTCTATTTTCAGCGAGGTGGTGGTTGTGAGGAATCTCTGAAGATGTTTATTTGCATCTTCGTTGATTCTTCCGGCGAACGGCTTGCTCTCCAACTGACGGATGGTAGAAGGGTGTAGCTGAAAATGCACAACATTCACCGGTTGATTCACAATGGTCATCCGGTTTGGTTGAGCATTGGCCCCTCCATAGTCTCCTAGCAGTCTTTCAGGCTGAGGTGGATTTCCAACCATTTGAACAGTTTCAGGTGTTGTCTCTCTCTCTCTCTCTCTCTCTTCGGAGTCGCTCTGCACAAATATAATTTCCTCTATTTCTTCCAGTCTTTTAACTTTAGATAATCTTCGTCTTTCGTGTAATGCTCGTTCTGGTTCTGTATCAAAAGAATATTTAGCTGAGGCCTGACCTCGCATACACAATTAGACAAGCGTTAGATAATAAGCGGATAAAAGTTATGCAGTAAACACTAAAATTTTAGTCGCAGAGCAACAAAATTTCTTTTGGATTCTAAAAACAAGGTTAATTTGGGAGTCCTCGGCAACGGCGCCAAAAACTTGATCGGGAAAATAGCAAGTGTACTATTTTTACCAATTGTAGTAATAAGGGAAAAGTCCCAAGTATCGATCTCGAGGACTGCGTAGTAATTAACGGAATTTTTAGGATTCAAATGAACAAAAGGTCTAGTGGTTTGTTTGGTAGCAGAGTAATATAACAAGTAAATAAGGACTTATTAATCAATCTAAGAACAGTGTTAGGGGAGTGGAGACGATGCGAGTAAAGATCCTGTATGATTATTATGCTATACTAGTTATTAACCTTAATTTATCAGTTGGCCACTTTAGTTGCCTTAATTCCTTAATGAAAACCCTTTGATGATTTTCCTGCACACTAATTCCTCAGTGTCCATGAAAAGCATCAAGCAATAGTTCCGACCATAAAATACGTGATACGGGATATCCTCATTCCTAAGCGATATCGACCGTGATACTATTTTGCAAAAGTGTTAGGTTGACTTTCCAGACTAAAGCCTAAACACGATTCGAATTCTACTTTCCAATATGAATACGATTAAGATTAACGCAAAATAAAATATATAAAGGTAATAACATAGTTCTCATAGAATCATTAAACAAAAGTCATTACATCGCACTTAGGACCACCCCCTAACAACTTGGGGTTTAGCTGCTCATGTTCTTGGTAAACATAAAAGCAATTAGAAATGAAAAGGAGAAGATCATTACAATGCAAGTTGAAATCCTTGGATCATCAATTGCTTCCGCTTTTGATCGATCCTCTATTTCCAGCCGAACTCTCCTCTTAGTTGTCAATCCTAATACCAGTTCAAAAGTGTCCCCTACTTTCTAAAATGTGCCTCTTATATCTAAATTCAAATTACATCGCGAAATGTCTCAAATGCCCTTCGAAATAGGTCTGACAGCCAAAAAAATCAGAAAACAGAGAAATTTCACTTTCAGTGGCCCTGACACGGGCCGTGTTGTGCAACACGGGTGGCCGTGTCAGGCTGCTGACTTCTTTAGGGCGTGTCTCCTCTCCAAGGGCTGCAACACGGGCCGTGTTGCATGACACGGGCACCCGTGTTGTAAGTCTGAGTCTTGTTTTCTTCTGCTTTGGTCTACCCGTGTCTGCCAACCGTGTCCTCCATGACACGGGCCGTGTTGTGCAACACGGGTACCCGTGTTGTAGCTCTGATTTCCCTTTTTCGACTTTTCTTTACCTCCGAATGCGGTGCGATTGTCGTGCTATCCATTCCTGCCAGAAACACACTAAAAGAAACCAAATCAAACGCACCAGCGGCAAAAGTAACATAAACTTAAAAATAAGACTCGAAGACACACAACTACGAGTAATGCAGATAATAACAACTAAAGCTTCAAAAAACAGATAAAAACATTGCGAAATTAACCACAAACAGCGTTTGAAAACACAATTGGAATCCACCGATCAGTTAGACTTTAAGTCATTTGTGTGTGTTTTGGCACCGTACTTTGGCAATTTGTTTTGACTTCCATTATTTGAGTGTGGATTGGCATGTATTCACTTTGGTTTACTTTGAAATATTATTGATGTTTATCTTGTGTGGTTTGAGATCAATGTTTGCTTGATGCCTTTTGAGTTTGAACTTTCATGTTTGTTCATAGTGTTGCATCTTCTTCTTCATCTTTCATTCTTCTTTATTCTCTTTCTTTTCTTGAGACGTGTTTAAGTCTAGATCTTGTTTTCATTTATGATTGATTAGTATGGTGTTTACTTGTGCTTGTTCACATGATCCCTTAGGATTATTAGTTCCACTTAATTTTTGATTAAGTTGGGAGTAGGAGAGACATTAGGCTTTCAATCCTTTGCATGATAACAATTAGGAAAGTCCCTCTTTGACCTCAACTTTAGGTCCATCATTTGTATGATAACATTAGGTAGACTTCCCTTTTATCCCAATCTTAGGACCATTTTGTATGATAACATTAGGATCCAGTTTCCCTTAGTGTTTTATTTTCAACCTTTTGAGTCCTTTCTCTTCTCATCTCAAAACAATTCTAACACACTTAATAAAGACGATGAACATTGTGTGCCACGAGCCTTAAGCATACGAGGAATGATGAGTAAGGGGTTTCTCCTTACTTGTCTAGAGTGTTTAGTGTACGTCCCGTCTGGGGGAGATATGCGACGCGTTCGTTCCTATATCATAGTCTTTAGTGTAACGTGAATCTCAAATCCAGTTAATTCACTTCACTAAAACTCGTGAACAAATTTTAAACCTTTTTATCATTTTGGGATTGTTCTTTAACTCATTTTTAGAAAAGAGTGCGTTACTTTTCCGTTCTACCGCAAACAGACATCGACCCTAACTGCTGGAATGAGAGCTTAACGTTGCTCATAAAAAACACTTAACCAACCTGTGGTTTAGTTACCCGAACTACGTTTGCTCTGATTTCTCATACCAGATGAGAATACGTAGGCACAAGATGGTAATGTCTTGGCGAGAACCCTTCCCCCTTTACCCGTAGTTTTCCTAACTATGTTGACTATGACTTTCCCATTGCACGAGGGAATACGTAAGCATAGGGTGGATAAGTCCTATCGAGTCTCCTTTTTCTTTTCCCCCGTTCCATTTCCGTTTAGTAGTAGCTTTTATATAACTCACCATTTAATTAGACAACAAGCGTGGATCCCGTTGAGTACAACGGACGTGAGGGGTGCTCATACCTTCCCCTTGCGTAACCGACTCCAAGCCCAAGATTTGGTTACGAAGACCTTGTCTTCTCCTTTCTTTTAGGTTTTCTTAGATCATTTCCTTTCCCTCCTTCGGGATAAATAACGTTCAGTGGCGACTCTTCTATTTGTTTCCGCCGGTTGTTTTTCCGCAGTTGTGACAGCCATAAGTGGTCGAGTATTTACTAATGTACCCTCGAAGACAAGTCAAGATGTTGTGGATACACAAACTCAGTTGAAGCCTTCTGTTAAATCCGATCAATCAAGTGATGTAAATCAGAACTCAGATAATGATGAGATGCTGAAATTGATCAAAAAGAGTGAATATAATATGGTGGATCAACTTTTGCATACTCCGTAAAAAATATATGTTATATCCCTGCTAATTAGCTCTGAGGCTCATCGAGAATCTCTGCAGAAAATATTGGAGCAAGCTTATGTAGACCATGATGTGACTGTTAATTAGTTTGATAACATTGTTACCAATACCATTGCATGTGATAATCTGAGCTTTTGTGATGAAGAATTGACTGAACATGGAAGAAATCATAATTTGGCTCTCCATATTTCCATGAATTTCCAGGAGGATGCTCTATCCAATGTGCTGGTTGATATTGGGTCATCATTAAATCTGATGCCAAAATCCACTTTATCCAAATTGTCCTATCAAGGTACTCCTATGAGATTCAGTGGGATCGTTATGAAAGCCTTTGATGGCTCGAGGAAGACTGTGATTGGAGAGGCTGATCTCCTTATCAAGATATGTCCATGCTTATTCCAGATTACTTTTCAGGTAATGGGTATTAGTCTTGCTTACAGTTGTCTTCTGGGATGCCCTTGGATTCATGAAGTTGGAGTTTTCACTTCGATACTCTACCAAAAGTTGAAATTTGTTCAGAATGGAAAACTTGTTGTTGGTGGTAGAGAACAGGCTGTGTTGGTGAGTAGTTTGTCATCTTTTTCTTATATTGATGCTGAAGAAGATGTTGGAACTCTGTTCCAGGCTCTTTCTATAGTTGATAATGTTGTTAAGAAGAATGAGGTGTCCATGTCTTCTCTGAAAGATGCACAACATGTGTTAGAGAGTGGCCAAGCTGATGGATGGGGACGAGTCATTAAAGAAAGATAGAGTTGGTTTGGGTTTTACATCTGGTTCAACCTGTAAAGAGCTGAAGAGTATTCATGAGGTTTTTCAAAGTGTTGGGTTCATCCATGCCAAAGATCATTCTACAGCTGCAATTCTTGAAGATGACTTTGAAGATTAAATCTTAGATGGCTTTGAATATGATTCCATTCCTGCTCAAGAGTGAGAGCCTTATTTGGAAGATCCTCAATACTTTTCCGAGACAAAAGATGCATATATACCCTTTTACTCTCCTCAATCGATACTTAAGGAACCTAAGTATGAAGTCAGATCCATCATTGAGGCTGATCAAGGAGAGGAAATGCCCAACTTTGTGACGCATGGATTGATATGCTAAAATTGGATTGATGTTGACATTCCTATTGTTGTTCATGTTTCAAAGTAATTTATTTTTATTTTCTTTCAAAAATCCTTTCGCTCTGCCCAAGGTGAAAGTGAATTTGTGAGGGTTTTTCTTCAACTATTATCATCATTGATAAAATGTTATTCTGTTTATCCATATTTTGTTTTCCCCCTTTGCTTTATTTTTGAAAAAATGGTAACATAAAAAACCAAAAAAATAATAATGTCAATCACTTTTATTTGCATGATATTAGCACTTCTTGTTCATTTTCTAAAATCAAACATAAACCATTGTGCAAATTGTTTGTTAAACCCATTGAAAACAATGACCCTATGCCCTCTCCCAACTTTGAGTTCTGTAAGCGGAAGAAGAGGATACTGAAGAGATCCCTGATGAAATTTCCCGATTGCTTGAGCACTAGGAAAAGACCATTCAACCTCATGAAGAGCCGGTGGAATTGGTTAATTTGGGTTCAGAGGAAAATATAAAAGAAGTCAAGATTGGGGCACTGCTTCAGTCAGATGTTAAGAAGATGATGGTAGAGCTTCTTAGAGAGTGTCTGGTCTTGATACTGATATTATGGAGCACCGTTTGCCATTGAAGCCTAAATTTCCACCTCTGAAGCAGAAATTGAGAAGACATGCCTGGTCTTAATAGTGATATTGTAGAGCATTGTTTGCTATTGAAGCCTGAATGTCCACCTATGAAGCAGAAAATGAGAAGAAGTCACCCTAACAAGGCTGTGAAGATTAAAGAGGAGGTTCAGAAATAGATTGATGTTGGTTTTATCGTAACTACTGAGTATCCTCAATGGGTGGAAAATATTGTGCCTGTTCCAAAGAAAGACGGAAAAGTCTGAATGTGCGTTGACTTTAGAGATTTTAATAAAGCAAGTCCGAAAGATGATTTTCCACTACCGCACATTGATATGCTGGTAGATAATACTGCTAAGTTCAATATATTTTCCTTTATGGATGGACTTTCCAATTATAATCAAATAAAGATGGTGCCCGAGGATATGGAAAAAACAACATTCATTACACCCTGGGGAACATTCTGTTACAGAGTGATGCCTTTCGGTTTGAAAAATGCTGGTGCAACATACCAGAGAGCTTGACCACCCTGTTTCATGATATGATGCATAAAGAAATTGAGGTATATGTGGACGATATGATTTGTAAGTCGAAGAGTGAAGAAGATCATATTGAATGCTTATTGAAGTTGTTTCAACGTTTGAGAAAGTTTAAGCTCCGTCTAAATCCTAATAAATGCATTTTTGGTGTCCGTTCTGGAAAGTTGTTGGGATTTATTGTCAGTCGGAAAGGCATTAAAGTTGATCTTGTTAAAGTTAAAGTTATTCATGAAATGCATGCACCCAAAACACAAAAATAAGTAAGAGGATTCTTGGGACGTTTGAACTATATCTCCCAATTTATATCCAATATGAATGCCACATGTGCGTCGATCTTCAAGCGACTCCGCAAGGATTAGGGTTGTGTATGGACAGAAGATTGTCATAAAGCTTTTGAAAGAATTAAAAAGTATATGCTTGAACCTCCTATTTTGTCTCCTCTAGTGGAAGGAGGACCTTTGATCATGTATTTGACTGTGTTGGAAGAGTCTATGGGCTGTGTTTTGGGTCAACAAGATGAATCTGGTCGAAAAAAATTTACCATTTATTATTTGAGCAAGAAGTTCACTGATTATGAGTCTCGATACTCAATGCTTGAAAAGACATATTGTGCTTTAGCTTGGGCTGCCAAGCGTCTCCGCCAGTATATTGTTGAATTGTACAACTTGGTTGATATCTAAAATGGATCCAATCAAGTATATCCTTGAAAAGCTTGCTTTAACTGGGAGGATTTATCGTTGGCAAATGGTGTTGCCAGAGTATGATATCGAGTACCGAACTCAAAAAGCGATAAAAGGACATGTTTTGGCTTATCATCTAGCACATCAGCCAATTGATGATTATCAACCTATCAGGTTTAATTTTCCTGATGAGGATGTGATGTATCTAAAGGTTAAAGATTGTAAGGAACCATTACCTGAAGAAGGGCCTGAGCCTGGATCCCGATGGGGATTGATTTTTGATGGATTTGTAAATGAGTATGAAAATGGTATTGGGGCAATTATTGTTACTCCTCATGGTTCTCATATTCCTTTCAGTGCAAGGTTGATGTTCACTTGCACAAACAATGCGGCAGAGTATGAAGCATGTATTATGGGCCTAGAAGAAGCTATTGATTTAAGAATCAAGATCCTTGATGTATATGGAGATATAGCCTTGGTGATTAATCAGATTAAAGGAGAATGAGAGACACGTCAACCTGATTAGATTCCTTATCGTGATTATGCAAGAAGGTCGTCAACTTTCTTCAATAAGGTTGAGTTTCACCATATACCCAGAGCAGAGAATCGAATGGCATATGCTTTAGCGACTTTATCCTCCATGATTATGGTAAATCATTAGAATGATGTGCCAAAAACTGATGTTATGCGTCTTGATAGACCAACTCATATGTTTGCAGTTGATGATAAACCTTAGTATTATGATATTAAATGTTTTCTTCAGAATCAAGAGTGCCCACTTGGGGAATCTAAGAAGGATAAGAAAACATTTAGAAGATTGGCTGGTAGTTTCTTCTTTAATGATGATGTGTTGTATAAACGAAACTATGACATGGTCTTGCTAAGATGTGTAGACAAGCATGAAGCAGACATGTTGATGAAAGAAATTCATGAAGGATCCTTTGGCACCCATGCCAATGGACATGTAATGGCTAAGAATATGTTAAGGGAAGGTTACTATTGGCTGACAATGGAATCTAATTGTTGTAAGTATGTGAAAAAGTGCCATAAATTCCATATTTATGCTGAAAAAATTCATGTGCCTCCAACTACTCTCAATGTTATCTCTTCTCCACGGCCTTTCTCCATATGGGGCATTGATATGATTGGAATGATTGAGCCTAAAGCATCGAACGGACACCATTTCTTATTGGTGTCTACTGACTATTTTACCAAGTGGGTTGAAGCGACATCGTATGCCAATGTGACCGAGCAAGTGGTGGTTTGGTTGATCAAGAATCAAATCATCTATCGGTATGGTGTTCCGAGCAAGATTATCATGGATAATGGATGGAATCTAAATAGCAATATGATGAAGGAATTATGCGATGAGTTTAAGATTTAGAATCATAATTCTTCTCCTTACATACCTAAGATGAATGGGGTTGTTGAAGCTGCTAATAAGAACATTAAGAAGATCATTAAGAAGATAGTTATTACGTATAAGGATTTGCATGAAATGCTCCCTTCTGCTCTGCATGGGTATCGTACATTCGTCCGCACTTCAACAGGGGCAACCCCTTTCTCTCTTGTTTATGGTATGGAAGCAGTGCTCCCGATAGAGGTTGAAATCCCTTCTATGAGATTTTTGATGGAAGCTGAGTTATCTAAGGCTGAATAGTGTCAGAGTAGATACGACCAGTTGAATCTGATTGAGGAGAAAAGAATGACGACCTTGTGTTATGGCCAGTTATATCAGAAGAGAATGAAGAAAGCTTTTGACAAGAAGGTTCGACCTCGTGTGTTCAGAGAAGGCGACCTTGTGCTAAAAAAGATCTTGACTTTTACCACTGATTCTAGGGGTAATTGGACTCCTAATTATGAAGGCCCATATGTTGTTAAGAAAGCTTTCTCTGGCGGTGCATTAATTCTTACAACTATGGATGGTGAAGAGTTCACCCGTCTTATGAATGTCGATGCAGTCAAGAAATACTTAGCCATAAAAAACGCAAGAATAGCTCGCTAAGTTGAAAACCCGAAAGGGCGGCTTAAGCAAAAATGAGCGTCTCGGTGGATTGGAAACTCGAAAGGGCGGTCCAGGCAAAAACTAGAGACAAAAACAAAAATAATTATTCTGGTAGATTGAAAACCTGAGAGGGAAATCTAGGCAAAAGTTAAGGATTATGGCAAGTAACTGCATCTGGCCAGTCTTGATCCGTTGAAACAATATTTCCTATCAAGGACTTTACTTCAATCATCCCCAGCTGAAGTCTCAAGCACAGTTGGAATTCAAAGTTATTAGAGAGAATAATGATCATTTTATTTTAATGTAGCCCCTTCCATTGTATTTACTATTTTTCAAACTTTGTAAGGATTCGTGGAGTTACACCTTTTGCAGACTACCATTCTATCAATTAAATTTGGGCATTTGTCCCTTTATTTGCAATTCTTATTTTATTTCTGTTTACAGAGTTTCATTTTATTTTTGATGATGATTTTTGAAACAAGTGTGAATAATTGATTTAAATTTTTGAAAAATATAAAAATATTTTCCTTTAGTTTATGAATATAAAAAGGAATGTTAACAGTTATTCCAAGCATGGTAAGATCGTGAAGCACAAAGCTATTATGTTTTCCTCAACAGGGTTCATTCTTACTCCTCTGGTAAAATTTATTGACAACTCCCCAGTAGAGGTGTGTTGACATTTCTCCAGTAGAGTTTGTTGATATTTCCTTAGCAGAGTTTTATTCATATGGATAACCAAATGAGTGTTGTTCAGTTTTCCCCAGCTAAGTCTTGATTCAAATCTTCTTCAACTGAGTATGTTTCCTTCATCTAGCCAGGTTACAGTCAAGAAGTTGAGCAGTTTTGAGGGCCACCTCTCCTTGATGTTAATGCCCATGCAGAGATTTGTCCTTGCTGATTCCTAGTAGAGGTTATGCATTATTACTTTAGATGTTTCCAAAGCAAAGAGCAATGTTGCTTTCTTCTGAGAAGTGTTGATATAGCAGTCACCTCCCGGGTTTTCTCTCACCTTGTGTTGGGTAAAATCCCCTACAACTTGACTTTTTGCTATGATGTTAACTTCTTATTCCTCCCGGCAAGTCCAGGATGTTTCTCTCAGAATTAGATAGTCCTCAGAGTTCTTTCTTGTATCCCTTAGAAGATATGTGTTATTCCCCAGTGGAGTTTGTGTAACTGTTTACATAATTACTATCCCCAGCAGGTCCATTATCTTCCGTAGCAGATCTCTCCTTTCTTTTGAAGCAGAGTTCATA
This sequence comes from Lathyrus sativus, assembly GCA_963859935.3. Lineage (NCBI taxonomy): Eukaryota > Viridiplantae > Streptophyta > Magnoliopsida > Fabales > Fabaceae > Lathyrus > Lathyrus sativus. The sequence continues at coordinate 374,273,159 of OZ012737.1, read as the reverse complement.
TGAATTTTCCTTATCTCTAGAAAGAGTCAAGAATATTTGGGTTGTTACCGTTCCCCCAACAGTTTATCTTTCATTCTCGAATCAGAGTTGATGTTGTTATTCCCTTTGTGGATTATTATTTATTGAAGATCGATCTTTGGGTTTCTCGTCAAGCAGTATCTTTCTCTCCTTAGCAAGATTTAAGCCTTGTAGTAGGACTTATTTTCCTTCGATGACTTTTGTTTATCTCTTGCAGGATTTCTTCAATTAAATCCCTGGCAGGATCTCCAATGATGTCTCCATCTTGTTGAGATTAGCCGATTATTAAGTGGTGTTGTGATGTTTGTTCACCCTCTGTTTATCTTTATATCTATTTTGTCAGCATATTCATACTCATATGCATCGCATGCGCATTCATTTATTGAGCATAACATGTTTTTGTTGCATTGTGCATCTTGCATTTTTGTTGGTGCTTGCTTGCTCTCTGGTGTTGTTGTTCCCGCAGAGTGCGTGTGTCCTCTTCCCATTAGAGTGTCGACCCTAAGCAGAAAATGCATATCCTTTTCTAATCCCCCACTGAGTTATACCTCATGGAAGATTTTTGTTTTAGCCTTCCTCCCCTGTTTATTATCTGGATGGAATTGATACCCAGTGAGATATTTTCTCATTAGGTCGAGTCTTGTTTGACCGTTTCTCTCCAGTTTGTTCCTGGATTGAACTTTGGTCTCTTGCAGCGGTTATTTTGAATTTCTATGGAATTTGAAACCTAGATGGTGAGAAGGCATTTATTTCTCCCTTTGAGATTTATTTTTCCTCGGCTAAAATCTATTTATTAATCCCCATCAAAAGATGAAGATTTGAATTTCCCCAGCCGTGGTATGATAACACTCTCCTGGAAATATTGCCCTAACAGCAAGTGGTGTTCTCTTTATTTGAAAAGATTGTGTACCCTCAACATATTGACAAGTGGCAATTGTTAGAACACAAATTGGTGTTTCTTATATCTCTATGTTTTGATGATAACTTTTATGGAATTTTGTATTAAGAAAATATACACTCTAAAATTTGTTCTAGTATTATTGTTTCAGGTATAAAATTAAATACTCTTAAAGAAGCAAAATACATAAGTACAAGAAACTATGCAAGGCTCTGAAGCATCAGATGCAAGACTATCAGAAGATTCTGAAGCGCTGCCAGAAGGATCTGAAGCAGAAGCTACAGAATGATCTGAAGCGTTAATGAAAGAAGTGTACAAAAGTTCTTTTCACTGCAAGATCAGAGGCTTTGATAACCAGACTCTTATCATTAATATTCACGCTCAAGCACTTACTGCTGCATACTTTGATGAAGACTCTAATCAAGATTAAGACTCTGATATATTAAGATCTGATCATCTATCAAGGCTCTGAACATCTCAATCATTTTAGCTCTGATCATCTTAAAGCTTGCTACAATTTTTGAAGTGCAGATTATGAAGGCTTCATCCTGAAGGAAGCTTGTTGAAGAAGCTGTAAACTTGATTGGACGTGGTGCTACTTCCAAAGTAACCAATGACTATTTTGTCCAAAGAAGTGACGTGGTGCAATTCCCAAGGCTTCTACAACCATACTTTTCCTGCAAAAAGCATATTGTTGCACCCCAAAATTTGCTCAACATTTCTTTACCTAGCTTATGTTTCATTTCATTCACATTAGCATTATCATTTGCATTTCATTGACATGTGTGCAGGAGATCAAGAGGTAGGATTACCAATTGAGAGCTATACAAGACTATGAAGCTAGCTAAGAAGGTTATTCAGATGTTCAAGGGTTGATATCCTTGTCAGAGAAGTTAAAATATCCTCAGAGAGAGTGATTGGAACCAAGTATGTGGGTCTCCTAACTTGAGAGTTGTGGGAAGTCATCAGATGATTCTGAAGCCATGAAGTTAGACTTGAGGTCTTGGGAGAGCTCATGAGAAGTGTTGAAGATCACTTTGAGGTCTAGACAGGTCATTGTGCAAGATTAAGAAGCCTCAGCCATGAGTGGTGCAATTAGGGTTTGACTGGGTCAACCCTAAGTCAACTGATGATTTGGAGAAGGTTGAGACTTAACCCAAGAGCCATGTGATCATGGGTTGATGCAGTGAGATGCTATAAGGATGATTCCAAGGTCAACTCATCATGATTGAAGAGTTTGAGAAGTTTCAAGCTAGGGTTTCTAAGGCTTGACAATGTAAAATCCCCTAGTTTGACCCCTATCTTCAAGGCAATTTAGCTCAAGATATGATTGTCATCTCATCTTGCCCCCAACATGAATGTTTTAGAGCATGATCTTAGCTTTAATTTGAGTGCTAGAAGTCCTTGATAGGACTTGTATAACTCAAGTTATGACTTTGACAAGTTACAAGTCATCTGAGGTATGTGAATTTGGAGCTTGAAAGTTGTCCAACATGCATGACACTTTTTCCCTAGAAGGATGATTCCTATGAACTTTTGGTCAACATGAATGTTGTTCCTTATCCTCTTATCTTTCTAGAGAGTACTATAAGTCCTTGATAGGATTTGTAGAACTCAAGTTATGGCTTTGACAAGTCAAGGGTATTTTGGTAATTTGGAGATTACAAGTCATTTCAAGCATAAGGCTATAACTCCTATTTGCAAGCTTCAAATGGGAAAATGTCCAACATCAAACTTGTTCAAAGTGATGTTTTAAGGCTAGCCAAGTAGTCATGAGAGGTTGGAATTTCTTGTAACTCAAAATTGCAAAATTGACTTAAAAAGGAAGAATTAAAGTTCATTAAAAGGACCAAATTTGGGATTTTTCATTTCAACGCCAAGATAAGGCATGTAATATGTCATTTTGATTGTAAAATGCATTTTAAAGACAATGGAAATGGCAATTTTCTCATTTGAGGTCAAAATTATGGAGTTGTATTTTGTTACTTAAGGTTTAAGTTACATATGCCAAACTTCTCATAAGATCAAAACTAAGGTGCAAACACATCCTAGCACTTTCATAATCTCATTTGGAGAGAATTTGGATGAAGAGCATAGTGAATACAAGCTGCTACAAGGACTGTCATACACATAGCATATCATGAGATTTCAAGTGAGATGAGATATTAAACTTCTCATTAGAGTGATCCAGAACTTTCTAGATCATTCATCCATGTCCTATATATGATTATGAAGTGGTTCAGAGTGAAGGTTGGTGAGAATTAAGAGAGGAGAGTGAGATTGCATTGTGAACTTTCTTCTTGAAAATCAAGATCTGTTACAAGGTTTGAAGCCATTTCAATCCAAGATATTGATCTCAATAGCTTGCTCTGAGGTTGGTGATTGATCCCAGATCAAATTCAAGGCCAAACTGTGGGAGAATCGTGAGTTAGCCATTGGAGTTGGAAGCTTGCAACTCAGAATCGAGTTCAAGAATCCAAGGCATTTCAACTCTTTTCTTTGCATACAGAAGGTTGATTAGAGGTTAGTGAAGGATTCTGGAAGTTCTTGAGGGTTGATTTGAAGATTCAACCACTCTGTTCACACGATTTTACCAGGTATGCAATTCTCATTCCATGGCTTAATTTAGGTAGAATCAAGAGGAGTTGTTAGGTTAAATGCATTGTAGATTGATGTAGGAAGGTTTCTGGATCATCAATTTGGAGATTAGTGACCAATTAGGGTCAATGCAATTTTCGGTTGAGATCGTGTTTTTGCAAATCTTGAACTTTTAGAATGATTAAGTAGCATAGGAAGATTCCTTGTGAAATTTGGGATAAGATTCATGTAGAGACCATTTGGAATGGAGGTCTGTGGAGAGAGTTAGGGTTGGGAGAGGATGATCGGAGAAGTCACCGGCGGTGACTCTAGCGCGCACAGGTGAGGGGAGTTCAGAAATTCAAAAGGAAGAAGATGATCCTAGAGCCATTGGATTGGGCTGAAGACTTTGACCTGTGAGGGATCCAACGACCACGAGTGGTTTTCATTTTGTGAAGAATTCTGAGTTATGTGCAAACGCAGCGTTTCATTAATGTGATCTGGGTGGGCTTAGTGCAGATTGATACTCACACCCCCTTTTTGGGCCCAACCCTGAAATGAACTGAATTTTGTTGCTACCTGCACCACGCGTTTATCATTTTCTTTTGATTTTCTTTTAATTTCTCATTCATTCATGGTTATTGAATAATTCATAAAAAATTGAAAAATGACTTAATTAATTCCATTCTTTTTGCCATGGATTCATGATTGAATCTAGTTTTTTTTAGATAAAAAAATATTAATATTTCATGCATTTCTGATTTTATTGGCATTTTCACATTTTAATTGATATTAAAATAATCATGGTTGATGCTTGATCTTGTTGAATTTGGTTTAATCATTTGATGATGGTTCTTGCCCTAATTTTTTGTATGTAGCTAGCATAGATATGCATGTTCCCCCTAGATTTTTATCACATTTTTGTGATGAATATAAGTGGTAGTTTTAGGTTGAAACTTTAAGAGCTACATTTTTAGGGTTTATGGTTGATACCTTATGATTTAGGGTTTATATCTAGAACTTGGTGGATGATTCAACCTCTGATTTTTGTATGGTAGATTCATGATTGAATTAGGGTTCCTTAGGAATTTTTGTAGGAATTTACAATGTAGTTTACTATTTTTGTTTGATTTTAGTTTAGGTGCTAACCTTAGATGATTCTAATGCACTAATTCAACTATAATGACTTCTTTAGCTCCCTTAGATTAGGGTTTTGCCTCCCTTGCTCTTGGATGATGTTGAAGACAAGCTTGGGCTACAATGGATTGCTTGAAGAAGCTTAGATGTGAAGATCTTCCCTTCTTTTGGTGTAGTGTTGATTAGGTGTTAAGATTAGGGTTTTGTAGGCAGAGCTTCTAGATAGATTCTCTTCCTTCATAAACATGGAAGATGTTGATCACTTCCATTCTTCCCTATGATGTAAGGTCCCTTTGTAAAGGCCTCATCCCTCCTTTGGTAGGATGTGTGGCTCTTTACAAGTTGGTAGAACCTTTGAGGGTCCCTTTCTCTGATGATAGGATGCTTAGTGGTGACCTTTGGTCTTCACTCTGCTACCAATCATCCATACTTTGCTCTTGTTAGATGAATATTTTTCCTTGCTAGAGGATGGAGTTCCTTGCTTGAAGAGATTGAAGATGCTAGGGGTTGATACTTCTTTGTGTTTGAAGATTACTCTTAGGAGCTGAAGCTTGCAGATCAGGAAGAGCAAGTTGATACTTGTAAGGAGGAGAGAGCTGAAGCTTGAAGGTCTAGAAGAACAAGTTGACACTTGAGAAGAAGATCAAATTGAAATTGAGTGAAGAGCTGAGGCTTGAAGAAGAAAGAATAAGTTGATACTTATGTTGATGCATTGAGAGCCTGCTGGGGCCAAGTTGATACTTGATATTAGGAGTGAAGCCTGAAGGTGGAATTTACTGAAGAGCTGAAGCTTGAAGTTGGAGGAAGAGGGAACAAGTTGATACTTATGTTTGATGTATTGAAATCTTAGAGAAGCAAGTTGACACTTGCTATTGAAGAGGATAGTCTTGAAGAGCTGTTGAAGACTGATGACTGAGCTAATGTCAGGATTGCTTTGCTGTGAAGCTGTGGAAGCTGTTGATTTGCTTTCTTTCCTGTCTGTTTTCTTTCTGTGCAACTGTATTGGTGTGACTTGTTTGATTTGCTTGATGCATTAGAATAAGTTCATATCTAAACTGGTTTGAGCTAGGAGCATGATTGCACTAGAGGTTGAGTTGCTCCTATCTTGCTTGATAGCATGTTATTTCCTCTGTATGATTGCAGCTATTGTGTTTGCTTGATAGCATGTTTTTCTCCTGTATGATTGCAGTTATTCATATCTGGCTTGAGGTTGAGATGAGCTTGTGGAGGCTGATGCCCCACACACATTTCCTCCCTCACTTGCATTGCATGTATTTTACAGTCGTTTCCTGTTTATCATTGACATGATCCCCTAGGAATCTCACTTCCTTTGGTAAGGAAGTGATAATTAGAACTTTAGGTTGAAACCTATGCATGATAACTTCTAGGAGTTCCCTGTTTCAAACTTCAACCATAGGATGAATCCTTGGCATGACAACAGTAGGACTTGATAGTCTCCCCCTTTTAGTTGAACCTGTTCGTTCTCTTCTCATCTTGAAACAAATTAAACTACAGTAATAAAGGTTAACTGATGTCGTACGTTACGAGCCTTAAGCTATCTGAGAAAGGATTGTTGGAGAGTTTCTTTTCAACAGTCTGGATGTTTAGTATGGTACCCTTTGGGTGACATGCGATGCATTCACTCTTAGGTTATAGTCTCTAGTGCGATATTAGTTGCAAACATCCATAAAAAACAGTTCTTCCGTAAAAAACAGAAAACAAACTTCAAACCTTTTTGCCCCGTGGGCCCATAATTCAAAGGAAGCTTTTCTGAAGAAAAGAGTGGCGTTAACTCCCAGTTCTACCGCAAACAGTAACGCCTAAGTCTCCAAGGGTCGAGCTGCGTACGCCAAACTGCTAGAACTGTTTGTTAACCCTACTCGGAAAAATAGATGAATCTAAACCCGTAAGCCGTATTATCCCGAACTACGTAAGCTCTGATCTCTTAAGCCTGTTGAGAGTACGTAGGCACAATACTGACGTATTGGCGAGCCACCTTCCCCGTAACCCGTAGTTAGTCGAACTACGTTGACTCTGATTTCTCATTCTCTGATGAGAATACGTAGGCATAAAGTGCGACGCTTTGCCGAGTCATTTTTCTTTTTTCAAGCCAGCCTTGATAGGTAGATAGTTAAAACAACCCGTCAGATAAACACAACAAGCGTGGATCCCATCGAGTACGATGGACGTGAGGGGTACTAATACCTTCCCCTTGCGTAACCGACTCCCGAACCCAGACAACGGTTGCGATGACCTTGTCTTATACCTTTTCGTCAGAATTTTCCGATCGTTTCCTTTCCCGTTCTGAGGGATAAATAACGAAAGGTGGCGACTCTTCTCTTTTGCCGGCACCTTATTTTCACGGAAGCGACACATATCTCTGCCCATACTTTTTGGTAATGAAAAGTCTAATAATCTAATATTATATTCAGCTACACATCACTCAAAAGCATTTGGAAAAGCTATAAAAGGAAAACTTCTACAACATTTTGAGGTTGCTAATTTCCTGCTCATCACTTGCTCATTGCTAGTTCACTCAGAAAGAAATACACGCTTGATTCATCAAAGTAAAACTCTCAAAAAGATCCTATTCATTTGATCTTTCATAAAACTGTATAGTTTTTGTTGTACTTAATCTTAAGTGTAAATATCACAGTTGTGATACAGCTTATTAGAAGCATTCAAACACTTGTTAGTTTACATTAATTTGTAAGAAGTTTCTTAAGAAGACCAAGGTGTGGTCAGTAGTTCTTGAGAAGGCTAAGACAATTGTTCTTAGTACTTACTATTGTAATCAGTTGATTAATAGTGGATTAAGTCCTTGTGGAGAAAGGAAAATCATCTTTGATAAGGTGGACTAGAGTAGTTGAGTTCAACGAACCAGGATAAAAATCTTGAGTTGTTTTTATTACCATATTTCTTAAAAACTCTTATTAAACCCCCCCTTCTAAGTGTTTTTCTCACCTTCAGTTGACATCAGAGCTCCGATTCTGTTTGTGGTATCACTTAACCGTGACCAGAAAAGATCCAGTGGGAAAAACTCTTGATACTCTTGGTTGATATACATTATGGCTGCTGAAACTTCAACACCCAACAACAACAAATATGAAGAAAGAGTCAGCACAAAACTGTTGCACCCCAAAATTTGACCAACACTTCTTTACCTAGCTTGTGTTGCATTTCATTCACATTAGCATTATCATTTGCATTTCATTGACATGTGTGCAGGAGATCAAGAGGTATGATTACTAATTAAGAGCTACACAAGACTATGAAGCTAGCCAAGAAGGTTATTCAAGTGTTCAAGGGTTGATATCCTTGTCAGAGAAGTGAAAAGATCCTCAGAGAGAGTGGTTGAAACCAAGAGTGTGTGCCTCCTAACTTGAGAGTTGTGGGAAGCTCATCAGATGATTCTGAAGCCAAGAATATGGACTTGAAGCCTTGAGAGAGCTTATGAGATGTCTTGAAAGCCATCATGAGGCCTAGATAGGTCATTGTGCAAGATTAAGAAGACTCAGCCATGAGTGGTGTAATTAGGGTTTGACTGGGTCAACCCTAGGTCAACTGATGATTTGAACAAGGTTGAGACCTAATTCAAAGGCCATGTGATCATGGATTGATGCATTGAGATGCTATAAGGATGATTCCAAGGTTAACTCATCATGATTGAAGAGTTTGAGAAGTTTCAAGCTAGGGTTTCTAAGGCTTGACAGTGTAAAATCCCCTAGTTTGACCCCTATCTTCAAGGCAGTTTAGCTCAAGATGTGATTGTCATATCATCTTTCCCCCAACATGAATGTTGTAGAGCTTGCTCTTAGCTTTAATTTGAGTACTAGAAGTCCTTGATAGGATTTGTAGAGCTCAAGTTATGACTTTGACAAGTTACAGGTCATCTGAGGTATGTGAATTTGGGGCCTTGAAAGTTACCCAACTTGCATCAAACATTTTCCCAATAAGGATGATTCCTATGGACTTTTGGTAAACATGAATGTTGTTACTTATCTTCTTAGCTTTATAGAGAGTACTAGAAGTCCTTGATAGGATTTGTAGAACTCATGTTATGGCTTTGACAAGACAAGGGCATTTTGGTCATTTGGATATTACAGGTCATTTCAACCATAAGGCCATAACTCCTATTTCCAAGCTTCAAATGGAAAAATCTTCAACATAAAACTTGTTCAAAATGATGTTTTAAGGCTAGTAAGGAGGTCATGAGATGATGGAAAGGCTTGCAGCTCAAAGTTGCAAAAATGACCTAAAATAAAGGCATAAGTTAAATAAACCAAAGTTGGAAATTGATATTTTCAACCTACACATCCAAACTATGGCATGTAATATATCATTTTGACTCTAGATAACATTTTAAGAACATTGGTTTAGCCACATTTTTGATTTGAGGTCTAAATTATGGACTTGCTTTGAAAAGCACTTACTTGCATATTAAGCAACATTTGCAAAACTCAAAATCAAGGCATGAGCAAGGCTTTTTGCAAGCTAAACACCTCTAATATCTCACTAGGGGAGAAATTGAAAAGTAATGGGATTAATTCCAAGTTGTTTGCAAGGATTGTACATGTCATGATACATGATTGGAAATCTCATGACATGAGAAGTGGAAAATCTCATTGGAAGGATCTAGAGGGTTCTAGATCATCCAAACATCATCTATATAAGGAGTAGAGTGGATCCATCGAAGAGGTTGGTGATAATTGAAGGATTGAGCTTAGTTTGAGATTGAAATTTCATAGCTTGCAAGTGCAATCGGTTTCATCAAATTCCTCAACTTCCATTCATTTTCTTGATTGATACTTCTTCCATGGATGTCAAGGAGTGATTCCAGATCATTATCAAGAAGAATTGGTGGCTAAATCGTGTCTGAGCAAGTGAACTTCTCCGCCTGCAACTCACCATCGGGTTTCAAGATTCAAGCACTTTCCATTGGTTCTTTTGTATACAGAAGCAAGAGGGAGGTTCATTGATCGTGTCTGCAAGATTGTAGAGCTTGAATTGAAGGTTTAGTGCATCTGTTCAACCAAGATTTTCAGGTTGGTACCTTTCTTCCTATAGCATGATTTAGGTAGAATTAGGTTGAATTAAGGTGCTAGATTGATTGTAGAATGGTGTAGGATGGATTTCAGATAGTTAATTGGAGAGTTAGAGACAAATTAGGTGAATTGCCATTTTCGGTTGAGATTGGGATATGGTGAATCTTGAGGTTTCAGAGGAAACTAAGGGCATGGTTGAGTTCGTGGCAAGATTTGAGATGAGTTTCATGTTTTGACCATTTGCATTAGAGGCTCCTAGAGAGAACTAGGGTTGAAGGGGATGATCGGAGCTCCACCGGCGGTGGCCGGAGCTGGGTGAGTTAGACTCTATCCACACACCCCTGATGGCCCAACCCAAGATTTAAACTGAGTCTGGTTTCTAATTGCACTGCGCGTGTATTTATTTTAATTGGATTTTCTTCATTTTTTTCATTTTGTTTATGGTTTTTGAAAAATTCATGATAAATTGAAAATTAATCCAATTAAATCCATTCTTTTTGCATATTACTCATGATTGAGTCTATTATTTTTTAGAGAAAAAATATTTTCATTTCATGTAATTTCTGATTTAATGGGAATTTTACATTTTAATTGATATTAAAATGATTATGTTTGATGCATATTTTTGTGGAATTTTGTATGATCTCATGGTGATGATTTTGAGCCTAATTTTTGTGTGTGTGGTTAGGTTAGACATGTATGATCCCATAGAATTTTTCTCACATTTTTGTGATGAAAATAGGTGTGCTTTCTAGATTGATATTTAGGTGCTTCCTTTTAGGGTTTAGGTTTGATACCCTGTAATGTAGGATTTAGTTCTAGGTCCAATTTGATGATTTGACCTTTGAAACTAATGTGGTAGAGTCATGATTGACCTAGGTTCCCATAGTAATTTTTGTAGGATTTTACAATTGATTTTAGTATTTTAGTTAGGACTAACTTTAGTACTAGGTTAGGTGATCCTAACTTGCTAATTCAACTAGTTTAACTGCTCTAGTTCCCTTAGATTAGGGTTTGTGCTTGGTTTGCCTTTGGTTGAGATTGAAGACAAGTTGAACACAAGATGAGGATGCTTGAAGTTGCTTGGAGCTTTGGATTTGTTGGTGCCTGAAGGTGTCTGATGAAGATTAGGAGATAGGACCTAGGAAGAGCCTTATAGTTAGAATGATTTCTTTCACAAACATGGAGAGCATCTTGTGCTTCCATTCCTCCCAATGACTAAAAGTCCTTCTCAGATATTCACATCCCTCCTTTGGAAGGATGAGTGGCTTTATCTGGGAAGTAGAACTTTGAGGGAACCAGTCTCTTATAATGATGAACCCTTACAGGCTTCCTTTGGTTGTCAGTAAGCTTGTTTATCATTTCCCCCCATCTTGTTCAATCAATTGTCTTCTGGTTTGAGTATTTTGAAATATGTTGGGCTTGAGTTTGAAGATGAGGACTTCACTGAAGAGTGTGGAAGAGGATGATTCCTTGAGCATTGCCATTGCAGCTGAAGCTTGAAGAGCAAGAAGAACAAGTTGATACTTGAAGACCCAATGAAGATTGAATGAAGAGCTGAGGCTTGAGCAAGAATTGAAGGATGAAGTTGACACTTCCAGATGATTAAAGACTACTCTGAGAAGCTGAAGCTTGTAAGAGGAGAAGACCAAGTTGAGACTGGTAAAGCAAAGAGAGCTGAAGCTTGAAGACTGAGTTGATACTTGTGAAGGAGATTCAATTAAGATTGAGTGTAGAGCTGAGGCTTGAGGAATAAAGGATGAGTTGATACTTACATTGAAGCTTGGAGAGCCTGAAGGAATCAAGTTGATACTTGTGGTTAAGAATGAAGCCTGAAGGTAGAATTGACTGAGGAGCTGAAGCTTGAAGAAGGAAGGACAAGTTGATACTTGTGTTTGATGGATTGAAACCCTGGAGAAACAAATTGATATTTGTCATGAAAGATGATAGCCTTGAAGGGTGATGGAAGTCTGAAGACTGTATTGCTGTTAGAAGAGCTGAGGCTTGAAATTGGAAGAAAGTTGTTGATCTGCTTTCTTGTCTGTTTTCTTTTCTGTATTGTTGATGTGCCTTGTTTGACTTGCTTGATGCATTAGAATAAGTCCATATCTAGACTAACTTTAATCTAGGAGCATGATTGCACTAGAGGTTGAGTTGCTCCCTCTGCTTATATTTTTACTGTATGGCTTTGCTTGCGGGTATTCGGTAGAGCCCAGCTCCCTTGCCCATGTGGTCTATTTTTGCTTGATAGCATGTTATTTCTTCTGTATAATTGCAGTTGTTATTCTATTTTGTTTGATAGCATGTTTTATTTTCTGTATGATTACAGTTATTCATTCTGGCTTGAGGTTGAGATGAGCTTGTGGAGGCTGCTGCCCCACACACATTTCCTCCCTCACTTGCATTGCATGCATTTTACAGTCGTTTACTGTTTACTGTTTACTGCTTAAGCTGATGTTTTATCTGGTTCTGGTTATCATTGATATGATCCCTTAGGACTCTCATTTCCTTTGATAAGGAAGTGATGATTAGAACTTTAGGTTGAAACCTATGCATGATAACTTCTAGGAGTTCCCTGTTTCAAACTTCAACCATAGGATGAAACCTTGGCATGACAACCGTAGGACTTGATAGTCTCCCTTTAGTTGAGCCTGCTCTCTTCTCATCTCAAAACAGCTTAAGATACAGTAATCATGAATGATTTCTTTCGTACGTTACGAGCCTTAAGCTATCTGAGAAAGGATTGTTGGAGAGCTTCTTTTCAACAGTCTGGATGTTTAGTATGGCACCCTTTGGGTGACATACGACGCATTCACTCTCAGGTCATAGTCTTTAGTGCGATTGAAATTGCAAACACAATAAAAAACACTTCTTTCGTAAAATACGGAAAACAAACTTCAAACCTTTTTGCCCCGTGGGCCCATAAGTCAAAGGAAGTTTTTCTGAAGAAAAGAGTGTCGTTAAACTTTAGCGCCACCGCAAACAGGCTTTGACCTAACTGTTGGAACTGCTGTTTAACCCTACTCAATAAAACAGATGAATCTGAATTCCCGTAATCCGTAGTATCCCAAACTACGTAAGCTCTGATCTCTCATACCTGTTGAGAGTACGTAGGCACAATACTGATGTATTGGCGAGCCACCTTCCCCGCAACCCGTAGCAGGTCGAACTACGTTGACTCTAATTTCTCATTCTCTGATGAGAATACGTAGGCATAAAGCGCGACGCTTTGCCGAGTCATTTTCTTTTCTTTTTGAGCTAGCCTTGATAGGTAGATAGATAAACCAACTCGTCCAGTAAACACAACAAGCATGGATCCCGTCGAGTACGATGGACGTGAGGGGTGCTAATACCTTCCCCTTGCGTAACCGACTCCCGAACCCAGACAACGGTTGCGACGACCTTGTCTTATACCTTTTCGTCAGGTTTTTCCGATCGTTTCCTTTCTCGCTCTGAGGGATAAATAACGAAAGGTGGAGACTCTTCTATTTTGTCGGCACCTTATTTTAGCGGAAGCGACAGCTGGCAACTCTGTTGGGGACTTGATAGTTTCCTGGGATCCAACGTCCCTAATGCGAGTAAGTTTGGGGATCCGACATCCCCTTCGAGAGTCAATCCTAGCGCTTGTATGATTACTTGTTGGGTTGTGTTTATTTATCGCATTTTATTTCCCGCACTTTATTTTCAGTATGATAGGATTATTTGTGCTGTTGTGGGAGGGGCATTCTGATGAGTGAGAAGCCAGACCCAGGCTTGAGTGAACATAGCATTAGTTGTGGAAATTAATGGGCGCGTGCTTGCTTAGCAGGCACTAGTGTTTCATGAAATCCACGCTCAGACGAGGTTCTCCCGGTTGGCTTCTTTTTCAACCTTTTGGGTTGAGGGGGTTGTTGGTTTGGAGGATTGTCGACTCTGGGGACCGATCATTTGTGATTTAGCCGAGTGAGGCCGCTTCATGAGCTGGTGATGCCACACCTTCTGGGTATCGTATCACCCCTCTTGAATGTCGGTGACGCTGATGAACGCATAGGATGCCGAACTTGAGTCAGTTTAGGTCCATACCTGGGAGCAGGGTTGGGTTCATTGCAGGAAACTTTGACCTTCAGACTACCTGGTTTTCTTGATAGTGAATCAGTTTTGTTGGTACCGGAGGTTCTCATCATCGGATATATGATTGTTCTTGACAGAGCAGAGCTTTGGTCCTGTATCAGAGGACCTTATATTCAGAGATATGTATTTGTTCTTGATAGAGCAGGTTTTGATTGGGATCAGAGGATCTTATCATCAGATGTGTATTTGTTCTTGACAGAGCAGGTTTTGATTGGGGTCTGAGGATCTCATCAGCAGATGTATGGTTGTTCTTGACAGAGCAGAGTTTTGGTCCTGTATCAGAGGGCCTTATTATCAGATGGGTGTTCTTGACAGAGCAGATTTTTGGTCCTGTATCAGAAGTCCTTATTATCAGATGTTTGTTCTTGACAGAGCAGATTTATGGTCCTATGTGTGTGTGTTCTTGACAGAGCAGATTTGTGGTCCGATACCAGGGTTTTCTTCTTATCAGATATAGTGGTTGTTCTTGACAGAGCAGCATTATGGTTTTGTTGATGCAGAATCTCCACAGCACAATTGCCTTGACCTCCTGCTGCATGATTGCATTTTACATTGTTTTGCATACTCATTTGCATTTCATTAACGTGTGTCTGTGTTGCAGGTACCGTTTTCCCCGATCCAGGATTTCTTGTCTCCTATTGTATTGTTATGGGTTCTCTGAGGAAGACCGTGGCTTACAAGCTCCCTGCCCCTGATGTGGTTCAGCTGACTGGTTTGATTGCTTTAGCAGATGGTTTTGTGAGAGATGAGTTCAAAAAATCTTACGGCAAATTGCTTAGTTTGGTTCGTAAACCTTCTGCGTTCGAGTTGAATGGGTTGCACGCTCTGCTGCAGTTCTACGATCCTCCGTTGAGATGCTTTACTTTCCAGGATTTTGTTCTCGCACCCATGCTAGAGGAATATGCTGATTTGTTAGGTGTGCCTATCAAGAGGCAGATGCCTTTTGTTCATATGGATGTCGAGCCTGATCTGGCTAGTCTAGCCCCTTCACTTCATCTGGATGCCTCCGAGTTGGTATTGTCTAGTTGGAACAAGGTTCCCGGTTTCTCCTTGCAGTTCTTAGTGGGAAAGGCTCAACAGTGCGCCAAGGACGGATGTTGGGTCGTGTTCAACGCCATCCTCGCTCTGTGCATATATGGCATCATTCTGTTCCCCAATATGCCCGATTTTGTAGACTTCGACGCCTTTCGCATATTTGCTTCAGGGAATCCAGTCCCTACCTTGATAGGAGATGTCTACCATTCCATCCACTACAAAAACGAGAACAGAAGGGGCAAGAATGTCTCGTGCTGTGTGCCCCTGCTTTATAAATGGCTTAATAGTCATCTACCCAAGAGGGGTCCCTTTGTTTCGTCTGCAGCCACAGCTGAGTGGTCCGAGCGTTTGATGGGTCTATCAGCGGAGGATATTGACTGGTTTGACAGAGATAGGTTGGGTACCGAGATTATCTTCAGCTGCAGCGGGTTTCCGAACGTGCCTTTGATAGGCAGGAAGGGCTGCATAAACTATAATCCGTCTTTGCTGGTCCGACAGTTCGCGTATGCTTTGAGAGCTCCGCCGAAGGATGAAGAGGTGCAGGAATCTCTGTACCTCACTAGTCTTCTAGAGGGGGATCTGTTATCTAAGCTTCAACGCGCCTGGAATGGCATCAGTAAGAGGGGAAAATCATTGCTGGGGAGAAGCAACAACCAAGCCTACCCTCCGTATGTGACTTGGATCAGAGCCAGAGCAGATGCTATAGGGATGCCGTTTCTTCTTGCCAAGCCAGAAAGCCCTCCGATGATTGGAGAGCCTACTACCGTGCCCATTCAACAACATAATCAGGTGTTAGCTGAGAAAGATGAATTGAAGAGGGCAAATGAAGAACTGGAGAAAGAATTGGCGCAACTCAGAAGCGAGAGAAACGAAGCCGTTCATTCCTTCAAGAGGCAGACAAAACTGGTGAACCAGTTGGGGACAGATTTGACTAAGCAGATAGCCAAGCGTGAACGCATGGGTCGAGACTTCAAAGCTGTCAACGACGTACTGGCTACGAAGAAGCAGCACTTAGACGAAGCATATCGGAGGATATCCAAGTTTAACCAGCACTGGAAGGCCTCCCTAGCCACCAGGAAGGAGCGGGAGGATAAGCTGATGCAACAGATCTCCCAGCTGAAGGCCCAGGTGAAGGCTAGTGAGAGGAGGTTTGATGAAGAAACCGCTCGCAGATATGCCGCTGAAGGCCAGCTCAACAGAGCTCTCGCTAACCTGAAGGAGTGCAAACTGACGTTTGAGTCCAAGAAGCGGAAGTTAGAAGATTGTTTCAGCGAAGGAGCATGGGAAGATTCGGTCGAAGGTCTTCAATACACTATTATGCAGAGAGAGTTACTCGTCGAAGGGTTGCTCACTCGGTCTGATCATCCAGAAACGAAGGGGTTGTTAGAAGAGTTTCGCGCCCGTGGCCGTGCTTGACTATTTGTATTCCTTTTGTTTGATCATTGTTGTATGCTTACCATCACCAGGCTTGTTGGTCGAGGTCATGCTATTGATTCTGCTTGTACTCACTGATGTCGTGTACTGCCTTGATGGGCTTTCTTTATATATGAGATTGTTATTTCCATGACTGGACTCAGACTTCTTATTATCAGCACTGGCACTCAGGCACTAGGATCGGGGGAGATCTCCCTAACGCACAGACACACGTTTGCATTTGCATGAAGCATTTGCATAACGAGCACTTTGTCGTTTTTTCCTAACCCTTTTGTATTTCCAGGTTGTTTCAGGTTGTTCCAGGATTGATCAAGGGCCTATTCACCGCTATCCGACAAGAGCAAATCAAACCAAAATCATGGAGCAAGTGCAAACTGATGTTCAGGAACTCCGCGAAAGAATGGATCGCTTCATGGAGCTCATGCAAGCAGTCGCCAATGGCCAGGATCAGCTCAGAACCTTGGTTCAGCCTCTGATTTCAAGGGTTGATAGCAATGGCGTACTCCATGGGGGGACTGTGCCTACTCCTCCACCAGTTGAAACTCCTCAGAATGGCGTCCCCGTGACCGAAGGGAATGGTAGTGCCAACGACAATGTGATAGCTAATATGGGACTCAATGGCAATACGACGGGCGTCGGTAATGGGAGTCTGGAAGCTAATGTCAATGTTAGGCTGGGCAACGGCAATGCAGGTGTTGGGAATCTGTTTGGGCCTCAGCCGTGGTTAGAAGACCGCCAAGACGATGTATTCTCTCAGAGAGGTGCTGAAGCGGAACTGACTGCTGAAGCACGTCTAAGGTTCAAGGCACTCGAGGATAAGATGAGGAACATCGAGAACCAGAACACCCTGGGCGTTGATATGTCCCAGTTGGGACTGATTGCTGATTTTAAGGTGCCTCCCAAGTTCAAGGTACCTGACTTTGAAAAATACAAGGGCACCACTTGCCCTCGCGTTCACGTGAGATCGTATTACAGAAAAATGTCCGCTCATTCTGAGGACGAGAAGTTGCTGATGCACTTCTTCCAGGACAGTCTGTCCGGGCCATCCCTCGAATGGTACATGAGTCTGGAGCCTACCAGTGTGCGCACGTGGAAGGACCTTGCTGAAGCATTTGTGCACCACTACCAATACAATAGCGACTTGGCTCCGAACCGAGTCCAACTGCAGAATTTGTCGCAAAGGAGCAACGAAGGGTTCAAGGAATACGCCCAGCGGTGGCGTGAGTTGGCAGCCAGGGTTCAGCCGCCGATGGTTGAGCGTGAGCTTGTGCAGATGTTCGTAGCCACCCTCCCAGGGGTTTACTATGAGAAATTGGTCAGCGGCATGTCTGGAACCTTCTCAGATCTCATTATCACGGGTGAGCACATCGAAAATGGGATCAAACTAGGGAAAATTCAAGGTGATTCATCCTCAGCTGGAGGAGGCCGAAAGAAACCTTATGGTGGCAAAAGACGGGAAGGAGAAACGAGCGCTGTGACCAACGCTCGAAGGAAGGGTAAAGGCCCTCACCAACAGGTGGCCAGCATAACTATCCCGGCAGTTCAACAGCCACAGCAGCAGCAACAACCGAATCAACAAGGGTACAAAAAGTATCAGAATAGGGCACCTCTGTCGAGCCGTCACCTCGAGACACTGCCCATGTCGTACGCGCAACTATTGCAGACTTTGCTTCAACTATAGTTGATCCAAAAGAGAACCTTGGCTCCCTTGACAGGGGAACCTCCGCCAGGTTATGACACGAATGCAACTTGTGAGTTTCACTCAGGGGCACCAGGCCACACGATAGAAAACTGCAAAGCCTTCAAGCATAAGGTGCAGGACATGGTGGACGCTAAGATCATCAACTTCTCCGATAATGTGCCAAACGTCACGAAAAACCCTATGCCAAATCATAGGGGAGGTGGAGTAAATGCCATTATTGAAGACGAGAGTTTGGATTTGTTGACTGACGTCAGAGATCTGAAGACGCCGCTTAGCTTCGTTAAAGCTAAGTTGATGAAAAGAGGTTTCTTTCCAGGTTGCAGAAAGCTGTGTATGGGCTGTGCGACTAATCCTGATGGATGTGAACAGCTGATAGAGGGAATTCAAAGTCTGATGACTGAAGGGATTTTACAGTTCAGCCGGCGGGCTGAAAGTGGATCGGGAGAGGTAGTGCTGAAGCAAGATGATGAGGTCGCCACCATCACCATCCATCGCCAGACGATAACTATTTCTGCATCCAGGCCGCCCATGATTACCATCACCAAAGCTGGGCCAATACCGTTCGAAAGCACTAACGCTGTCCCATGGCATTATGGGGCTGAAGTCTACTGCAACGGACAGAAGTTGGAGCTAGAACCGTTTGGGTCGTCTGTGGAGAACCTTGCGGGAATCAGTGGTATTACTCGCAGCGAAAGAGTGTTTGCACCACCTGAGGTCGTGGCGGACAAAGCGGACAGAGCTGATGCAGCCGATAAAGGTAAAAGTAAAGTCGTTGAAGAGATCCCGCGTGGGGCGGAAAAAGACTTACTCGTTAAAGACGCCGAGGAGTTTATGCGGTTGATTAAAAAGAGTGACTACAAGATTGTGGATCACCTCCATCAGACACCCTCGAAGATTTCCATCCTAAACCTGTTGCTGTGTTCTGAAGCACACCGCAACGCGCTGTTGAAGGTGTTGAACGCTGCATATGTACCGCAGGAAATATCGGTAAATCAGCTGGAAGAGGTCGTAGCCCACGTGAATGCCGGAAATGGGTTAGGGTTCACTGACCTAGAGCTAACGCCAAAAGGGAGGAATCACAATAGCGCTCTGCACATCTCGATAGAGTGTAGGGGAACAATTATGTCTCATGTGTTGGTAGACACGGGGTCATCGCTCAATGTTCTTCCGAAGAAGGCATTGATGAAGTTGGATACTCGTGGAGTGATTTGCACACCCAGTGATCTGGTTGTGAAGGCGTTCAATGGAACCAAATGCCATGTTTTCGGGGAGGTGACCCTGCCAATTCAAGTCGGGCCGGAAACGTTCGACGCAATCTTTTATATTATGGACATCATGCCTGCCTACAGCTGCCTCTTGGGCCGGCCGTGGATCCATGCTGCTGGAGCTGTGACCTCCACGTTGCACCAGAAACTCAAGTATGCTGTCGGAGGTAGCATCGTAACCGTTTGTGGCGAGGAAGACATAATGGTGAGCCATTTGTCGTCCTTCAAGTAGTTGAGATGGATGGGGAAATCCACGAAACCCTATGCCAAGCGTTCGAAGCCGTTAAAGTGAAGGACGTAGCTCCTGTAGTCACTGAAAAGCCAGAGATGACTCTCTCTTCCTTCAAGGAAGCCCGGGCTGTTGTCCAAGCCGGATCTACCCTAGGCTGGGGGCGAATTTTGGAGATACCTAACAAGCAAGATAAGTTTGGGTTGGGATATTCTTCTGGAGCTGAAGCTTCCTCTTCTAGCAGTGCGTCGCGAGGTAAAGGGCCGATCCAGTTTACCAGTGGCGGGGTGATTTTTGAAAGCGTCAACGCGGTGTCTAAAGACAGCGGAGATAGTGACTATGACCTCGACTCTTGGATCCAGCCAAGCAAGCCAGGCGAGGGCCTTAACAATTGGTCCGTCAAGGATATCATCCAGATGACAAGCGAAGAGTAATGATTTACTTTTTCCAATCATTGTACAACCCTATGTCCTACCTAGGGCATACTGGTTTTATTGTCAGGGCCTTATTGGATTATGTACATGCATTTTATCAATAAATCAAAAGGCGTTTTTCTTCGTATTCAAATATTGTGATCTCTGTTATTCCTGTTTTATATTTGTTTTGAAAAACAATAAAATGGCAATAGGGTTTGTGCTAACCTGCATATCCTTGTTTTAAGCTTAACCCTTATTATTGCAGGATCCACATAACAAATGACATCGACTCTGGACCTTCTACGGCTCACTTCGACTTCGATTGCCCGATCTATCAAGCCGAAGAAGAGATTGATGAAGACGAAGACCTTCCTGAAGAGTTGGCCCGCTTGTTGAAACAAGAAGAGAAAGTTATTCTGCCTCATGAAGAGGAGATCGAGATCGTGAATCTGGGTTCTGAAGAACTCGTCAGAAACGTCAGGATAGGGGCTGCATTGCAGAGTGATGTCAAGCAGAGATTGGTCGAGATGCTGAGAGAGTATAGTGACGTCTTCGCTTGGTCATACGGAGATATGCCCGGACTTGACACTGACATCGTGGTCCACCATTTGCCGCTGCGAGAAGATTGTCCTCCAGTTAAGTAGAAGCTTAGGAGGACGCAACCAGATATGGCCGTTAAGATCAAAGAAGAAGTGCAGAAACAGCTTGATGCTGGCTTCTTAGCGGTCACTACTTACCCTCCGTGGGTCGCCAACATAGTGCCTGTACCGAAGAAGGACGGTAAGGTGCAAATGTGCGTCGATTATCGGGATTTAAATAGGGCGAGTCCTAAAGATGATTTCCCGCTGCCTCATATTGATGTGTTGGTCGACAATACAGCGCAGTTCTCCGTGTTTTCGTTCATGGATGGCTTCTCCGGTTACAATCAGATCAAGATGGCGTCGGAGGACATGGAGAAAACTACGTTTATCACTCCTTGGGGAACATTCTGCTACAAGGTAATGCCTTTCGGTCTGAAGAACGTAGGGACCACTTACCAACGAGCAATGGTAACTTTGTTTCATGACATGATTCATCATGAGATTGAAGTCTATGTTGATGACATGATTGCGAAGTCCCAAACGGAGGAGGGACATCTGGTCAATTTGCTGAAGCTTTTTGAGAGGCTTAGGAAGTTCAGGTTGAGGCTGAATCCTAACAAGTGTACTTTCGGAGTACGGTTCGGAAAGTTACTGGGGTTTATCGTGAGTGAAAGAGGCATCGAGGTTGATCCTGCGAAGATTAAAGCGATACAAGAAATGTCAGTGCCAAAAAAAGAAAAAGAAGTTTGTGGTTTCTTGGGCAGAATAAACTACATTGCAAGGTTTATCTCTCAGCTCACGGCCACGTGTGAACCGATGTTCAAACTGTTAAAGAAAGATCAGGCGATTATCTGGAACGAGGATTGCCAGAAGGCATTTGATAAGATAAAACAGTATCTGCAGGAACCTCCAATCTTGATACCCCCAATGGTTGGACGACCATTAATCATGTACTTGACAGTTCTTGAGAATAGTATGGGGTGTGTTCTCGGTCAGCACGACGAGACGGGCAGAAAGGAGCATGCCATTTACTACTTGAGTAAAAAGTTCACAGACTGTGAATCTCGCTACTCGATGCTGGAGAAGACGTGTTGTGCACTAGCCTGGGCTGCCAAACGTTTACGACAGTACATGCTCAACCACACCACCATCTAATTTCAAAGATGGATCCGATCAAGTACATCTTCGAGAAGCAAGCACTTTTGGGCAGGATTGCCAGATGGCAAATGGTGTTGACAGAATATGATATTCAGTACGTTTCCCAGAAGGCCATCAAGGGAAGCATATTGTCTGATTACCTTGCCGAACATCTGATCGAAGATTACTAGCCGATGAAATTTGAATTCCCTGATGAGGATATCATGTTTCTCAAAGCGAAAGATTGCGAAGAACCGTTGCCCGACGAGGGTCCAAATAGGAAATCCCAGTGGAAATTGATATTTGACAGGGCGGTTAATTCTTATGGAAGTGGCATTGGGGCGATCATCACGACTCCCCACGGATCCCATATCCCGTTCACTGCGAGACTGACGTTTCTGGTCACCAATAATGAAGCGGAGTACGAAGCATGCATCATGGGTCTAGAAGAAGCAATTGATTTGAGAATCAAGAACCTAGACGTATATGGTGACTCGGCGCTTGTGATCAACCAGATTAAAGGGGAGTGGGAGACTCGCCAATCGAATTTGGTGCCGTACATGAACTATGCCAGAAGGCTACTTCCGTTCTTTGATCGAGTGGAACTCCATCATGTGCCCAGAGCAGAAAATCAGATGGCTGATGCCTTAGCCACGTTGGCTTCGATGTATAAAGTCAATTTTTGGAATGAAGCCCCAAGAATTGTCCTTTCTCGTCTTGATATACCTGCATTCGTCTTTGCGATCGAGGAAGCCTCCGACGGCAAGCCATGGTTCCATGATATCCAGACTTTCCTTATGACTAAGGAGTATCCTGCGGGAGCGTCAACCCAGGATAAGAAGACTCTGAGGAGGCTGTCTGGAAATTTTTATCTCAATCCTGATGGAGTTTTGTATAAAAGAAACCACGATCTCGTGCTACTCAGATGTGTAGATGAGAAAGAAGCGAGTATGCTCATGGAAGAAGTCCATGAAGGCACATTTGGTACGCACGCCGGCGGGCATGCTATGACGAGAAAGATCCTGAGAGCAGGATACTACTGGCTGACGATGGAATCAGATTGCTTTAAATTCACGAAGAGATGTCATAAATGCCAGATTTATGCTGATAAAGTTCATGTGCCGCCGTGCCCGTTAAATGTCATGTCCTCCCCGTGGCCGTTCTCCATGTGGAGCATCGACATGATAGGCAAGATCGAGCCCACTGCATCTAACGGTCATCGCTTCATTCTAGTAGCTATCGACTACTTCACCAAGTGGGTGGAGGCAGCCTCATATGCTAATGTGACCAAGCAGGTGGTGGCTAAATTCATAAAGAGGGATATCATCCGCCGTTACGGAATTCCCGAGCGGATCATTACTAATAATGGTTCGAACCTGAATAACGAGATGATAAAGGAGCTGTGCCAGAGTTTCAAGATTGAATACCACAACTCATCTCCTTACCGGCCGAAGATGAATGGCGCCGTTGAAGCGGCCAATAAGAACATCAAGAAGATTGTTCAGAAGATGGTTGTGACCTACAAGGACTGGCACGAGATGTTGCCATTCGCATTGCACGGTTATCGTAGGACTGTGCGTACGTCAATCGGGGCAACTCCTTTCTCCTTGGTGTATGGTATGGAAGTTGTCCTACCGTTAGAACTGGAGATCCCTTCTTTGCGAGTTTTGGTTGATGTGAAACTTGACGAGGCAGAATGGGTTAAGAACCGGCTGAACCAACTCAGCCTGATGGACGAGAAGAGGTTAGCATCGATTGCGCATGGTCGTCTGTACCAAAGCCAAATGAAGAAAGCTTATGATAAGAAGGTGCGTCCTAGAAGCTTTCAGACGGGTGATCTCGTCCTGAAGAAGATTCTTCCTCCACACTCTGATCACCGAGGCAAGTGGACTCCCAATTACGAAGGTCCGTACGTCGTCAACAAGGTCTTCTCGGGAGGAGCTTTGTTGTTATCCACGATGGATGGTGAAGATTTTGCATCCCCGGTGAACGCGGACGCAGTTAAAAAATACTTTGCTTAAAAATGACCCGCTGGAAAGAAAAAGAATATCCAGGCAAAAATGGGGCATCCCGGCGAACCATAAAAAAGGAAAAAGGGTTCGGGCAAAAATTAGGGATATAAATTGAAAAGAATGTACACCCGCAAAGTCGAAAACCCGGATGGGCGACTTTGGCAAAAAAAGGGTATCCCGGTGAACTGAAAACCCGCAAAGGGCGGTTCACGCAAAAGTTAGGGATTTGAAAAAGCAAATGACTGCGTTCCGCGTGTGGACTTTCATTGTTTAGTGGTTTGGAAGACCTGAGGGCCGTTTATCTGAATCAATCTCTTCTGAAGCTGAAGCGTCGGAGAAGTATCGAAGTCGAGTGGGTCATAGAGGGATCAACTCATGGTGTTCGTCTACGCCTCGTTGCCGACATTTGTATATACTGATGTATATTTATGTTTTATTTTTGCGCAGCTTCCTCATTCTAGGAGCTTGCATCTGTTGTAAAACATTTTTACCCATTCAGGGGTTTGTGATCAATAAAATGTATACTATTCAGCAATTCTGTTTGTCTGTTTAGCATTTATCTATTTTGTTTGCGAAAAAGAACGCCGATGTTTTTGACAAAATGCGTATACATAAACTTACTGGCCTAGGCCACTGATTGTTGAAACAATGAATTACTTAAACATTGTCACAAGATGATAACCTTGATAGGTCCCTTAGAGAAGGGTATCTTGTCTGTTTATTTGTGTTGTTACAGGTGTAGCATACTCTAGGCAGTGCGCCGCACGCGTCCCCGAGCAAGATGATTCCTCCTTCTCCAGCAAAGTTCAGCAGCCTCTCCCCGCAGAGTCTGAACGTGAGATCGTGAGCATTTGACATGTGTTTTCCCAGGCAGAGAAGATTCTCTCCCCAATCAGATGCATCCTGAAGGAATGCCATCTCCCCAGCTGAGTCAGGCGCCGAAGCGTATGTTCATCCCCCAGCACTGGGTCACAAGTGCAAGTCTCGTAGGAGACTATTCACTGAAGTGTGCAGCAATTGATAGTTCCAGATTGAAGTCTCCATCGGAATTGAGATTCCCTGCAGAGTCGTACTCTCCCCCGAAGCAGGATGATTTCTTCCTCTCCAGCCGAGTTTGCAGATCCCCAAGAGAGTCGAGTCCTCGAAAGCCGTTCAGGCCATGATTGGTTGTCCCCAGTAGCGTGTTGAATAGCTGATGTTGTATTCCCCCGCCGGAGTCGTTATCTCCAGGAAGTTTAGCCGCGAAGGCCGTGCAGTTTATTTCTTGCGATTGACATCGCTTTCCTCAACAGGCCCAGCAGGTCCATTATCTTCCGTAGCAGATCTCTCCTTTCTTTTGAAGCAGAGTTCATATGAATTTTCCTTATCTCTAGAAAGAGTCAAGAATATTTGGGTTGTTACCGTTCCCCCAACAGTTTATCTTTCATTCTCGAATCAGAGTTGATGTTGTTATTCCCTTTGTGGATTATTGTTTATTGAAGATCGATCTTTGGGTTTCTCCTCAAGCAGTATCTCTCTCTCCTTAGCAAGATTTAAGCCTTGTAGTAGGACTTATTTTCCTTTGATGACTTTTGTTTATCTCTTGCAGGATTTCTTCAGTTAAATCCCTGGCAGGATCTCCAATGATGTCTCCATCTTGTTGAGATTAGCCGATTATTAAGTGGTGTTGTGATGTTTGTTCACCCTCTGTTTATCTTTATATCTATTTTGTCAGCATATTCATACTCATATGCATCGCATGCGCATTCATTTGTTGAGCATAACATGTTTTTGTTGCATTGTGCATCTTGCATTTTTGTTGGTGCTTGCTTGCTCTCTGGTGTTGTTGTTCCCGCAGAGTGCGTGTGTCCTCTTCCCATTAGAGTGTCGACCCTAAGCAGAAAATGCATATCCTTTTCTAATCCCCCATTGAGTTATACCTCATGGAAGATTTTTGTTTTAGCCTTCCTCCCCTGTTTATTATCTGGATGGAATTGATACCCAGTGAGATATTTTCTCATTAGGTCGAGTCTTGTTTGACCGTTTCTCTCCAGTTTGTTCCTGGATTGAACTTTGGTCTCTTGCAGCGGTTATTTTGAATTTATATGGAATTTGAAACCTAGATGGTGAGAAGGCATTTATTTCTCCCTTTGAGATTTATTTTTCCTCGGCTGAAATCTATTTATTAATCCCCATCAAAAGATGAAGATTTGAATTTCCCCAGCCGTGGTATGATAACACTCTCCTGGAAATATTGCCCTAACAGCAAGTGGTGTTCTCTTTATTTGAAAAGATTGTGTACCCTCAACATATTGACAAGTGGCAATTGTTAGAACACAGATTGGTGTTTCTTATATCTCTATGTTTTGATGATAATTTTTATGGAATTTTGTATTAAGAAAATATACACTCTAAAATTTGTTCTAGTATTATTGTTTCAGGTATAAAATTAAATACTCTTAAAGAAGCAAAATACATAAGTACAAGAAACTATGCAAGGCTCTGAAGCATCAGATGCAAGACTATCAGAAGATTCTGAAGCGCTGCCAGAAGGATCTGAAGCAGAAGCTACAGAATGATCTGAAGCGTTAATGAAAGAAGTGTACAAAAGTTCTTTTCACTGCAAGATCAGAGGCTTTGATAACCAGACTCTTATCATTAATATTCACGCTCAAGCACTTACTGCTGCATACTTTGATGAAGACTCTAATCAAGATTAAGACTCTGATATATTAAGATCTGATCATCTATCAAGGCTCTGAACATCTCAATCATTTTAGCTCTGATCATCTTAAAGCTTGCTACAATTTTTGAAGTGCAGATTATGAAGACTTCATCCTGAAGGAAGCTTGTTGAAGAAGCTGTAAACTTGATTGGACGTGGTGCTACTTCCAAAGTAACCAATGACTATTTTGTCCAAAGAAGTGACGTGGTGCAATTCCCAAGGCTTCTACAACCATACTTTTCCTGCAGAAAGCATATTGTTGCACCCCAAAATTTGCTCAACATTTCTTTACCTAGCTTATGTTTCATTTCATTCACATTAGCATTATCATTTGCATTTCATTGACATGTGTGCAGAAGATCAAGAGGTAGGATTACCAATTGAGAGCTCTACAAGACTATGAAGCTAGCTAAGAAGGTTATTCAGATGTTCAAGGGTTGATATCCTTGTCAGAGAAGTTAAAAGATCCTTAGAGAGAGTGATTGGAACCAAGTATGTGGGTCTCCTAACTTGAGAGTTGTGGGAAGTCATCAGATGATTCTGAAGCCATGAAGTTAGACTTGAGGTCTTGGGAGAGCTCATTAGAAGTGTTGAAGATCACTTTGAGGTCTAGACAGGTCATTGTGCAAGATTAAGAAGCCTCGGCCATGAGTGGTGCAATTAGGGTTTGACTGGGTCAACCCTAAGTCAACTGATGATTTGGAGAAGGTTGAGACTTAACCCAAGAGCCATGTGATCATGGGTTGATGCATTGAGATGCTATAAGGATGATTCCAAGGTCAACTCATCATGATTGAAGAGTTTGAGAAGTTTCAAGCTAGGGCTTCTAAGGCTTGACAGTGTAAAATCCCCTAGTTTGACCCCTATCTTCAAGGCAATTTAGCTCAAGATGTGATTGTCATCTCATCTTGCCCCCAACATGAATGTTTTAGAGCATGATCTTAGCTTTAATTTGAGTGCTAGAAGTCCTTGATAGGACTTGTATAACTCAAGTTATGACTTTGACAAGTTACAAGTCATCTGAGGTATGTGAATTTGGAGCTTGAAAGTTGTCCAACTTGCATGACACTTTTTCCCTAGAAGGATGATTCCTATGAACTTTTGGTCAACATGAATGTTGTTCCTTATCCTCTTAGCTTTCTAGAGAGTACTAGAAGTCCTTGATAGGATTTGTAGAACTCATGTTATGGCTTTGACAAGTCAAGGGTATTTTGGTCATTTGGAGATTACAGGTCATTTCAAGCATAAGGCTATAACTCCTATTTGCAAGCTTCAAATGAGAAAATGTCCAACATCAAACTTGTTCAAAGTGATGTTTTAAGGCTATCCAAGTGGTCATGAGAGGTTGGAATTGCTTGTAACTCAAAATTGCAAAATTGACTTAAAAAGGAAGAATTAAAGTTCATTAAAAGGACCAAATTTGGGATTTTTCATTTCAAGGCCAAGATAAGGCATGTAATATGTCATTTTGATTGTAAAATGCATTTTAAAGACAATGGAAATGGCACTTTTCTCATTTGAGGTCAAAATTATGGAGTTGTATTTTGTTACTTAAGGTTTAAGTTACATATGCCAAACTTCTCATAAGATCAAAACCAAGGTGCAAACACATCCTAGCACTTTCATAATCTCATTTGGAGAGAATTTGGATGAAGAGCATAGTGAATACAAGCTGCTACAAGGACTGTCATACACATAGCATATCATGAGATTTCAAGTGAGATGAGATATTGAACTTCTCATTAGAGTGATCCAGAACTTTCTAGATCATTCATCCATTTCCTATATATGATTATGAAGTGGTTCAGAGTGAAGGTTGGTGAGAATTGAGAGAGGAGAGTGAGATTGCATTGTGAACTTTCTTCTTGCAAATCAAGATCTGTTACAAGGTTTGAAGTCATTTCAATCCAAGATATTGATCTCAATAGCTTGCTCTGAGGTTGGTGATTGATCCCAGATCAAATTCAAGGCCAAACTGTGGGAGAATCGTGAGTTAGCCATTGGAGTTGGAAGCTTGCAACTCAGAATCGGGTTCAAGAATCCAAGGCATTTCAACTCTTTTCTTTGCATACAGAAGGTTGATTGGAGGTTAGTGAAGGATTCTGGAAGTTCTTGAGGGTTGATTTGAAGATTCAACCACTCTGTTCACACGATTTTACCAGGTATGCAATTCTCATTCCATGGCTTAATTTAGGTAGAATCAAGAGGAGTTGTTAGGTTAAATGCATTGTAGATTGATGTAGGAAGGTTTCTGGATCATCAATTTGGAGATTAGTGACCAATTAGGGTTGATGCAATTTTCGATTGAGATCGTGTTTTTGCAAATCTTGAACTTTTAGAATGATTAAGTAGCATAGGAAGATTCCTTGTGAAATTTGGGATAAGATTCATGTAGAGACCATTTGGAATGAAGGTCTGTGGAGAGAGTTAGGGTTGGGAGAGGATGATCGGAGAAGTCACCGGCGGTGACTCTAGCGCGCGCAGGTGAGGGGAGTTCAGAAATTCAAAAGGAAGAAGATGATCCCAGAGCCATTGGATTGGGCTGAAGACTTTGACCTGTGAGGGATCCAACGGCCACAAGTGGTTTTCATTTTGTGAAGAATTCTGAGTTATGTGCAAACGCAGCATTTCATTAATGTGATCTGGGTGGGCTTAGTGCAGATTGATACTCACACCCCCTTTTTGGGCCCAACCCTGAAATGAACTGAATTTTGTTGCTACCTGCACCACGCGTTTATCATTTTCTTTTGATTTTCTTTTAATTTCTCATTTCATTCATGGTTATTGAATAATTCATAAAAATTTGAAAAATGACTTAATTAATTCCATTCTTTTTGCCATGGATTCATGATTGAATCTAGTTTTTTTTAGATAAAAAAATATTAATATTTCATGCATTTCTGATTTTATTAGCATTTTCACATTTTAATTGATATTAAAATAATCATGGTTGATGCTTGATCTTGTTGAATTTGGTTTAATCATTTGATGATGGTTCTTGCCCTAATTTTTTGTATGTAGCTAGCATAGATATGCATGTTCCCCCTAGATTTTTCTCACATTTTTGTGATGAATATAAGTGGTAGTTTAAGGTTGAAACTTTAAGAGCTACATTTTTAAGGTTTATGGTTGATACCTTATGATTTAGGGTTTATATCTAGAACTTGGTGGATGATTCAACCTCTGATTTTTGTATGGTAGATTCATGATTGAATTAGGGTTCCTTAGGAATTTTTGTAGGAATTTACAATGTAGTTTAATATTTTTGTTTGATTTTAGTTTAGGTGCTAACCTTAGATGATTCTAATGCACTAATTCAACTAGAATGACTTCTTTAGCTCCCTTAGATTAGGGTTTTGCCTCCCTTGCTCTTGGATGATGTTAAAGACAAGCTTGGGCTACAATGGATTGCTTGAAGAAGCTTGGATGTGAAGATCTTCCCTTCTTTTGGTGTAGTGTTGATTAGGTGTTAAGATTAGGGTTTTGTAGGCAGAGCTTCTAGATAGATTCTCTTCCTTCATAAACATGGAAGATGTTGATCACTTCCATTCTCCCCTATGATGTAAGGTCCCTTTGTAAAGGCCTCATCCCTCCTTTGGTAGGATGTGTGGCTCTTTACAAGTTGGTAGAACCTTTGAGGGTCCCTTTCTCTGATGATAGGATGCTTAGTGGTGACCTTTGGTCTTCACTCTGCTACCAATCGTCCATACTTTGCTCTTGTTAGATGAATCTTTTTCCTTGCTAGAGGATGGAGTTCCTTGCTTGAAGAGATTGAAGATGCTAGGGGTTGATACTTCTTTGTGTTTGAAGATTACTCTTAGGAGCTGAAGCTTGCAGATCAGGAAGAGCAAGTTGATACTTGTAAGGAGGAGAGAGCTGAAGCTTGAAGGTCCAGAAGAACAAGTTGACACTTGAGAAGAAGATCAAATTGAAATTGAGTGAAGAGCTGAGGCTTGAAGAAGAAAGAATAAGTTGATACTTATGTTGATGCATTGAGAGCCTGCTGGGGCCAAGTTGATACTTGATATTAGTAGTGAAGCCTGAAGGTGGAATTTACTGAAGAGCTGAAGCTTGAAGTGGAGGAAGAGGGAACAAGTTGATACTTATGTTTGATGTATTGAAAGCTTGGAGAAGCAAGTTGACACTTGCTATTGAAGAGGATAGTCTTGAAGAGCTGTTGAAGACTGATGACTGAGCTAATGTCAGGATTGCTTTGCTGTGAAGCTGTGGAAGCTGTTGATTTGCTTTCTTTCCTGTTTGTTTTCTTTCTGTGCAACTGTATTGGTGTGACTTGTTTGATTTGCTTGATGCATTAGAATAAGTTCATATCTAGACTGGTTTGAGCTAGGAGCATGATTGCACTAGAGGTTGAGTTGCTCCTATCTTGCTTGATAGCATGTTATTTCCTCTGTATGATTGCAACTATTGTGTTTGCTTGATAGCATGTTTTTTCTCCTGTATGATTGCAGTTATTCATATCTGGCTTGAGGTTGAGATGAGCTTGTGGAGGCTGATGCCCCACACACATTTCCTCCCTCACTTGCATTGCATGCATTTTACAGTCGTTTCCTGTTTATCATTGACATGATCCCCTAGGAATCTCACTTCCTTTGATAAGGAAGTGATAATTAGAACTTTAGGTTGAAACATATGCATGATAACTTCTAGGAGTTCCCTGTTTCAAACTTTAACCATAGGATGAATCCTTGGCATGACAACAGTAGGACTTGATAGTCTCCCCCTTTTAGTTGAACCTGTTCGTTCTCTTCTCATCTTGAAACAAATTAAACTACAGTAATAAAGGTTAACTGATGTCGTACGTTACGAGCCTTAAGCTATCTGAGAAAGGATTGTTAGAGAGTTTCTTTTCAACAGTCTGGATGTTTAGTATGGTACCCTTTGGGTGACATGCGATGCATTCACTCTTAGGTTATAGTCTCTAGTGCGATATTAGTTGCAAACATCCATAAAAAACAGTTCTTCCGTAAAAAACAGAAAACAAACTTCAAACCTTTTTGCCCCGTGGGCCCATAATTCAAAGGAAGCTTTTCTGAAGAAAAGAGTGGTGTTAACTCCCAGTTCTACCGCAAACAGTAACGCCTAAGTCTCCAAGGGTCGAGCTGCGTACACCAAACTGCTGGAACTATTTGTTAACCCTACTCGGAAAAATAAATGAATCTAAACCCGTAAGCCGTATTATCCCGAACTACGTAAGCTCTGATCTCTTAAGCCTGTTGAGAGTACGTAGGCACAATACTGACGTATTGGCGAGCCACCTTCCCCGTAACCCGTAGTTAGTCGAACTACGTTGACTCTGATTTCTCATTCTCTGATGAGAATATGTAGGCATAAAGTGCGACGCTTTGCCGAGTCATTTTTCTTTTTTCAAGCCAACCTTGATAGGTAGATAGTTAAAACAACCCGTCAGATAAACACAACAAGCGTGGATCCCATCGAGTACGATGGACGTGAGGGGTGCTAATACCTTCCCCTTGCGTAACCGACTCCCGAACCCAGACAACGGTTGCGATGACCTTGTCTTATACCTTTTCGTCAGGTTTTTCCGATCGTTTCCTTTTCCGTTCTGAGGGATAAATAACGAAAGGTGGCGACTCTTCTGTTTTGCCGACACCTTGTTTTCACGGAAACGACACATATCTCTGCCCATACTTTTTGGTAATGAAAAGTCTAATAATCTAATATTATATTCAGCTGCACATCACTCAAAAGCATTTGGAAAAGCTATAAAAGGAAAACTTCTACAACATTTTGAGGTTGCTAATTTCCTGCTCATCACTTGCTCATTGCTAGTTCACTCAGAAAGAAATACACGCTTGATTCATCAAAGTAAAACTCTCAAAAAGATCTTATTCATTTGATCTTTCATAAAACTGTATAGTTTTTGTTGTACTTAATCTTAAGTGTAAATATCACAGTTGTGATACAGCTTATTAGAAGCATTCAAACACTTGTTAGTTTACATTAATTTGTAAGAAGTTTCTTAAGAAGACCAAGGTGTGGTCAGTAGTTCTTGAGAAGGCTAAGACAATTGTTCTTAGTGCTTACTATTATAATCAGTTGATTAATAGTGGATTAAGTCCTTGTGGAGAAAGGCAAATCATCTTTGATAAGGTGGACTAGAGTAGTTGAGTTCAACGAACCAGGATAAAAATCTTGAGTTGTTTTTATTGCCATATTTCTTAAAAACTCTTATTCAACCCCCCTTCTAAGTGTTTTTCTCACCTTCAGTTGACATCAGAGCTCCGATTCTGTTTGTGTTATCACTTAACCGTGACCAGAAAAGATCCAGTGGGAAAAACTCTTGATACTCTTGGTTGATATATATTATGGCTGCTGAAACTTCAACACCCAACAACAACAAATATGAAGAAAGAGTCAGCACAAAACTGTTGCACCCCAAAATTTGACCAACATTTCTTTACCTAGCTTGTGTTGCATTTCATTCACATTAGCATTATCATTTGCATTTCATTGACATGTGTGCAGGAGATCAAGAGGTATGATTACCAATTAAGAGCTACACAAGACTATGAAGCTAGCCAAGAAGGTTATTCAAGTGTTCAAGGGTTGATATCCTTGTCAGAGAAGTGAAAAGATCCTCAGAGAGAGTGGTTGAAACCAAGAGTGTGTGCCTCCTAACTTGAGAGTTGTGGGAAGCTCATCAGATGATTCTGAAGCCAAGAATATGGACTTGAAGCCTTGAGAGAGCTTATGAGATTTCTTGAAAGCCATCATGAGGCCTAGAAAGGTCATTGTGCAAGATTAAGAAGACTCAGCCATGAGTGGTGTAATTAGGGTTTGACTGGGTCAACCCTAGGTCAACTGATGATTTGAACAAGGTTTAGACCTAATTCAAAGGCCATGTGATCATGGATTGATGCATTGAGATGCTATAAGGATGATTCCAAGGTTAACTCATCATGATTGAAGAGTTTGAGAAGTTTCAAGCTAGGGTTTCTAAGGCTTGACAGTGTAAAATCCCATAGTTTGACCCCTATCTTCAAGGCAGTTTAGCTCAAGATGTGATTGTCATCTCATATTTCCCCCAACATGAATGTTGTAGAGCTTGCTCTTAGATTTAATTTGAGTATTATAAGTCCTTGATAGGATTTTTAGAGCTCAAGTTATGACTTTGACAAGTTACAGGTCATCTGAGGTATGTGAATCTGGGGCCTTGAAAGTTACCCAACTTGCATTAAACTTTTTCCCAATAAGGATGATTCCTATGGAATTTTGGTCAACATGAATGTTGTTCCTTATCTTCTTAGCTTTCTAGAGAATACTAGAAGTCCTTGATAGGATTTGTAGAACACAAGTTATGGCTTTGACAAGTCAAGGGCATTTTGGTCATTTGGAGATTACAGGTCATTTCAACCATAAGGCCATAACTCCTATTTCCAAGCTTCAAATGGAAAAATCTTCAACATAAAACTTGTTCAAAATGATGTTTTAAGTCTAGTAAGGAGGTCATGAGATGATGGAAAGTCTTGCAGCTCAAAGTTGCAAAAATGACCTAAAATAAAGGCATAAGTTAAATAAACCAAAGTTGGAAATTGATATTTTCAACCTACACATCCAAACTATGGCATGTAATATATCATTTTGACTCTAGAAAACATTTTAAGAACATTGGTTTAGCCACATTTTTTATTTGAGATCTAAATTGTGGACTTGCTTTGAAAAGCACTTACTTGCATATTAAGCAACATTTGCAAAACTCAAAATCAAGGCATGAGCAAGGCTTTTTGCAAGCTAAACACCTCTAATATCTCACTAGGGGAGAAATTGAAAGTGAATGGGATGAATTCCAAGCTGTTTGCAAGGATTGTACATGTCATGATACATGATTGGAAATCTCATGACATGAGAAGTGGAAAATCTCATTGGAAGGATCTAGAGGGTTCTAGATCATCCAAACATCATCTATATAAGGAGTAGAGTGGATCCATTGAAGAGGTTGGTGATCATTGAAGGATTGAGCTTAGTTTGAGATTGAAATTTCATAGCTTGCAAGTGCAATCGGTTTCATCAAATTCCTCAATTTCCATTCATTTTCTTGATTGATACTTCTTCCATGGATGTCAAGGAGTGATTCCAGATCATTATCAAGAAGAATTGGTGGCTAAATCGTGTCTGAGCAAGTGAACTTCTCCGCCTGCAACTCACCATCGGGTTTCAAGATTCAAGCACTTTCCATTGGTTCTTTTGCATACAGAAGCAAGAGGGAGGTTCATTGATCGTGTCTGCAAGATTGTAGAGCTTGAATTGGAGGTTTAGTGCATCTGTTCAACCAAGATTTTCAGGTTGGTACCTTTCTTCCTATAGCATGATTTAGGTATAATTAGGTTGAATTAAGGTGCTAGATTGATTGTAGAATGGTGTAGGATGGATTTCAGATAGTTAATTGGAGAGTTAGAGACAAATTAGGTGAATTGCCATTTTCGGTTGAGATTGGGATATGGTGAATCTTGAGGTTTCAGAGGAAACTAAGGGCATGGTTGAGTTCGTGGCAAGATTTGGGATGAGTTTCATGTTTTGACCATTTGCATTAGAGGATCCTAGAGAGAACTAGGGTTGAAGGGGATGATCGGAGCTCCACCGGCGGTGGCCGGAGCTGGGCGCGAAGCTCAGAGGTTTGTAAGGTTGAAGACGACCTCAGGACCATTGGATGAGGTTTTGACTTGGACTTCGAAGCTGATCCAAGGGCCACGTTTTAAACTTCAGTTGTGAAGGATTTTTGAAGGAAACGCTGCGTTTAATTTATTCAGGCGTTTTGGGCTTAGTGAATTAGGAGCTATCCATACCCCCCTGATGGCCCAACCCAAGATTTAAACTGAGTCTGATTGCTAATTGCACCACGCGTGTATTTATTTTAATTGGATTTTCTTCATTTTTTTCATTTTGTTTATGGTTCTTGAAAAATTCATAATAAATTGAAAATTAATCCAATTAAACCCATTCTTTTTGCATATTACTCATGATTGAGTCTATTATTTTTTAGAGAAAAAATATTTTAATTTCATGTAATTTCTGATTTAATGGGAATTTTACATTTTAATTGATATTAAAATGATTATGTTTGATGCATATTTTTGTGGAATTTTGTATGATCTCATGGTGATGATTTTGAGCCTAATTTTTTTATGTGTGGTTAGGTTAGACATGCATGATCCCATAGAATTTTTCTCACATTTTTGTGATGAAAATAGGTGTGCTTTCTAGATTGATATTTAGGTGCTTCCTTTTAGGGTTTAGGTTTGATACCTTGTAATGTAGGATTTAGTTCTAGGTCCAATTTGATGATTTGACCTTTGAAACTAATGTGGTAGAGTCATGATTGACCTAGGTTCCCATAGTAATTTTTGTAGGATTTTACAATTGATTTTAGTATTTTAGTTAGGACTAACTTTAGTACTAGGTTAGGTGATCCTAACTTGCTAATTCAACTAGTTTAACTGCTCTAGTTCCCTTAGATTAGGGTTTGTGCTTGGTTTGCCTTTGGTTGAGATTGAAGACAAGTTGAAGACAAGATGAGGATGCTTGAAGTTGCTTGAAGTTGCTTGGAGCTTTGGATTTGTTGGTGCCTGAAGGTGTCTGATGAAGATTAGGAGATAAGACCTAGGAAGAGCCTTATAGTTAGAATGATTTCTTTCACAAACATGGAAAGCATCTTGTGCTTCCATTACTCCCAATGACTAAAAGTCCTTCTCAGATATTCACATCCCTCCTTTGGAAGGATGAGTGGCTTTATCTGGGAAGTAGAACTTTGAGGGAACCAGTCTCTCATAATGATGAACCCTTACAGGCTTCCTTTGATTGTCAGTAAGCTTGTTTATCATTTCCCCCCATCTTGTTCAATCAATTGTCTTCTGGTTTGAGTATCTTGAAAGATGTTGGGCTTGAGTTTGAAGATAAGGACTTCACTGAAGAGTGTGGAAGAGGATGATTCCTTGAGCATTGCCATTGCAGCTGAAGCTTGAAGAGCAAGAAGAACAAGTTGATACTTGAAGACCCAATGAAGATTGAATGAAGAGCTGAGGCTTGAGCAAGAATTGAAGGATGAAGTTGACACTTCCAGATGATTAAAGACTACTCTGAGAAGCTGAAGCTTGTAAGAGGAGAAGACCAAGTTGAGACTGGTAAAGCAAAGAGAGCTGAAGCTTGAAGACTGAGTTGATACTTGTGAAGGAGATTCAATTAAGATTGAGTGTAGAGTTGAGGCTTGAGGAATAAAGGATGAGTTGATACTTACATTGAAGCTTGGAGAGCCTGAAGGAATC
This sequence comes from Lathyrus sativus, assembly GCA_963859935.3. Taxonomy (NCBI): domain Eukaryota; kingdom Viridiplantae; phylum Streptophyta; class Magnoliopsida; order Fabales; family Fabaceae; genus Lathyrus; species Lathyrus sativus. Next base: position 374,236,558 of record OZ012737.1, on the reverse strand, counting down.
AAGTTGATACTTGTGGTTAAGAATGAAGCCTGAAGGTAGAATTGACTGAGGAGCTGAAGCTTGAAGAAGGAAGGACAAGTTGATACTTGTGTTTGATGGATTGAAACCCTGGAGAAACAAATTGATATTTGTCATGAAAGATGATAGCCTTGAAGTGTGATGGAAGTCTGAAGACTGGATTGCTGTCAGAAGAGCTGAGGCTTGAAATTGGAAGAGAGTTGTTGATCTGCTTTCTTGTCTGTTTTCTTTTCTGTATTGCTGATGTGCCTTGTTTGACTTGCTTGATGCATTAGAATAAGTCCATATCTAGACTGACTTTAATCTAGGAGCATGATTGCACTAGAGGTTGAGTTGCTCCCTCTGCTTGTATTTTTACTGTATGGCTTTGCTTGCGGGTATTCGGTAGAGCCCAGCTCCCTTGCCCATGTGGTCTATTTTTGCTTGATAGCATGTTATTTCTTCTGTATGATTGCAGTTGTTATTCTATTTTGTTTGATAGCATGTTTTAGTTTCTGTATGATTACAGTTATTCATTCTGGCTTGAGGTTGAGATGAGCTTGTGGAGGCTGCTGCCCCACACACATTTCCTCCCTCACTTGCATTGCATGCATTTTACAGTCGTTTACTGTTTACTATTTACTGCTTAAGCTGATGCTTTATCTTGTTCTGGTTATCATTGATATGATCCCTTAGGACTCTCATTTCCTTTGATAAGGAAGTGATGATTAGAACTTTAGGTTGAAACCTATGCATGATAACTTCTAGGAGTTCCCTGTTTCAAACTTCAACCATAGGATGAATCCTTGGCATGACAACAGTAGGACTTGATAGTCTCCCTTTAGTTGAGCCTGCTCTCTTCTCATCTCAAAACAGCTTAAGATACAGTAATCATGAATGATTTCTTTCGTACGTTACGAGCCTTAAGCTATCTGAGAAAGGATTGTTGGAGAGCTTCTTTTCAACAGTCTGGATGTTTAGTATGGCACCCTTTGGGTGACATACGACGCATTCACTCTCAGGTCATAGTCTTTAGTGCGATTGAAATTGCAAACACAATAAAAAACACTTCTTTCGTAAAATAAGGAAAATAAACTTCAAACCTTTTTGCCCCGTGGGCCCATAAGTCAAAGGAATTTTTTCTGAAGAAAAGAGTGTCGTTAAACTTCAGCGCCACCGCAAACAGGCTTTGCCCTAACTGTTGGAACTGCTGTTTAACCCTACTCAATAAAACAGATGAATCTGAATTCCCGTAATCCGTAGTATCCCAAACTATGTAAGCTCTGATCTCTCATACCTGTTGAGAGTACGTAGGCACAATACTGATGTATTGGCGAGCCACCTTCCCCGCAACCCGTAGCAGGTCGAACTACGTTGACTCTGATTTCTCATTCTCTGATGAGAATACGTAGGCATAAAGCGCGACGCTTTGCCGAGTCATTTTCTTTTCTTTTTGAGCCAGCCTTGATAGGTAGATAGATAAACCAACTCGTCCAGTAAACACAACAAGCATGGATCCCGTCGAGTACGACGGACGTGAGGGGTGCTAATACCTTCCCCTTGCGTAACCGACTCCCGAACCCAGACAACGGTTGCGACGACCTTGTCTTATACCTTTTCGTCAGGTTTTTCCGATCGTTTCCTTTCCCGCTCTGAGGGATAAATAACGAAAGGTGGCGACTCTTCTGTTTTGCCGGCACCTTATTTTCGCAGAAGCGACAAAAACCTCCCATGTTTGATGGAGAAAAATTTGACTATTGGAAAGATAGACTAGAAAGTTTCTTTCTAGGATTTGATGTTGATCTTTGGGACTTAGTTATTGATGGATATGTTCATCCCACTGATGGGAATGGCAAGAAAGTTGACAGAAAATCAATGACTGAGGCGCAAAAGAAGGAATTCAGAAATCACCACAATGCTAGAACTATCTTGCTAAATGTTATATCTCATACTGAGTATGAGAAAATAACCAATAGAGAAACTGCCTTTGATATATTTGAATCCCTGAAGATGACTCATGAAGGGAACTCTCAAGTTAAAGAAACCAAGGCTCTGGTGCTGATCCAGAAGTATGAAGCTTTCAAAATGGAAGAATCTGAATCTATTGAAGCCATGTTTTCCAGATTCCAGATTCTCATTGCTAGCCTAAAGGTTCTGGACAAGGGTTACTCTACAACAGATCATGTCAAGAAAATAATCAGAAGCTTGCCAACCAGATGGAGACCCATGGTCACTGCTCTGAAGCTGGCAAAGGATCTGAACAAAATTACGCTGGAGGAACTAATCAGTTCTCTAAGGAGTCATGAGATTGAACTAGAGGAAGATGAGCCTCTAAATAAAGGTAAGTCAATTGCTTTAAAATCTAATAAATCTGTTAAAGCATTGCAGGTAATAGAAGAAAGCTCTGAAGAGTCTGCTTCTGAAGATGAAGAAGAACTATCCTTGCTATCCAGAAGAATCAACAAACTCTGGAAGAATAAGCAAAGGAAGTTCAAGAACTTTAGAAAACCAGATCAACACAAAGAATCTTCTGGACACAGAAGATCTGGAGAACACTCTGGATACAGAAGATCTGGAGAATCCTCTGGACATAGACGATCTAGAAAAAGAGAGGTTGTTTGCTATGAATGCAAAGAACCTGGGCACTACAAGAGTGAATGTCCAAAGCTTCAGAAGGAGAACCCAAAAAGAAAGTCAGATCACAAAAAGAAAGTTCTGATGGCTACCTGGGATGACTCAGATGCATCTGATTTGTCATCAGAGTCAGAAGAGGAATGTGCAAATGTAGCATTCATGGCTGACATTGAAGACAATGCTGAATCATCTAGATCAGAATCTGATTCTGAGGAGGTATTTGCTGAACTTTCTAGACAAGAACTTGTTGAAAGTCTATCTGATATTCTTGAAAATTATAGCAAAGTTAAACTCAAATACAAAACGCTTCTAAAGCATATTGAATTTGAGAGTAACAAGTTTGAATCAGAAATAGCTAAACTAAAAGCTGAAAATCTTCAATTGAAAAATAATTTAGAATATGCTCAACTAAACTTTGATTCAAAATCTGAACCATGCTCTAAAAATATTTTACAAGAGTATGACTATAGTTTCAGAAAGTTTCTAACTAAAAGCCTAGAAAGAAGCAAAATGGCTTCAATGATCTATGGTATTAGCAGAAACTATAGAAAAGGTGTTGGATATAAATCTTTCTCTTATGAAGATTCAAATCCAAAATATGTAGATAAACTGGATATCAAGTATCCTCCTTTATATTCTAAGTTTATAGTTGGTCACTTAAATGATATTAAACACACAAGTTCTAATCAGAACAAACCTGTGTTTAATAAATCTAAAGCTAATCAGAACAAGTCTTATGTTGAAAGACAGAATTTCAGAAAAAGCTTTAAGGCAACTAACCAAAAAGGACCCAAGAAAATCTGGGTACCTAAGGATAAGATAATCTATGTTGCAGACATCCTTAGCAGCAAAGTCAAGACTCCAGTCATGGTACCTGGACTCTGGATGCTCATGACATATGACGGGAAAAAGGTCTATGTTCCAAAGTCTGGAGCTTAGATCTGGAGGAGATGTCAAGTTTAGAGGGAATCAGAAGGGCAAGATAATTGGCTCTGGAACCATAGGCAATGGTAAACTTCCTTCTATAACTAATGTCTTGCTTGTTGAAGGGTTAGCTCATAATCTATTGTCCATAAGTCAATTAAGTGACAATGGTTATAACATAATCTTTAATCAAAAGTGTTGCAAAGCTGTTAGTCAAAAGGATGGCTCAATCCTCTTTAATGGTAAAAGGAAAAACAACATTTATAAAATTAGTCTTTCAGAACTTAAGGTTCAGAATGTTAAATGCCTTATGTCTGTTAATGAGGAGCAATGGGTCTGGCACATAAGATTGGGTCATATTAATATGAGACGTATATCTCAGATTAATAAGCTTAATCTGGTCAGAGGACTTCCTAATCTGAAGTTCAACTCAGATGCTCTTTGTGAAGCATGTCAGAAAGGAAAATTTTCAAAATCATCTTTCAAATCCAAAAATGTTGTTTCAACTTCAAAACCATTAGAGTTACTTCACGTTGATCTGTTTGGACCAGTGAAAACTACATCCATCAGAGGCAAGAAGTATGGATTAGTCATTGTTGATGATTACAACAGATGGACATGGGTAAAATTCCTAAAACACAAGGATGAGTCACATTCTGTGTTCTTTGACTTCTGCAAACAAGTCCAAACTGAAAAAGATTTCAAAATTGTTAAAGTCAGAAGTGATCATGGTGGTGAATTTGAAAACAAACATTTTGAAAAATATTTTAATGAAAATGGCATTGCTCATGATTTCTCCTGTCCTAGAACTCCACAACAGAATGGAGTTGTAGAGAGGAAAAATAGAACATTGCAAGAGATGGCCAAAACCATGATCAATGAGACTAACATGGCAAAACATTTTTGGGCAGAAGCAATTAACACAACATGTTACATTCAGAACAGAGTGTCTATTAGACCTCTTATGGAAAAGACTCCTTATGAATTGTGGAGGAATAGAAAGCCAAACATTTCTTATTTCCATCCTTTTTGGTGTATTTGTTTTATGCTGAACACTAAAGAGAATCTTAACAAGTTTGATTCTAAAGCACAAAAGTGTTTCATGCTTGGATATTCTGAACGCTCTAAAGGCTACAGAGTATACAATACTGAGACACAAATTGTGGAGGAATCTATACATGTTAGATTTGATGATAAGCTTGGCAATCAAAAGCTAAAGCAGCTTGAAAACTCTGCAGATGGAGAAGTTATTCTCACAGAATATGAGAAACCAGAGGTAGAGAAAGCTCAAGAAGAAGCTACGCCAGATGCAACTCCATTGGCTGCTCAGATAAATAACATGAATATTTCTGAAGAACCATCAGTTAAAGGATCATCCAGAATCAAAGCTTCTCATCCAGAAGAAATGATTATTGGGAAGAAAGATGACCCTATAAGAACAAGGTCGTTTATCAGATCATCTGGAACATCACTTCTTGGGTTGGTGTCTATTATTGAACCAACATCTGTGGATGAGGCTCTGAGTGACAATGATTGGATACTTCCAATGCAAGATGAGCTGAATCAATTTACAAGAAATGATGTGTGGGATCTGGTTCCTAGACTAAAAGGTTTCAACATTATTGGAACAAAGTGGGTATTCAGAAATAAACTAAATGAGCAAGGAGAAGTTGTTAGGAACAAAGCAAGGTTAGTAGCTCAAGGTTACAGTCAACAAGAAGGAATTGATTACACTGAAATTTATGCTCCAGTGGCAAGGTTAGAATCTATACGCCTTCTTATTTCATTTGCTGCACAATATAACATCACTCTATATCAGATGGATGTTAAGAGTGCCTTCTTAAATGGCATTATAGAAGAAGAAGTTTATGTCCATCAACCTCCTGGTTTTGAAAGTGATAAATTTCCAGATCATGTTTTCAAACTCAAAAAATCTCTTTATGGGTTGAAACAAGCTCCCAGAGCTTGGTATGAAAGATTAAGTAATTTTCTTCTGGAAAAGAAATTTATCAGAGGCAAAGTGGACACTGTTGCACCCCAAAATTTGCCTAACTTTTTCTCACTTGGTTTATGTTTCATTTGCATTAGCATATCATTGCATTAGCATTTGTATAGCATAGCATTGTTCATTTAACAGAGGATCAAGTGAGTAGCCTAGCCAGAGGGTTATTCAAGTTTGAGAAGTCACCATAATCATCAGGGAGAAGGTTGGGTTCTCAAGAAGTTCATCTGTTGGTATGGGGTTTATCTCCTCGCATGAGGAGCCATTTGAAGAGTATCAGAGGTTGTGAAGCCTTGTATGTGGATATGATATGTGTATAGAGCTCATGGAGTTCCTAGAGGATCAAGACAGAGCTCAGTCAAATGTTTGTAGCAAGTACAAGAGTCACAGTTGAAGGGGTCGCAAGTAGGGTTTTCACTTGGTTAATCCTAGGCCAAAATGAGCAATTGAAGAAGATCAAAGCCTACTTATAGGTCATTAAGATCATTAAATTATATGTTGAGGCATATGAGAGGTTGTTTCAAGATCAAGTTGAGAAGAACCAAGAGTGGTTGGAGTTGCTAAGTCAGGGTTCCTAGGGTAAAATCCCCTATTTAGTGCCAAACTTCCAAGCCATGTAAGTCAAGATAAAAGTCTCATATGACTTTGTCCTCCACATGAATGTTGTATAGGATGCTCTTAGCTTTAATTTGAGTACTAGAAGTCCTCCATTGGATTTATATAACTCAAGTTATGGTCCAGATGAGTTACAGGTCCTCAGATGCCTCTGAAGTTTGTCTGTGAAAATCATCTGACTTCTAAGCTACTTCTGACCTAGGAGGGTGTTTCTCCTAAACTTTTGGACAACATGAAAGTTTCTCCTCATGATCTTAGCTTTCCAAATTGTATTATAAGTCTTCCATCTGATTTGTAGAACTCAAGTTATGAGGTTTACAAGTTAGGGGTATTTTGGGAAAGTGAGATTATAGGCCATTTTCAATCAGAGGTCAAAATCTCCAACTTGCACATCTCAAATGCAATTTTGTTCAACATGGAACTTGCTCAAAATATGGTTTTTAGGTCAACCAAGAGCTCATGGTGAATTGGTTTGGTCCATAGTAAGAGTTGACTTGAAGTGGTTTTGAAAGAAGAGAAATTAAAGGCCTTATTTGGTGGGAAATTCAAATAAATTGTTATGTGCTTAAAAAAGGGCAAATGACCACTCAATTTGATCAGAAATGATATTTTGAGAATATTGGCATTTGAAGAATTCCATTTTGAAATTTGGTTCATGGCATTTCATGAGGTTTCTTCATAAATAAGTTACATTCCCCAAATTATTCATAAGGCCAAAGTCAAGGCTCTAGCCAAGCTGAATTCACTCAAGGTGTTTTGTGTATGATGCTAGAAGCTTCCAAAGCAAGCTTTTGAGCCAAGTTTGAGCTTGCCATAATGAAATTTTTGGAGAAAAGTTTGGATTTGGATTTTTGGATTGGGCTTGGATTGGGCCTCTAGAAGGTTCTAATGTGCTCTATAAATGTTCAAAAATGAAATTGAATAGAGGTTGTGACTCATTGGAGCTAAAGAGAGAGAGAAGCCATTGGAGCAAGTTGGTAAAAAAAGCTTGAAATTGGATTTTTGGTTTTGGAGATTCAGAGGATTACAGCAAGAATTGGTGATCAAGAAACGTCCATCATCAATCATTGAAGCTTTCTGCACTTGTTGGAGGAGAATTGAGGTCTGAAACCACCACAATCGAAGCTTAAAACCAAGTTTTTATTTCTTGAATTTTCTCTCCATTCATGCGTTTTTAGTGGATTAGATTCATGTGGTTATGTTACAATTAAGGTGTAGATGATTTCTGGACAGAAAAATTGAGGTTTAGTGACAAAATAGGAATTGATCAGTTTTCGGTTGAGATTTGGATTTCTTTATTCTTGAGGTTTTAGCGTGATTCATTAGCATAATTGAAATTTTCGTGAAATTTCATACAACTTTGGTTCAAGAATTGTGGCGTTTGGTTGAGTTTTAAGAGAGTTATGGTTGTTGGAAGTTTGCCGGAAAAAAGCTCACGTTCGGCCGACCATGGAGCTCGTGCGGGCACTGTTCATGGTGTAAAAAATTTTGAAATGGAGAAGACGACACAGCACCGTCCGATTGGAGAGGAAAGGAAGACTTTGTCCATGCATTGGAGCGCTGAGATCGCGCCACGTACCCCCATGCCAAAACGCGGTCGTTTTGGATTAAGTGAGACCAAGTTTCAGCGCTGCGTGTACCTAGTGAGACGCGGTTCGATTCCTGGCTTGGTTCTTTTTTTATTAATTGAAAACTGAATGGAATTAGTTTTTGCTTTGGGCTTTAGTTTTCCTAGTACTATTCGCGCCCCCTCCAATAGGCCCAAACGAGAATGCACGTAGAATACTTGCCAAACGCACCCCCTGGGCGTTATTATGAGATTGTTTTTTTGCTGAATTAGTCTCAAACGGGCCCAGACCCTTGCGCTTTTCACAACCCCCATCCATGGGCCCAGGCGCATTAAGCCTTGTGCTACTTGCTAGTTGAACCCCTCCCTTATTCTTGCTTAATTTCTTTTCTTTATTTTTTCTGTTTTAATACTTGTTAGATTTAATTCACAAAAAAAATAGCAAATGATGATAATAAATTATGGAAATATTTGTGGATGTAGATTGAGATGTTTAGGATTTTATCATGCTTTTTCTTTTAATTTTCCATGCATTTTCCATTTTATTTCATATTTTCTAGTGTAATATGTTTTTAATGGTGGAATAATTGTGTGCTGATTTTGTCCATTTTATTTCTCACTCATATTTCTGAGTTTGATCTTGAGATTTTACAGACTGGTTACGTACATGTTGTTAGTATTGTGTGATTTTTATCATGATTTTTTAGATCATTTTAAATAGGATTTAGAGATAGGTTTAGAGCCTTTCCCCATTAATGGTTTCCCTTGATACCTTTCAACTTAGGATTTTATTAGAGGACTTAGAAATTGAATTAGGTCCTGATTTTTGAACTATAGATCATTAACAAATTCATGCTCCCATAGAAAAATAATTAGATTTTTAGGATGTATTTTGATATTTTAGATAGAATATTCAAGTTGATTGTTCATTTGGTGTTTCAACTTTGGTGATTGATTTGGAATAGACTCAAAGTGGGCTTTTCTTGCATGGTGGGCTTCTGGTTCTTATTGGAGGATATCATGGACATGATGAAGCTTTTGTGGAGTGGCTGGTGGAGCTTGGATTGGAGATTTTCTTTCCTTTTTGTTAGCTTTTTTGTAGCTTATAAGATTAGGGATTTTAGGAGAGAGCTTTAGAAATAGTTTTTTCTTCAAATAATGGTTGGTTTCATTCACCTTCCATTCCCATCCTATGATTCAGAATCCTCATGTTAAACTCTCGTCTCTCCTTTGGAGGGATGTGTGACCTTTTTACAATGAGTAGAACTTGTGAGGATGCCTTTCTCTGATGACTGGTTGAGTGTCAAATGGGATTCCTTTGGTTTCCTGTCTGCTTCCCATCATCAAATACTCATCTTGTTGATTCTCTTCATTCTTGGTGGAATGCATTGTTAAAGTTTGAAGATGGAGTATCCCTTTCCTTCTCTTGAAGATGGTGGACTTGAAGAACAGTTGCAAACTTTGGATTGGATTGATGTCAGAAGATTGCTCTGCTGTGGAGATTGCTGGCTTGTTTTCCCTGTTTGTCTGTTTTCTTTTTTCAACTGTATTGATATGATTTGCTTGGAGTGTTGCATTAGATTTAGGCTTCATGTAGAGGATCATAGGCCTAAGAGCATCCTAAGGGTTGAGCTTCTCCCCTTGCTTGTATTGCATTAGAGGTCGAGTTTCTCCCTCTGCTTGTATTCTTACTGTGTGGCTTTGCTTGCTGGTATTTGGTAGAGCTCAGCTCCCTTGCCTGTGTGGTTTGTGGCCTTTGTGCCTTACTTGTTTAGAAGTCGAGCTTGGCTCCTTCTGCTTGTGTGATGCATTGTATGCATTTTATTTACAGCAATTTGCTTACAGTAATTTCTTGTACAGTTTTTCTGTTTACTGTTGTTTCCATTGCCATGTTCCCCTAGGAACTCCGACTTCTCTTATTCAAGAGAAGTTATGACAGACATTAGGATTCTAACCATGCATGATAACATTAGTTAGTTTCCCTTTTAATCGCAACTGTAGGACGAATATTGCATGATAACTGTAGGATCGAGTCAGTTTCCCTGTAGAGAGTATGTTTCTCTTCTCATCTTCAAATACAGTTAAAACACGTAATAAAGGTTAACACATGTTGTGCGTTACGAGCCTTATGCTACTTGAGAAAGAGTTGTGGGAGGGTTTCCCTCACATAACTCGAGTGTTTAGTGTGGTACCCTTTGGGTGACATGCGACGCATTCACTCTCAAGTCCAAGTCTTTAGTGCAACACGAGTTACAAACAGAACTCAATTCACTTCTTCCGTAAAAGACTTAAAAACAAACATTCAAATCCTTTTTGTCCTCTTGGACCCTTAATCAGGAAAACCCTTTTCTTAAAGGAGAGTTCTGTTAACTTTTATTTCTACCGCAAACGGTAACGCCTAAGTCTCCAAGGATCGAGCTGCAAACACCAACTGCTGGAACTGATCGTTAACTTTACTTGGATAAAAGATGTTGAACAAACCTGTGTTCTCCGTAGCCCAAACTACATTTGCTCTGATCTTTCATGCTGTATGAAAGTACGTAGGCACAAGATGCGATATCTTGGCGAGCAACCTTCCCCCTTTTACCCGTAGTTAGGCGAACTACGTTGACTCTGATTTCTCGTTCCAGACGAGAATACGTAGGCATAAAGTGCAATACTTTACCGAGTCATTTCTTTTCTTTTTAGACCAGACTTTTAGCGTAGATAGATAAAATCAAACCCGTCAGATAAACACAACAAGCGTGGATCCCGTCGAGTACGACAGACGTGAGGGGTGCTAATACCTTCCCCTTGCGTAACCGACTTCCGAATCCAGACAATGGTTGCGACGACCTTGTCTTATACCTTTTGCGTCAGGTTTTTCCGATCGTTTCCTTTCCTGCTCTGAGGGATAAATAACGAAAGATGACGACTCTTATGTATTGCTGGCACCTTATTTTCGCAGTAGTGACAGCTGGCGACTCTGCTGGGGACTGCGATAGTTTCCTGGGGATCCAACATCCCCTATGCGAGTCAATCGGGGGATCCAACGTCCCTGCGAGAGTCAATCCTAGCGCTTGTGTGTTTACCTGTTGGGTTTTATTTATCGCATTTACTTTCCGCATTTTATTTTCAGTATGATTATTATTATGCTGTTGTGGGAAGGGGATCTGATGAGCGAGAAGCCAGACCCAGGCTTGAGTGTACTTAGCATTAGTTGTGGAAATTAGTGGGCGCGTGCTTGCTTTGCAGGCACTAGTGTCTCATGAAATCCACGCTCAGACGAGGTTCTCCCGGTTGACTTATTTTCCAGCCCTTTGGGTCTGAGGGGTTGTTGGTTTAGAGGATTGTCGACTCTGGGGACCGATCATTTGTGACTCAGCAGAGTGAGGCCACTTCAAGAGATGATGATGCCACACCTTCTGGGTATCGTATCATCGCTCTTGAAAGTCTGTGACGCTGGGAAACGCATAGGATGCCATACCTTGTATGTGATTAGGTCCATACTTGTGAGCGGGGTCGGGTTATTGCAGGAAACCTTAGCCTTCAGACTACCTGGTTTTCTTGTCAATGAATCAGTGTTGTTGGGTTCAGAGGTTCTTATCGTCAGAGATGTGGTTGTTCTCGATAGTGTGTATCTATTGGTCCTCTTTAGGGTTGTGCTATCAGAGCAGAGTTTTGATTGTGTTGGATTAGAGCTTTAGTCTTCTCAGCAGCCACCTTGATCCCCTGTTGCATGTTTGCATTTTGCATTTTGCATACTCATTTGCATATCATTAACGTGTGTCTGTATTGCAGGTACATTATTCCCCGGTTTCGGTATTTTCTTGCCTGCTGTTGTGCTATTATGGGTTCTCTAAGGAAGACTGTGGCTTATAAGCTCCCCACTCCATAGGTTGCTCAGTTGTCCAGTTTGATTGCTTTAGCAGATGATGCTGTGAGAGGTGAATTCAGAAATTCTTATGGGAAGCTGCTCAGTTTGGTCCGTAAACCTTCTGGGTTTGAGTTGAATGGGTTGTATGCCTTGCTGCAGTTCTATGATCCTCCTTTGAGATGCTTTAATTTCCCGGACTTCATTCTGGCACCTACATTAGAGGAGTATGTTGTATTGTTAGGTATGCCTATCAAGAGTCAGATGCCATTTGTTCATATGGATGCCGAGCCTAATCTGGCTAATCTAGCTCTTTCTCTTCATCTGGATGCCTCTGAGTTGATCTTGTCCAGTTGGAATGGGGTTCCCGGTTTCTCTTTGTAGTTATTAGTTGGGAAAGCCCAACAATGTGCCAAAGACGGTTGTTGGATTGTGTTCAACGCCATTCTTGCTCTCTGCATATATGGTATCATTTTGTTTCCTAATATGCCTGATTTTGTGGACTTAGATGCCTTTCATATCTTTGCATCAGGGAATCTGGTCCCTACCTTGATTGGAGATGTGTATCATTCTATCCATTACAAGAACGAGAATAGAAGGGGTAAGAATGTATCATGATGTGCACCCTTGTTCTATAGATGGTTTGATAGTCACCTACCCAAGAAGGGTCTCTTTGCTTCATCTGTAGCCACAACTGAGTGGTCCGAGCAATTGATGAGTTTATCAGCAGAGAGTATCGTGTGGTTTGATAGAGATATGTTGGGTACTGAGGTTATATGCAGCTGTCGTGGGTTCCCGAATGTGCCTTTGATTAGAAGAAAGGGGTGTATCAACTATAATCCATCTCTACTTGTCAGACAGTTTGCTTATGCTTTGAGAGCTCCGCCAAAGGATGAAGAGGTGCAGGAATCTCTGTACCTCACCGGTATTTTAGAGGGGGACATGTTATCTAAGCTTCATCATGCCTGGAATGATATCAGTAGACGAGGGAAGCCAGTGTTGGGGAAAAGTAATATCCGAGCCTACACTCCGTATGTGACCTGGGTCAAGAGCCGAGCAGAGACCATAGGGATGCCATTTCCACCTGCTAAGCAGGAATGCCCTCCAGTGGTAGAAGAGCCTACTACCGTGCCTATTCAGCAGTATAATAAAGTGTTAGCTGAGAGAGAAGAGCTAAAGAAGGCGAATGAAGAGTTAGAGAGAGAGTTGGCACAGATCAGAGGCGAGAGAAGTGAAGTTGTCCACTCCTTCAAGAGGCAAACAGAGTTGGTGACCAGGTTAGGCGCGGATTTGACTAAGCAGATGGCTGAACGTGAGCGTTTGGGTAGGGACTTCAAATCTCTCAATGACGTACTGGCCACTAAGAAGCAGCACTTGGATGAAGCGTACCGGAGAATATTCAAGTTCAATCAGCAGTGGGATGCCACTATAGCCAACAACAAAGATAGGGAGGATAAATTGAAAAAGCAGATCTCCAAACTGAAGGCTCAGGTGAAGGCTAGTGAGGAAAGGTTCGATGAGGAAACTGCTCGCCAATATGCCACCGAAGCCAGGCTCAACAAAGCCCTTGCTAACCTGAAGAATCACAAGCAGGTGTTCGAGTCCAAGAAGTGGAAGTTAGAGGAGTGCTTTGGCCAGAGAGCGTGGGAAGATCTGGTTGAAGGTCTCCAGTGTACTATTATGCAGAGAGAGTTGCTCGTCGAAGGGTTACTCACTCGTCCTGACCACCTGAAGACAAAAGAGTTGCTAGAGGAGTTTCGTGCTCGATGTTGCACTTGATTATCTTTGTAACCTCTTGCATTTTCTGATTTCTGCTGTAGGCTGACCATCACCAGGCTTGTTGGTTGAGGTCATGCTAACGATATCCCATGTATTCATTGACTTTGTACTGCTGCCTTGTTGGCCCATATATATATGAGATGTTATTCCAGTGACTAAATCCGGACTTCTTGCTATTGGCACTGACACTATGGCACTCGAACCGGGGAAAAATCTCCCTAACGCACAGACACACGTTTGCATTTGCATAAATCATTTGCATAGCAGGTGCCTCGTACTGCGTTTCCTAACCCTCTGCTGATGCAGGTTATCTCAGGATCCGATCGGGAAGATTACATAAGTCCCCACAAGGCTATGGAACAGGTACGAGCAGAGTTGAGTGAGGTCCGAGGCCAGATGAGGCGGGTTATGGGGAACATGCAAGAGTTGCGTCTGGAGCATGAGGCACTCAAAGATGAAAACAATCAGCTGAAGACCCAGGTGGGCTTGATCATGGAGGTGCTAAAGGATGTGCTCAGGAAAGAAGATGATAAGCTACCTGAAACCGCAGTAAAGATGCTTAATCCACTCGGGTATGTGGAACCGGTGCATGTGCAACCTGTGCCCAGGGTTGATAAGCCTCCGATGTCCAATAGGCGACAAAGAGCTTTGAATTTTTCTCTTCAATGTGGCGCTTCTAAGGATAATCATGTGACTAAGAGGGAGAACGCCCAGAAGGTAATGTCAGCTGAAAGAACTTTCGATCCAATTCCCATGACTTATGCTTAGTTGCGGCTAGTCTTACTTCAGCTTCGGTTGGTCGAATTATGGAAATTACATCCACTAACTGGGACCCTACCACGCGGCTATAATGCAAGCGCCCGTTGTGATTTCCATGAGGGGGCACCCGGACACTACATTGAGAACTGCAAAGCTTTTAAGCACGCGGTTCAGGACTTGATCGACTCAAAGGCTATTAAGTTCGTGTCGGGCGACACGAGTCTAACAGAGGGTCTCATTCCAGGCATTATAGAAAAGGTGGACACTCCTGCTTTTGTCCCCAAAACTGCATCGGACCCAAAGGAGGCCTTGCAATTTATGACTTCTAAATCTCTGTGCCCGCAACTCTTGCCAATTCCGGGGCTAAACCTAAGGATGAGCGCCTCAGAGCAAAAGGAGTCCTTGGTATCTCAGGCTCAATTTCCAGATGTCTTGACCGTTCAAAGTCAACAACCCCTAGGGGCCGCGCATCAGACATCATCTCCCTTCCGGAATCAACGATCGTATCACCATCAGCAGGGACGACCCGCCAGACCAAGACCAAAGAAGCCCGAAAGGCAGTTTACGCAGCTACCGGTGTCGTATAGTCAATTATTGCCGGATTTGGTCAAAGGTGGGTTGATAGTGCCGAAAGAGACTGATCCAATGATCCCGCCTTACCCTCCAGGTTTTGATGTCAACGCTCGCTGTGAGTACCATGTTGGGGCACAGGGGCATTCAACAGATGACTGTAAGGTGCTGCAAAGCCAAATTCAGACCTTGTTGGACTCTAACAGGATATCTATCATGCCTCAAGGTGTCAACCTTCCTTCATCCAGCCAAGGGGGTGTATCAGTTCAGGTTATGGGAGAGTTCAATGAAAGCAGACGTTCGGAGGAGTATCAAGATGACTTCGACGATCAATTCTGAAGAGGGCTGGCGCAGCAGCAAGTCGGGTTTGAAAAGCCTGGTTCCCAGCAGTCGACAATTTCTGTTTTTTTTCCATGTCATTTCTTTACATTTGTAGTATCTTTCCTGTTAGAATTGCAAATTTTCGCTTGTAAAACTTGTTGTTTTGTCAATCGATATTGATAATGAAATAAATATGCATGTTTTGAATTAATCCATTCGTGTTCACTTTATTGCTTTCATTTATTTCTAACGCTTGTTTAAGTGGAATCCAGGGAGGATGACGAAAATCGAAAGACGCAGAGCCTTCGATTGTATGCTTTTGAATAAAACCTGTTGATGATGTACAAGCATTGTTTCAAATCGCTAAACACCGGAGATATAAGGAAGATAATCCCTTGTCAACTCCTTTGAGCCTAGTAGTAGGAGTTCTTTCTGAAGATGAAAAACCCTCAATCTTAACCTGGGGCAGGGTAGGTGTTAGCTAATTCGATCGAGCGTCCAAATTGCAAAAGGAGTATCCGTTCGAGGATCAATCACACCTCTAGAGGTCGTGCCTAAAAAACCACAATGGTTAAACGTCAAGAGTGAGACAGTCGCATTATTCCTCAAAGAGTCAGACAAACAGTGTCACACGACTTGTTCAAAAAGGGAAAAAAGAAAGAAAAACCCGCTAAGTCGAATCTTGAAAACAAGCGACTTAGGCAAAAGTGAGGGTATCCCGCTGGACTTCAGAATCGAAAATTCAAAAGAATTAGTCCAGACAAAAGTTAGGGAAAAATGAAAAGAACCGAAAAGCAAAAGGATTACAAAGGAAAAATCCTTGAAAGAACGAAGTCGTGTGACTCTAGGTCCCAATAGACGAATAGTGAATGACCGTCAATCCCAAAAGTAGGTGGTTTCCTGAACTGTCACTACTCCTATACAACTTTTGAAAGGTGAATGCTAAGGTCAAATTAGCTGAACATAGGATCGGAGAACATCAAGGAGAATGGGTGGGTTAAAAAGAATTTCGAGCCTTTGTCCTTTCTTTCTTAAAACCGTGAACCCGACCACGTTACAACCTGAAAAAGTCCTAATTGAAACAGGTTTAGTTCGAGAGCATACTTCGGTAAAGATCGCATCGAAACTGACTCCTAAGAAACAGATTCCTCTTGCAACGTTGTATTAATTTTGGCATTTTGATAATTGATTCGTTCATTATATGTCATAAATTTTTTCTCCAGCGAACAGGATTGGATTTCGAAAACTGTCATATGCATTGCATTTAATATATCTTTTATGCAGAACAATTTGTTTTACCCGCGAGTAAGCGCTTGACAGCCGGAAAGTTTCCACAGTGGAAAGTTTGATTAGGATAGAATGCAGAACGCCTGAATACTCCGTGAGTCGGGGCTAGCTATATCAGATGATCCCCAATAAAATCAGTTGATCTAGGGCAATCAGGTCGAGATTCAACAAATCTCTCGCAGCTATAGGTACTCTTCCACGAATCAGCTAATCAGGGGCAAAGTCATTGCAAGACTGAGGCAGGCCACCCTGAGAATACGAAAGCCATTGTTGATCAAAAGGCGATTAATCAGAAACACCTCTTCGAGGTTCGAAGTGCGAAAATAGTTCATATCTAACCATCAGGGTACGGAGATTGCAATACCCTTTTTAGGGGAAGATTTTACGGAGATCCCTTGAGCTGGGAGCAAGTAGAAGCGAAGGAAATGTTCCTCTCTATTTTATCGGAGTTTATCAGAAGTTGTCACAGGTTCAGGGGCAAGCCATCTCGAAGTCGGTTTGTGGCAAGTTTGCCTTTTCAAGTTGAAATGTTTGGACTGGGGCAGGTCGTCTCCCTTGCAGCAAATATCCAAGGGATCATGTTCCCCAACCAGAGTCCTTTAACGCAGGAGCAGGCTCTATGTGAAACTTTTTCCTCCCAGCAGACGGAATTGGCTT
The DNA here is from genome assembly GCA_963859935.3 of Lathyrus sativus. Lineage (NCBI taxonomy): Eukaryota > Viridiplantae > Streptophyta > Magnoliopsida > Fabales > Fabaceae > Lathyrus > Lathyrus sativus. Next base: position 374,219,593 of record OZ012737.1, on the reverse strand, counting down.
TTCATTCCCGGCAGACGGAAGTCGAAGTTTTTATCCCCAGGAGAGTTGGGATTACATCGGAGCAGGATCAGATTATCCTCAGCAATTCAAGATTGGCTTAATCGGTAGGATAAAGTCATCCCCAGAGAGTCGAGATTGATATACTCGGCAGAGGATGCATTCATGATGTTTGGTTATGAATATGTTTACTCCCCAGAGAGTTCCCGCGAAGTACAACCAGAATACACAAATCGATTCCCAACTGAGTATCCCCAGCAGGATGGTTAATCCCCATAGAGCATGATCAGGTGGTCAGTGGTTTGAAAGGAGTATCCCCGTGCAAGATCGTCCTTTTTGTCTTCCAGCAGGTTGTTTTTCCTCCGACAGGATGATCATCTTCAGCAGAGTTTGCAACTTAGGGCTTGTGAGCTATTCCCCAGCAGGATGGTTATCCCCGGCAGAGTTGGTTTCACCTTTCCAGCATTTATTTCGCTGGAATATGTCTGTGATACCTGGTTATCCTCAGCGGTTTCGGCTTTGTCTTCAGCATTTATTTTGCTGGAGCGTCTCCTTGCATTTGCATATATCATCATATTTGCATCTACCCGAACGCGTAGCATTTCCATGTTGTATGGAGCATTACGTCATTGTCAAACATGTGCATTTTGAAACATAAGCCAGGTTGTTTACCTCTTTGTTTTCAGGTGATTCTTCCCTGCAGGTAATTGAAATTATTGCTCAGGAAGGGGTCCAGATATTCAGATTTGTGGCGCGAGATATGAGATGACAGTGTTCGCCCTATCATATGCTCCCCTAGCAGAGTTACTTGGTTAAGTTTCTCTTCTCTCCCCAGCGGAGTTCTTCTCAGATTGCTGTTACGTCAGCATTAAAAGATTTCGTGGTTTAAACTTTCGGAGTTGTTACCCGTGATCTCTCCAGTAGAGTTTTTCCCCATCAGAGTTGCTTGGTTAAGTTTCTCTTCTTCCCCAACAAAGTGTTGTACCTCAGTTTTGAAAATCTTGAAGTTGTTACCTGTTGTCGAAATAGGTGTTTGACGGCCGTCGTCAGAATTTCCCCACAGAACTTGTCTGGACCATAACTTGAGTTCTATAAATCCAATGGAGGACTTCTAGTACTCAAATTAAAGGTATTGAGACGCTTTACAAGTTTCATGTTGGCCAAAGATCCATTTGAAACTTTTATCTTGACTTATGTGGTCTTGAAGTTAGGTACTATGCGGGGAATTTTGCACTGAAACCCTAACTTAGCAACTTCCCACACTCTTGATTCTTCTTGATTTGATCTTGGCACAACACCAAAAATGTCTTATCACCTCATTTCATGAACTCCATGACCTAAAAGTAGGCTTTGATACTCTTCAATTGCCCAATTGACTTAGGATTGACCCAGATGAAACCCTAGTTGCTTGCACCTCAACTATGGCTCTTGCATTTGAATCAATGACTTGATTGAGCTCTCTCATGGCCCTCTAGGCATTTTATGAGATCCATACAGATCCTGTATCACATTCAATACTTCACAACCCTCTGATGGTCTTCAGTTGATCCTCAAGTTAGGAGAAGATTCACACTCAAACATCTAAACCCTTAGGCACTCAAACCATCTTCTGATGACTTTGACCACTCCTCAATCTTGAATGAGACCTCTTGCTAGGCTTCTTTTGATAAGAATAACACTTGATCCCCTGCTATATGAATGATATCATGATATGCAAATGATATAACTATGCAAATGTTAATGCAATGAAACATAAACCAGGTAAGAAAAAGGTTGAGCAAATTTTGGGGTGCAACACCACCTGTACTAGGAGTGTTCTTCAACTAGAACCCTAGGAAAAGAGTTAGTCAAATCTGTGTAAGAATCATTGTCATGATATCTTACTTTCCCCTTTTTTTACAACTTAGATTAGGGAGTTTTGTCAAACTCCCCACAAACATTGTCATGTTTGTTCCCCCTTGAACCTTGATCATAATCAAGTGTTCTTCATCCCCTGTGAGGTGAACTAAGATTGCTCTGATTCTATCCTAGTTAGGATACGTAGGCAGAAGACGCAACGTCTTTGCGAGCAAACTTAGTGTATATAACTTTAGGTTTCAACTCATATCTTTTCCCAATCCATAGTACATTTTCATAAACTTAGCAAGCAACCAAACAAAAGGTTCCTGTAAGAGTACTACAGATGCTTAGGGTGCTAACACCTTCCCTAGGTATAACCAACCCTCGATCCCCAAATCTCTTAAGCGTTGTCGTTACATCGCGAAAAAGGTTTTTCTTTCTTTAGACCTTTCCTTTGGATAAAATAAAGTTCGGTTGTAAAAAAAATTAAGATTCAAGTTAACTTAATAGCTTGATATCCAATTTTCACCGCAACAGAAATGGCGACTTCACTGGGGACCTGCTTATTTTGTTTTGAGGGTTTAGCCTATCTTGTTTGATTACTTGCTATATTTGGGAATACTTGTAAAAATGTATATATGTGCCCTGTTGGATCTTGGGAACTTTGAATGGTGAGACAACACTATACCCGTGTTTGAGCGTACTTATGATAGGATGGTGGTATATTCAAGGAGACTTATAGGGAGTTGATTCCCGACCAAGTTGACTTGAGAAAACCTCCGCTCAGTAGAGGCCCTTCTGAGAGTTAGTATTGTTGATCGAGTATTCGTGAAAACAATGCTACTTTCTACATGGGAGCCCATGATACTGAGGACCTTTAGATTACCTTTTCCCCACTTTGGCTTTGTTAGGATGTAGTGCGATGACTATAGGGAAGTAATTCCAAAGTAGTCGATATGCGATACTACACTTGGACGAGACTCTCTTGAGAATATTATCGACTATCAAGTATTTGAGAAATTGATAATATCCAAAAGATGGGTCGAGGACTCTGGGAACTCTTTTAGAACCTTGTTCTGCAGTTTTTGAAAGCCTTAATACATACCTTTGGGGTGGGTAGACCTTGACTCCATACTCATGTTCTCCAAACCAAAACTTTTATCTGTTTACCCATGTGTATATGTGAATTTGTGCTTACCTGTGTTTGTGCATTCATGCATTCATGAACATCATATCATAAAAGTTTTATGGAACTCAGATCTTTTATTTGTAAACATTAGGATCATCATGGATAATAGAAAAAAGAAAACTATGAAGTACACTTACAAAAATCCTAACTTGTATGACATAGAAAGGTTAAGCACTTTGATAACAGATCTAGAAGGATTCAAGAGCAGGTATGGGAACTTATTGTCATTGTTGAGGGTAAAAAGGAAGATGGATCTGGGATTTCTCTCCACACTCCTCCAGTTTTATGATCCACTCTATCATTGTTTTACTTTCCCTGATTATCAGCTGGTACCTACACTTGAGGAATATTCTTGCTTGATTGGTTTACCTATTCTTGAAGACTCTTATTTTCCAATCATGGAGAAGGACCCTAAGGAAGAAGAAATTGCTAAAGCTACATGTTTAGGATTGGTGGATATTTAGAAAAATATGATTACTAAGGGAGGAGTATTTGGTTTGACTGCAGAGTTCTTGGTTGGGAAAGCACAATACTACGCTGATCACTTGAGTATGGATGCATTCGAAGCCATCTTTGCCTTGCTCATTTATGGGATCTTCTTGTTTCCAAGTTTTGATAACTTTGTGGATCTCAATTCCATCAAGATTTTCTTGAAGAAAAACCCTGTGCCTACTTTATTAGCTGCCGCCTATCATTCTGTTCACTTGAGAAATCTGCATAAAGGAGGAATGATTATCTGCTGTGTCCCTTTGTTATATAAGTGGTTTATTTCTCACTTACCTAAGGCTCATGCTTTTTGGAAGGAAGGTTGGTGGTCTCAGAAGGTCATGGCTCTTACTCACTCTGATATTGATTGGTACAGCCGTAGTTACGATGGGATAAAAATCATTGACAGTTGTGGAAGCTTTGGTAACGTACCTCTCCTGGGTACAAGTGGAGGAATCAGTTATAGCCCTGTTCTCGCTCGCCGACAGCTTGGATATCCTTTGAAGGACAAACCGAATAGCGCTCATGTGGAGAATATTTTCTTTAAGGGAAGTTCAATATTGAAAGGAGAAATTCTAAAAGCTTGGGGTCATGTACAAAAGAAAGGAAAGGAAGACTTAGGGAAGCCTAATTGCGTCTCTTTCTCGAGCCTTATCTCCAATGGGTCCGAAAGAGAGCTATTCAACTGAAGATGCCTTATCCTCAGCAGAAACCCATGGTTTTGGAGGAGGAATACCCATTGATCTTTATGTCTGAAGAGGAAAAATTAAAGATTGCTTTGAGGAAATCACAACAAACTGAAGTAGCCTGGAAATACAAGTACCAAGTAGCCATGGAAGAGAATGATGAACTCCGTAGACAACTCCGGGCGAAGGATGAAGAAATGATTGCTTATAAGAAGAGGAAGACACAGGAAGGTTTATCTTCCTCCAGCTCTCAGCCAACTCCATGGAAGCTAGTCGTGGACAAACTTATTCTTGAGAAGACTCAGATGGAAGAAGAAATCAAGAAACTCAAAGCAAAAGAAGACTTTTATTTTGAATACTGTCAGCCTTAGGACTTTTGTAAAATGTACTAGATATTTTGAATTCAAATCTTGAAAATCAATGAAATGAAATGATGTTTTGATCTGAGTTCCATGAAACCTTTGCATTTGCATTTTCATTAATTAAAACATTCAAGGAACTAAAGATTGTTTTGCAGATATTATAGGATGGATTCTGGAAAGAAAGCAGAGGTTGTGTTCCAAAGACCAAAATTGGAGAACTTGAACAAACTGGTAAGTTTAGTAGAAGACCTCGAGGCATTCAGAGAGAAGTATGGGAATATGCTGTCTTTGCTAGAAGTTCAAGTGTATGAAGAGATGTTATCCGCACTCGTGCAGTTCTACGATTCAACCTATCACTGTTTCACCTTTCCAGACTATCAGTTGCTACCAACCTTGGAAGAATATTCCGCCCTGATGGGAGTAGACGTCCCTCCTAGACCATTTTCTGGAAGAGAAGGGACTCCTAATGAAAGAGCAGTTGCAGAGGCCGCGTATTTGGAGGTGGACGGGGTACGATCTCATATGATTGCTAAGGGAGGGTTGTATGGATTTCCAGCTATGTTCCTATATGAAAAAGCTCAAAGCTATGCCTTGTCAAAAAATATTGAAGCATTTGAGGCCATCTTGGTTTTACTAATTTACGGACTGTTCCTGTTCCCGACTGCTAATGATTTTGTGGACGCATATGCAATCAACCTTTTCTTAATCAAGAATCCTGTACCTACCTTGCTGGCTGATACGTACTTTACCATCCACCGTAGGAACCGTTATGGAGTTGGACGGATTGAGTGTTGCGCCGTTCTCCTGCACAAGTGGTTTATTTCGCACTTGCCAAAAATTCCAGCCCTCTGGGATAAGCAAAATGGGCTCTCATGGACAGAAAAGCTGCTATTGCTCAAACACTTAGATATTAAGTGGTATGACCCTATGTATGGAGGGATTGCCATGATCCAAAGCTGTGGAGATTTCCCGAATGTACCGCTTATCAGCGTCAATGGTTGCATCAGCTATAATCCTATTCTGGCTCGTCGACAGTTGGGGCACCCCATGGAGGATGAACCTGACCCAGACTTTTTGAGAAGATTTTACATTGAAGATGGGAAGAATCCCGCTTATAGGGCTCGAATTGTGTATGCTTGGCGTTATGTCCACACGAGGGGAGTAACTGCCCTAGGTTACCACGACTCTACTGTTTCAGAATCTTACTTATCATGGGTAAAAGAAGCAGCGTTGAAGATGTTCTATACTCGCTTTGAGCCTGACTCACCCAAACCTACTCTCGTAGAAGAATTGAAAGCTGCTTTGGCGAATGCTGAAAAAGAAGGAAAGACTTGGAGAGATAAGTATTTCAAGGCTATGCAAGAGAAGGAAGAACTTCAAGAGATGATCCGTCAAGGTGGAAAGAGAAGTCAGCCAGAAGACGAAGGGTCATCCAACCAGAAGATTTAAAATCCTTTTGTTTTCTGTTTTATTTCATCATGTATTTTGTATTGAAGACTTGTATTTCAGTTTCAGAATCGTTGTTATAAAACTCTTAGTTATTAATCTATGAGGACTTTTGAATTTGCTTATTTCCCTATTGTTATAATTTATGAAAATATTTCTTTGGATTCCTTGAATGATTAATTTTGCATTTGATGCATTTTGCATTCATAAGCATCGCATGTGCATGTTCTTATGTTGTGTCTCATCTCGTTGTCTTGTCTCCATAAAGAATCACACTGAATCCTTAACACCAATACAACACCCGAGCCCAAGCTCGCCTAAGAATTGAAGGACAAAATTTGGATGTGGACAGGATTGATAATGAACTTGGAGAGCTACGAGGAGGCATGGGGCAGATCATGGAAGCCCTACAAGTCATTCGTGCAAAGTTGGACACTCAAGCCATTGTTGTTTCTGAAATCACTGGTATAGCTGTAGAGCCGATCCCAACGGCAGTCACTATTGCAAATGTTCCACCATACGGGTTATCGCCTGGTTTAGTACCTCCACCAGTAGTCAATCAACAAGCAGTTCCTTTAGGGCCAGAAGTTCCTCAAGCTATTCCTACTTACACTCAGCCTTCTGTTCAGGTTCAAGCGCGCCCTGTTTTTCATAATCCTCCACCAGTGTACGAAGGTCTTGATGGGTATAAAGAAGAGAGAGGACGACATGATAAGTTGAAAGAAAGTGTAGAAACTATCGGCAGGAAAGTCAGAGCAATGGAAGGAAATGACATCTTTGATACTAGTGCCAGAGATATGTGCTTAGTGTCTGGATTGGTAATTCCGCCAAAATTCAAGGTTCCCAATTTTGATCAGTATTCTGGGGCTACTTGTCCTTGAACACATCTGATTATGTATTATCGAAGAATGGCCGCTCACGTGGAAGATGACAAGTTAATGATTCACTCTTTCCAAGATAGTCTGAAAAGAGCTCCTGCTAAATGGTATTTGGGCTTGGATCAGTCTCGTATTCATAGTTTCCAAGACTTGGCTGATGCTTTTGTGAAACATTACAAGTACAACATGGATTTAGCCCCTGATAGAAGACAGTTACTGAGTATGTCACAGAAGAGTTCGGAATCTTTCAAAGAGTATGCACAAAGGTGGAGGGAAACTGCCTCCCAGGTAGAACCTCCTTTGAGTGAAAAAGAGTTAACATATTGGTTCGTCGATACAGTAAGACCAGAGTTTTATGAGAAGATGATCAGTAGTGTAACCGCAAGTTTTTCTGATATAGTAGCAGTGGGGGTGAGAGTGGAGTTAGGAATGAAGAATGGGAAGGTGGCTAGCAGTTCCGGTAACAACAATGTCAAAAAGCTCAGCAGTAATTTTCATAGAAAGAAGGAAGGGGAGACAAATGCAGTAACTGTGGGAAGAAAGAGTCGCACCTGGAGACCGCCTTACCAACAATATCAGCAGAGTTATGTTCAACAACCTCAAGCAAGTTATGTTCAGTAATCCCAGCAACAACGACCAATGTATCCATTGCAGTATGCCCAACAACCTTATGTGGCAGCTGTAACTCCGGCTTTCAGTCATCCTGTTCCCAGTTATCAGATAGTGCAGCCAACACCTGTATATCAGCCAATTCAACAAGGGTATCAACGAGCGCCCAACGCTCCACCCTATCAACAACATCATCAGCCTAGAGCTCAGGTACCCAGACAAAACTACCAGAATCGGAGATCGACAACAAAACCTCCACTTCCTCAGATACGGATGACTTACACAGAGTTGTACCCCTCCTTAGTACAACAGGGATTGGTAACAACACGGCCATTAAATCCAGACACTACATCTCCTCACTATAATCCAAATGCTCATTGTGCCTTTCACGAAGGTGCTGCCGGTCATGATTTAGAAGGCTGTCTTGCTTTAAAACATCTTGTTAGGGAGTTGATGGAAAAGAAGATCTTGTCTTTTGATGATGTACCCCCAAATGTTAAAAGTAATCCATTACCGAACCATGGAGGGGTCAATGCAGTAGAAGAAGTGTTAGATGAAAGGATGCTCCAAGGTGTGTCAGAGATCAAAACCCCGTTGAGGCTAATTCACGAGAAGCTACTGAAAACAGGATTGATAGAAGATACCCATAATGATTGTGAAAATGTTCTAGTGATTCTAGAGGGTGTGGTAAGGTACGAAGAGATATACAAAGATTGATCGATGAAGGAGTATTACAAGTGTGTAGTAAGGCGAGGAAAGAAGAAGTTTCAGTAATTGAGCCTGTTTTTAATTTACCAAAGAAAAGTGAGAAAGTTCCGGTGTTCAAAATGACCAACACAAGTATGAAGCCTGTTTTCAACAAGTCAGCTATCGATCAACCTCAACCGGTTATTATTCAGAAACCAAGACCGTTTCCTTTTGAAAGCACAAAGGTCGTTCCCTGGAAGTATGACATGACTGTGATAGACCGAGGATCAGGGAAGGTTAGTCAGAAAGAGACAGTAAGAGACGACCAAATGGACGTGACAAACATTGCAGGTACAAGCAAAATGACCTGTAGTGGTCGCATCTATCAACCAAAAATGACAGTAGTCGCTCCAAAAGAGGTTACCCCTGCTGCAACAAAAGAACAAGAGGTACCAGGAACTGAAGGAGACGACGAAGAATTCTTAAGGATTATTCAGAAAAGTGATTACAAGATCATTGATCAGCTCCACCAAACCCCATCAAAGATATCGATCTTGTCTCTCTTAATGAATTCTCCAGCTCACAGAGAAGCTCTGCAAAAAGTATTAAAACAGGCACATGTGACAAAAGACATAACTCTCGGACAATTTGATTCAGTAATAGCCAACATTACAGCCTGTAACACCCTGGGCTTTAGTGATGCAGAATTACTGAACGAAAGACGCAATCACAACCGTGCGTTACACATATCTTTCAGGTGCCAAGAAGACACCATGGCACGAGTCTTGGTAGATACTGGGTCCTCACTGAATGTATTGCCCGCAAGGACACTCGCAAGGTTAGCATATACAGGGCGTAAATGAAACCAACATCTTTGATTATAAAAGCTTTTGATGGTTCAAGAAGAACGGTTGTTGGAGAAGCAGAATTGCCAATCATGATCGGACCTCATGTGTTCAATATTACATTCCAAGTCATGGACATTAACCGAGCTTATAGTTGTCTGTTGGGACGACCGTGGATTCACGCTGTTGGGGCAGTAACTTCAACCTTACATCAGAGAATGAAGTTTGTTGTGAATGATAAATTAGTAATTGTACACGGTGAAGAAGACCTAATGGTGAGCAATCTGTCATCGTTCAAGTATATCAAAGCAGATGAGGGCGCGTTAGAAACTTCCTTTCAAGCACTTGAGATAGTTAATGCAGTGATGTTGGAAGAAACAGTGGCTAAGAGTGGTCCGTCTTTTGCATCCTCTCGGAGCATCAAGTCTACACTGGAAGAAGGCACTCCTGCAGGTTGGGGAGAGATTATCGAAGTAAAGCCAAAGATGGATCGCCAAGGGTTGGGTTACAAACCAACTCATGATGAAGCGTCGGCACATGACATAGGATGTCCAAAGAATATGCAAGAAGTATTCATCAGTGGAGGTTTCCAAGTCAGTGTTGTGGAAGAAGATTTTAAAGATGAAGACCTAGAGCAGTTAGTGTATCATTGCGACACTGCCTTGAGCAACTGGGAAGCTATTGAGATTCCTTTGGTTTTTCTTGAGTCAAAGTAATTTGTTTGTCTTTCTTTTCTTGTTTTATTTTGAATCTCCCTAAGCCTTGCCCCAGGCTATAGGAATGTTTTGTAAGGGCCCCGAGCTTTCAAGAAAATCAATGAAAAATGAACTATTTTGTTAATTTCCTTGTGTTATTTCCTTTACTGCTTTTGCTTTCATTTTAAAAAAACAAAAAATGGCAATCTTAAAAAACCAAAACAAATTTCTCTTTTGTGTGCTGCATTTGTATTTGTGTGTTTTAATAAATTAAGCCATTCCAACGTGCAGTGATGTCCTAAAACCCATTGAATCCCATGACTTTGCATTCCCTCCTGACTTTGATTCACCAATATACCAAGCTGAAGATGAGGATGAAGATTTCGAAATCCCTGATGAACTGGTAAAATTGGCACACCATGAGTATGCAGAGCTTCAACCCTACAAAGAACAGATAGAAGTCATTAATCTTGGCACCGAAGAAGATAAGAGAGAAGTCAAGATTGGGGCAGCTCTAGGGGCAGAAGTCAAGCAGCAACTAGAAGAACTTTTGAAAGAATATGTGGATGTATTTTCTTGGTCATACCAGGATATGCCGGGTCTAGACACTGACATAGTGGTTCACAAGTTACCGCTTCGAACAGAATGCCCACCGGTTAAGCAAAAGCTCCGAAGAACAAGACCTGACATGGCTCTCAAGATTCGAGATGAGGTGAAGAAACAAATTGACGTCGGGTTCTTAGTAGTGTCCAAATACCCCGAATGGGTAGCCAATATTATACCTATGCCGAAAAAGGATGGGAAAGTCAGAATGTGTGTGGATTACAGGGACCTAAACAAGGCCAGTCCGAAGGATGATTTCCCTTTACCGCATATCGACACGTTGGTGGATAATATGGCTCGTTTTGCAGTTTTTTCATTTATGGATGGGTTCTCCGGTTACAATCAGATTAAGATGGATCCCGATGACATGGAAAAAACTACTTTCATTACTCCGTGGGGGACTTACTGTTACAAAGTTATGCCTTTCGGTCTGAAGAACGCAGGTGCTACTTATCAAAGGGCCGTGGTAACTTTATTTCATGATATGATGCACAAGGAGATAGAGGTATATGTTGATGACATGATAGCCAAATCTCAAAGCGAGGAGGACCATTTGGAACATCTTGTGAAACTACTTAAGAGACTCAGAAAATATCAGTTAAGACTGAATCCAGCCAAGTGTACTTTTGGGGTAAGATCTGGGAAGTTACTCGGCTTCATTGTCAGCCACCGAGGGATTGAAGTAGATCCAGACAAGGTCCGAGCCATTCAAGACATGCCAGCTCCACAAACGGAAAAGCAAGTCATAGGTTTTCTTGAAAGACTGAACTACATATCCAGATTTATTTCCAATATGACTCCTACTTGTGAGCCCATCTTCAAATTATTATGCAAGGACCAGACGGTTGTTTGGAATTCAGACTGTCAGCAAGCATTTGATAAGATCAAGGGCTACCTACAAGAACCTTCGATCTTGATACCTCCGGTGTCGGGAAGACCTCTCTTCATGTATTTGACAGTGCTTGAGAATTCAATGGGTTGTGTGTTAGGTCAGCAGGACGAGTCTGAACGAAAAGAACATGCTATCTATTATTTGAGTAAGAAGTTTACTGATTGCGAAAACCGATATTCGCTTCTGGAGAAAACTTGTTGTGCTTTGGCATGGGCGGCCAAACGTTTGAGGCAGTACATGATTTGTCATACCACTTTGTTGATTTCAAAAATGGATCCAATAAAGTATATTTTTGAGAAGCCTGCTCAGACTGGAAGACTCGCCCGTTGGCATATGTTATTATCAGAATACGACATCCAGTACGTAGCTCAGAAGTCTATCAAGGGTAGTGTTTTGTCAGAATATCTTGCAGATCAACCAGTGGAAGATTATGAGCCTCTCAAATTTGATTTCCCAGATGAAGACATTATGTTAGTAAAAGATGGTGAAGAACCAAGTCTTGATGAGGGTCCGCAGGAAGGTCTTTGGTGGAAAATGATGTTCGATGGTTCCTCCAACTACAGTGGGCATGGTGTAGGCGGCGTTTTGATGAATCCGGAGGGTGGTTACACTTCATTCACAGCCAGGTTGGATTTTGACTGCACAAACAATATCACCGAATATGAAGCATGCATTCTCGGCCTCGAGGCAGCTATCGGCCTCAAAATCAAACTTCTTGAAGTAAGCGGAGATTCAGCTTTGGTTATCTATCAGGTTACTGGAGAATGGGAAACTAGACATGAGAATTTGATCCCTTATAAAGCCTACATCATCAAGATGATGAAGTGTTTTGATGAGATCACTTTCAAGCATGTCCCGAGATCTGAAAATCACATTGCCGATGCCTTAGCCATGTTAGCCTCAATGTGGAAAGTCAGGGATGTCAATGATGCCACTCTCATCAGAATTGAACGCAAGACCGAGCCCACCTACTGTCAGATGGTTGAAGAAGAAACTGATGACAAACCATGGTTCCATGACATAAGGAATTACATGTCCAAACAAGAGTATCCAGCAGATGCTACGTCACTTGACAAGAAAACTCTAAGACGATTAGCATCCAAGTTCTTCCTCAGTAATGATGTGCTCTACAAAAGGAATCATGATATGGTCCTGCTTAGATGTGTCGACAGACGAGCAACAGAGTTGCTAATGTAAGATGTTCACGAAGGAATGTTCGGTACTCATGCAAATGGATATGCTATGTCTAAAAAGATTTTGAGGGCCGGTTATTACTGGTTGACCCTGGAAACTGATTGTATTCAATATGCCAGGAAATGTCACAAGTGTCAGATTTATGCGGACAAGATGCACATACCACCGACATTGGTAAATGTGTTGTCATCACCATGGCCTTTCTCTATGTGGGGCATCGATATGATTGGGGCAATTGAACCAAAAGCTTCTAACGGACACCGATTTATTCTGGTTGCTATTGACTATTTCACAAAGTGGGTTGAAGCCGCATCCTACACCAATGTGACTCGACGAGTAGTGGCCCGTTTCATCAAAAAGGAGATTATCTGTCGGTATGGGATTCCAAGTCAGATCATAACAGACAACGGCACCAACTTGAACAAAAAAGTCATGAAAGAGCTGTGTGACGAATTCAAAATTGAACATCACAATTTCTCTCCTTATCGTCCCAAGATGAATGGAGCTGTAGAAGCCGCGAATAAAAACATCAAAAAGATTTTGCAAAAGATGGTGAAAACTTACAAAGATTGGCATGAGATGCTACCGTTTGCCTTGCATGGGTACAGAACGTCCGTCCGCACTTCAACAGGGGCAACCCCTTTTTCTTTGGTATATGGAATGGATGCGGTACTTCCTATTGAGGTCGAGATACCTTCTTTGAGAATCATAATGGAAACCAAGCTTGAAGAAGCATAATGGGTGAGAGAAAGGTTTGATCAGTTGAATCTTATTGACGAAAAGCGCATGTCTGCAATGTGTCATGGTCAGTTATATCAAAAGAGGATTAAGAAAGCTTTTGACAAGAAAGTTCGTGTCCGAGAATTCCGAGAAGGGGAACTTGTACTCAAAAAGATTTTACCAATTCATAAAGACGCACGGGGAAAATGGATGCCTAACTATGATGGCCCGTTTTTTGTGAAAACAGTCTTCTCAGGAGGCTCGTTGATTCTCACTACCATGGATGAGGAGCAGCTTACTCATCCAGTAAATTCTGATGCAGTACAGAAATATTACGCCTAAAAAAACCCGATAAGTCGAAAACTCAAAAGAGCGGCTTATGCAAAAGTTAGGGCTGAAGAAAAAGAAAAAGAAAAGAGAAAAAGGAGAAAAAGAAAAAATAAGAGTTAGCTAAGTTGAAAATCTGAAAGGGCGGCTTAGGCAAAAATGAGCGTCCCGGTGGATTGAAAACCCGAAAGGGCGGTCCATGCAAAAGTTAGGGACAAAGGCGTTTCACTACATCAGATGAGTTGTCACTAACACAGAAAGTCCTACAAGAATTCACTCCAACCGCTCTCGTCAGAAGCAAGGATTTCGGGGAATTTTAGTCTTTAGGGATAGTTTGGTCATGGGATTCAATGTAACCTTGTCCACTTTGCCATTTTTCACTTGTAAAATTTCTACGGAATTTTTCCATTTGCAAGATTTCATCCTTGAATAAAATCAGTTTTGAACTATTCCTTCCTTTGCAAATTTATCATTTCCTTTATCTTCTTTGTTATGCAAAATATTGTCCGTTGATCAAAGATAGTTTTGAAAGCATTAGGGACAAAATATTTGAATAAAACTTGAAAAGATTAACAAACGTAAAAACTTCAACTCATGGAAAAGTCGAGGAAAATCATACTTCCCCGAAACCTCAGGGTAGCGGAAGCTCTAATATGAAATCCAATTACATTCCCCATTGAAGTGTAAGCAAGTCGAACTGCTGATTCCCTTTGATCATGTGTGGGTATCAAAACTTGAAGAATGACTCTTAAAGAACTTCTTATGATGATGTAAAGACTCATCCCAGTAGAAGATGTCTGAGCACTTGAATCTACTTTGTCATCTCTGAGTAGCTTGTTTAGAAAGCTCGGTTCCCCTGTTAGGATTGGATTTATTTTCAAAGAACTACATACAACTTTCAGCCTGGGTTCAGTGTGATTCATTTTGCCTCTAGAGTTCGGTGTGCTATCTGTCGATTCCCCGTGAATGACCGATCACTACTAGTGAATTTCTATTTAAAGTCCAGTTGTAACCGACATTGTTTTAGAAGCCAATCGTTATTGGTAGTTCTTTGGTCGTCACCATATTTCTTGTTAAGACCAGTCATAACTGGCATTGCCTTAAAATCCACTCGTTGGTATCTTTTGATGCGGTCGTCACCACCTTCACCAATTCCCCAGTCGTAACTGGTAGAGTTCGAAGTCCAAAATATTGGTTTTCTTTTGGTCGTCACCATACTTTCCTTTGAGGTCCAGTCGTAACTGGCATTGTCTTAACTTTACTCGTTATTACCTTTTGGTTCGGTTGTTACCAACCTTTTCCCTCTGAAGTCTAGTCGTCACTAGCAAATCCCCTGTGAAGTCCTATTAGCATTAATGTCTTGTTGGATGTTACCAACCTCGTCCCTATGAAGTCTAGTCGTCACTAGCAAATCCCCTATGAAGTCTGGTCGTTACTAGTTGATTTTCCGTTGAAGTCCAGTCGTAACTGGCAGATGTTCGAAATCCAATTGTCATTGGTGTCTTGTTAGGCGATACCAACTGTCCCCATGAAAGTCTAGTCATAAATGGCGTCACTTGGAATCCAATCGTTATTGGTGTCTTTTGGATTGGTCGTTACCAACCTCCCTAGCTAAAGCCTAGTAGTTTGCTAGCATTCTCGTAACCACATATGTTGGTATACCCTGATTTGGTCGTCACCATGTTTTCTTTCAAAGTCCAGTCGTAACTGGCATCACTTGAAACCCAATCATCATTGGTACCCGGACTTGGTCGTTATTAATCCCTTTAAAGTCCAGTAGTTACTGGCACTGCTTGAAATTTGGTCATCACCAATTTCCCCAGTCGAAATCTTACGTGTTATCGAATGGATTTGAGAAATCTCATTTGTTATTACCCCAGGTTGGTCGTCACCATTACCTACGGAAAATCTAGTGGTTGCTAACACTACCTGAGCCATTTGTTAAAACTGGGTGACATCATTATCCCCGACGAGACCTTTTTTCCAGACAAGTCTCGGAGATCTAGTCGTCACTAGTATCCCCAATGTGTTTCGTCTTTGTTTCTAGTCCATTCCTGAAGATCCCGTTTGAACTCTTCACTATAGGAAGCTCCTCATCTGATCATCCCCAGTGAGGTTCGTGTCTTAATTTCCCCAGTAAAAAGTCGCTCTTGTCCCCGACAGAAATCTACCTCTTTCCCCGGTGGAGTGTTTGCTTTTCCCCAGTAAGATTGTCATCTTCATTAGAATTTGCGCATCCTCATGTGAAATTTTCCTCTCAGTCATCACTAGTCATGTTTGAACTATTGATTGTTATATCGCAGTTTCCCCAGTGTCGAATCCACCATGCCAGGTCCCCGCGAGTAGTTACTCGTTGTTTTGTTTTTCTGTCTTCTGCATATGTCTTGCATCCAAGCATCATGAAGCATCATTTAGAATTCATGGCATATCATGACCTGTTCTTTTGCATATCATCGGATCTAAGGGACAAAATTTTCGGTTTTTCTATATTTAAATACCTTTCACTGCGATTCTACGAGGATCATCATCTCTCAGTTCCATCTAGTGAAGATATTTAAATAGGGGCAACTGTTGCACCCCAAATTTTGGACCCTTAGATTTTCATTATCATTTTAGGAGCATACTCATGAATTATCTAACCCTAACCCAGTGCAAGTTTGTCTTTGTCAAATTGTAGATGAATAAGGGTTTCGCACAGTCAAAATCAAGACTTCAAGGGTGTGATTAATCAATGCTTTGGGCTAATTCAATCATGAAATGAAATCAAGGATATCATATGAAGACAAATGAGAATCCAATTTGAAGTGGCCATTCCAGAATCAAGAACAGTGTATTTCAGGGCACCCGATTAGGGTTTTTGACTAGTAAAAGTCAACTGTGGTTTGACTTTGATGTTGGAAGGGGTTTTAATGGTGAGATTATGATTCATGAAGTTCATATATCTTAATAAAGTTCATTCAAGAAGTTTCAAAGTCTCAGGAGGTCCAGAGTGTCAACAGACGACTTGGTAATCACCGATCAGTCGTACGGTTGACCGAAAAGTAAACTCTTCAAATTTTAGGAATTGGACTTCAAGTTGTGAAACAAAATTGTTCCTTATGTCATATTGGACTTGCATATCAATTTTCATGACCATTGGATCAAGGATGGAGGAGTAATCAAAAAATCGGGAAATTAGGGTTTTGAAAGGGGCTAAACCATAACTCCTTAACCACACATCCAATTGAGTTGGTTCAAAGCTCATTTGGAAGCTCTTGACAAATCCTACAAAAGTCCCTAAGTGGTCCATGATCAGAAAATGCATAGATTTGGAGTTATGATCAAATTCATTTCAAGAAGGGAAAAAGACTTAGAGAAATTTCACTTTTTAAGTTCATTTTCTAGCAACTTTGAGAGACTTTTTGACCAAGTTCCTTTGGGAAACTGAAACTCATGAAAACATGAATGTTTTAGAGCTATTTGAGGTCTTTCTGAAAAGTACTAGCACATCTCAAAAGGATTTGTGAGCTGAAAGTTATGGTTATGGCAAGTTGAGGGTTTTATACTTTAGTCCCACATTGTCAAAATTCAAAAATTCATTCTTTCATCAAAATTGACCAAACTCAGTTGGTGAACCATGTTATATCTGATATGTGAGGAGTTTTCATCATGAAAAACAAAGGAATTATGCAGAAGAACTCAAAAGGCCAAGCTTTGCAAGTTGCCTTGCAAGTTGGTTTGCAACTTGCATTCAAAAGTGAAAAAGTAAGCATGAGGTGTAAAGCAATTCTGCCACAGCCCTCAAGCTACATCTCTAGCCTGCAGTTAGCCACACTAATTCATCATTTTTCTTGACTAATGAGGCTTGCCTATCAGCCAAGAAAACCCTCTTGTGGAGGTTTAATAAAAAAAATCCAAAACCTTTCTTCAAAGTGAAGAAATCTTCAAATCTGCCCCAAGCCACTTCCTTGCCTATAAATAGAACCCTTACCACTTCATTTCCTACACAATATCAATTCTAAAAACCAGATAAATTGAAAGCTTTCACTATTTCCACTCCTTGCTTCAAAAATCACAAAGTCACTTTTTTTCACTAAAACACCAAAAATCTGTCTTGCTACCAAGGCTTCCAAATTCATTTCTCCCCATTCAAACACCCCAACAATCATCCACGCAATCTCTAAATATGATATAGAAGGTGTCCAAGACCTTAGACCACTCAAAAACCTCATCATTCAAAAAGTCAACTTCCACACCAAGTTACTTTGACCAAAAGCCATAAAATCAGCCACATCTTGTTCCATACATTTCCTTGGTGTTCTAATCATCCTAACACCTCTCATATACCATTCCTCAACTTTCTAAAGTGTTAAATATCATTGGTGGAGTTTATTTCTCTAACTGTCACAAGGATTAGATTCTTGCTTCAAAAAGAAGAAAGTTTCAAAGCTAGTGTTATTTGGAAGTTCCTCTGGGTTTCTTGGTGCCCTAATCTACTCAATACAGTCTACTAGAGGTATGCAAACACTTCATTTTTTCTTTACATCATAGTTTCATGATTTTGCATTTTGAGTTCATTATGTGAAAACTATGTCATGTGTATGTTTCATGCCAAAATTCTGTCATGACTGAAGAACAGCCCTTTGTTGATTTGAATCATATTTGAAATCATAATCATGATATGTGTGTATGTTTGTTTAGAACTAACTGCATCTGTTTTGCTTCATCATTCATAAAGTGCCACACTTTGCATTTTAGTGCCATAGATATGTCATCTTTGGTTAAAAGGATAAAGTTGGTTTAAGTTTGAGTTTAGAATCATCTATTTGTGCATATATGACTTGTGTGTGCAACTGTTTTGGTTTAAACATGATCAGAGGATGGTTTGAATATTTCCATGGAATGTACAAGGCATAACACCACAACTTGCATATCATTTTATCATAACAGATTGTTTTGCTTCATTTTTGTTGCTTGAATACACTTACCTACATGTATATGACTGATGTGTGCATGTAGTTTGGTCCAAACATGCTTGGAATCTGATTTGAGTTTTTCATGTATGCATAAAACACAATACCACAACTTGCATGCTATTATTCAAAACAGACTGTTTTAAATTGGCTCTTGAGCAGGAACACACCTATTTTTATATGTGAAGTGTGTATGTATGATTAATTTGATGGATTATGTCTCAAAACATGAACTGCCCAATTCTGTTGCACTTCACACACACAATTGCACATTGAGTACCATTTTCCATGATAGCTTGTGTTTAACTTCAAAATGTGTTTTGTGCCACTCAATATCATGTATGTGTTGTGTATGTGTGGCTAGCTTGATCTAAACATGCCTGGAACTGAAATTGCTCATCATTATGCATTTTATTCACAATTTTGCAGCATGACAGCTTAGTCTTCACCACAGTTTAATTTCATCCATAAAACTGATTTAGATCCAGTCATTAATGCTTATATGTTGTGCATACATGATTACTTTGGTTCAGAATTGTTTGGATTAGGAGTTTCATATCATTATGCATTTTCAAAACACACTTGCACACCACATATGATTTTTCTGCTCTCAGACTGTTGTGTTTAAGCTGGCTGTAAAAATTCATCAAGTATCTCATGCATAAGGTGCTCAAACTACCATTTAGGCATGTAGGCATTCATTTCAAACACTAGCTTCAAAAATATGTTTTAAGGCTGTCTTAATTTTTCCTTGTCACAGTTGTTATTTGACAGCATAAGCAAGTATTTTAAATGTTTGAACACCACATACATGATATTTGGATGACACTTAAATCATGATTCTGACTATGACATGCCTGACTTGATCACTAATCTCCAAGTGCAGTTTTCTTTCACATTTTTGCAACATAGTGGTCACCTCCTAATTCATAACAGATTTGAGATTTTCACTAAAACACAATCCTTGAGTCACTGATTTAAAAGCTTGTACATACTCTTGAAGTGATATGGTCTTGAATGAGTTGGGTTTTAACATTCAAACTGCATTTTTCTTGGCCTCACAAAATTCATGTGCAATATTACAGCCTACATCTCACTTTGTACCATAAAGAACTTTTTCCATTACCATTTGATTTGAGGTAGCATATATGATTAGAGGTTTGTATACATGTTTTGTGATTTGCTTGAGGTAATAATTTGTCTTGAGAGTGCTTAGGTATGTCTTGACAGCTCCCTTTGCATTTCATCAAAAAACCATTTTCAGCATAAACATCATTCTCATGACTACCTGTTTTTAAACTCAATTTGGTGCTTGGACTCATTCATCAAGATGTATATGACTTGTGTGCATGATGTATTTGATCTATGTGTGCATGGAACTGGTTTGAGCAACATTGTGCATTTCATCAAAAACATCAAATTGGCAACTCAGACCTCATTTTTTTGCAACAGTCTGATTTTGGTTCCAAAATATATTTGAATTCATCTAATACCATATGTATGTGGTGTGAATATGATCAAATTAACTTGGAGATGTTTAGAATTAAAACTGCACAACATAATGCATTTCATTGCACATCTTTGCAACTCACACCTTATTTCTCACTACAGACTATGTTGAGCCAAGATAGTGGTCTGAATCCATTCACTATCATATTTGCATTGAATGTATATGTTTACATTGATAAAAACTAACTGTGCATGATTCACACATCAAAGAGCATTTCCAAACTTCAAAAAAGGCATGAGCAATCGGGTTTCAAAATGGGGAGTGATTTTCAAAAATCCAACAGTACCATCATATTCCTCATGTTTTTCTGGTCAAGTTACATATAAATTTCATCTCAAAAGGTTGAGAATTGAGAAAGTTACAATCGAAAACGTAAATCCTTGTTTTTGTTCTTGTTTTGCCCAAGATGACATGATTTTCACCCTTATAATTTAATGGGGTGGCATTTACAAACGGATGTATAGCCACCCCAGTGCTAAGACCATATGCCAAAACACGCCTATCACCTTGCAAGCCTGAGTTCAACCCCTGAGGAGGGCAACTCTTTTATTAAATTTTATCATTTTCATCCAATCTTTGAAAATTCATATCTCTCTCAACTTTAATCATTTTTCACCCATTCTTTTTGCATTGTGTTCATCTTGATGTCTACTTTCATGTAATATTTTTTATTTTCATGTTTGCCTAATTTATCATCTCTTTTGACTATGTGCAAGTTGTGTACTTTCTGTGATCATTTTTGACAGATGCAGATGAATTTTCTCTTGATATACTTGTGATTTTTTGTGATACTTGTTTGCATTCATACCCTTAAATGTTAGCCAACATGTTAAAACTTCATCTTTGATTGATACCATGTTCATATTACTTCATCTGTTAATTTCACCTGAACTTGATTTGTCGTCACAGTTCCTGTTCTGCTTACCTGCTTTGATTGTCATCAATGCATTTTTCATCCTTATCAATCTTATATACTCATTTAATGGTTGTCACCATGAATTCATCTTTATTATGTTATTACTTTCCTTTTATTTTTCTTCCCCAAGTGATGAAGCTTGTTAGCTCTCATCCAGTTGCCTCTCCTATCTACTTCCCAAAGGAAAAGTCTGTCCATTTGACCCTTATGTCATGGATACATCCCTCATCCCTTTCTTGACTTTGTTAAGTCACTTTAACCCTAGATTAGAAGCCATTAGACTTTGCTTCAAGTCTAAGAAATCCACCTGTACTAGGAGTGTTCTTCAACTAGAACCCTAGGAAAAGAGTTAGTCAACTCTGTGTAAGAATCATTGTCATGATATCTTACTTTCCCTTTTTTTTACAACTTAGATTAGGGAGTTTTGTCAAACTCCCCACAAACATTGTAATGTTTGTTCCCCCTTAAACCTTGATCATAATCAAGTGTTCTTCATCCCCTGTGAGGTGAACTACGATTGCTCTGATTCTATCCTAGTTAGGATACGTAGGCAGAAGACACGACGTCTTTGCGAGCAAAATTAGTGTATATAACTTTAGGTTTCAACTCATATCTTTTCCCAATCCATAGTACATTTTCACAAACTTATCAAGCAACCAAACAAAAGGTTCCTGTAAGAGTACTACATATGCTTAGGGTGCTAACACCTTCCCTAGGTATAACCAACCCCCGATCCCCAAATCTCTTAAGCGTTGTCGTTACATCGCGAAAAAGGTTTTTCTTTCTTTAGACCTTTCCTTTGGATAAAATAAAGTTCGGTTGTAAAAAAATTAAGATTCAAGTTAACTTAATAGCTTGATATCCGATTTTCACCGCAACACAACTCCTCAAACTTAGTCGCATACTCGGCCACCGACATGCTGCCCTGTTTCAATTCCAAGAATTCCACCTCTTTAGCGCTTCTAATATCTTTTGGGAAATACTTCTCCAGAAATCCAGATCGAACCACCTCCCAAGTAATCGGAGTCCCCGAAGCCTCCATCCTCTGACGACAATTATCCCACCAAGCCTCGGCCTCTCCTTCAAGCATGTGAGTACCGAACCTCACCTTCTGCTCGTCACTGCACCCCATGGTCCTGAAGATCTTCTCTATTGCCTTCAGCCATTTTTGAGCAGCTATCGGATCCAAAATCCCACCTTCAAACTTTGGTGGCTTGTTGCTCTGGAACTGCGTCAAGTCTTTGAACTGAGCACCCGCAGCCAGATTCTGATTGGCCACCACTTGAGCCATAGCCTGTATAGCCGCAGCCAACGCCGCATCATTCCTCCCAGCCATACTGATCAACAACCACAACAACAGGTTAATGGAAAACAACCAACTCTATCCTATAGACAGACTCAACACACTACACTGGCCGGACAGACCGACCTGCTCTGATACCAACTTGTAACACCCTGTTCCGCAAAACAAAATAAAACAATTAAAATAAACACATATCAGAGTTCCTCTCCCAAACGGGATGTCACAATTCACATCAGAATTTCACAAAACATTTTTCCAAATTAATTTTCAATAAAGTTGCAGCGGAAAATGAATATAGTCTGTCGTAACACAAAACAACATATATACATCATCCATGTCATCAACATCGTCATATATACAACCATCGGTCATCTGCCCAAAAATATATAACATAATCATCAAATATCATCACATGTCTCACAAAAGTCAGATACGCCACAGGGGCACACATATCAACAGTAAACAATAAGACTCCCAAAAAGCCCCGGTGTTACGTATCAGAGCAGTCCTACGACGACGCCACAATCCAAGCTAGCTAGACACCTGGATTGTCTGTACTTCCGTAGAAGCACAGACCACAACAACAGCACATGGGTGAGAATCACGATCAAATAATAATGGTATAATGGTACATGAAATAAAAGGCAGAAACAATAAATCATTATTTCACATACAACACATCTGGACCTACTGTCCCATCATCAATATCCACAATTCACACAAACCACAATGCAACACATGCACTTGACTCAACAATATACGGTACCGACTCACAACAACGATGGGCATCGGGCTATCAACCCTCCACAAAGGAGCACACATCAACGATGGGCACTTGGCCATCAACCCTCCACAAAGGAGCACACGCACCGATGGACACATGGCCATCACCCTCCTCACAGGGAGCACATCTCTGATGGACACTGGGCCATCACCCTCCTCATAGGGAGCATCACACTGATGGAAACTGGGCCATCACCCTCCTCACAGAGAGCACATCATCAACGTCCCCCACTTGGGACACGGGTGGTCGCATACACTCCATCCAAGCAACAATCCAAATCCCGTCCACGCTCCCCACTAGAGCACGTGAGTGTATCACACAACACGTCCACGCTCCCCACTTGGAGCACGTGATTACATCATACCTCACGTCCACACGCTATGCAAGACACTATGCATAAACACACAGTGCACACGACCCCACTGGTCCATCGCATCATAATATGCATACATACACAAGCACACAAAGTGCATCGATCCTACCGATCAACTCACCACACAACATATCACATACAATGCACACAAGGCGTGCCGGTCCTACTGACCCAAATATATCCCACAATAGCATATAAAAGCAACGCACAATCAGCATATCGATCCTACGGATCCACTCATCACAACACATCACCACAACGCACTCAAGGCGTGTCGATCTTACTGGTCCACATATCTCACACACTTAGCTCATCGTGCACACATCTCACAAACACATCCACAATTATCGAGACTTAACACATAATCCCCTGATTATGTCTAAGGCGATAAACACCGGCTACACAGCCCTACAACCTTCTACATTCACTCGCCTCAGCTCTCCAGCAAGCTCATCATTGCACATGACCAACGAGGGTCCAGTTCCACAAAGGAAACAACACAAAACAGCAGCAAAAACACAAGCTGCTGTTTGGCTCGCTGGCACGTTCGCCTGGAGAAGCCCCGCAGCGAACACTCACTACCATTCGCCTGGCGAAGTCAGACAGAAGCTTCTGCCAGCACTCGCTGGCTAGTTCGCCTGGCGAAGGCTCGCCCCTCATTCGCCCAGCGAATACCTGCGTACTCAGAAAAATCCCACGCAGCAGAAACAACAACCTTCCCCGATTTCGCCCGATTAAATCGAAACTCACAACCAACAACATATTACCACTTAGTACGGGGTCTATTCCCGATTCTATCCGACAAATTGTCGTATCTGCTCAATTTATCAACTTCCGGCATTAACTCTGAATTTACCCAGAAACCCCAAAACACTCAAACAATTGAACACAGCCACATGCAAACAATTAAACACATTCTAACAACATCATCACAGCAACAATAACATGAAATTAACATCAATTATCGATATTCTATGGGGGTTAGGGATTTTCCCCCTTTTCTACCAATTTTTCATGCAATGCCAATTAACCGTTAAATTCTCTCCCCCCCCCCCCATTACCTCAAATTCGATGCTGATGATGATGCACTTCCGAAATTCCACTCGGATTGACAGCCTTGGTGTCTCCTTGCCACGCTTGCTCAAACTCCCTTCCCTTGTTCTTCGTTCTCTCTACCGTGTTCTTTCTCTCCTTTTCCTTCAACTTTTCCAAATGCCCATCTTAACCTCAATCCCAAATAATTCTCTTTTATTCTCAATATTATAATTTTCATAATAATAATAATAATAATAATAATAATAATAATAATAATAATAATAATAATAATAATAATAATAATAATAATAATAATAATAATAATAATCCTCTTACTTCTTTTAATTCACTAAAATGCATGTAATCATATTTTCTCATATATTAGTATTAGTAATAACTATAATAATATTTAATAATAATATTACATTACCATTAATTATCACTTTTTATCACTGTATACTAATATTAGGAGTTCTTGATCCTCCAAATAATTTCTCAAAACACATTCGCGAATAAAATAACTCAGAAACCAAAAATAATTAAAATGGGTGTTACATATTTACATTTAAAATCAATGATAACAAACATTTTCTTGATATTTGTACCACGAACTACGAGGTTTTGGTCTTATATTGCACTTTGTTGGTACGTAGGCATGATGCGATAAGTCTCTCCAAACACAAAAATCCTAAAAAAAATAATTCTCTTCTCATCTCCCCAATCTCCTTTCAAGCAAACCTTTTCAAACCAAAAAGCGTAGATATTTCAAAGGGTTCCTATAGAGTACTATAGATGTTTTGGGTGCTAACACCTTCCTTCCGCGTAACCAACCCTCTATCCATTTTCTGTTTGCTATTGTTTTAGAACTTGTTTACGTTTTGTTCTCTCTTTTTCCTTTCCTTTTGTATAAAATAAAAGTGGTTGTGACTCTTGCATTTTTTATTTAAGTTAATTAATATCTTACACTCACAATTTTTTCCGCTACAGTCGGTCCTCAACCTCTTGACCTTCGTGCCAGTTTGGTTTTCGACCAGAGTCTTCCAACTTTTGAACTTTTCAAAAGTTCCATCCTTAGTCTTCTGGATGAACACCCATAAATTTCTAGAGTAATTATCGATTATGGATAGAAAATACTTTGCACCTGAGTATGAAGGTTTCCTTGTTGGCCCCCCAAAGATCAGCATGAATGTAACCAAGGGATCCATGTGTTCTTTGTTTACCTTTGTTAGACTTCATTCTACAAGATTTACCAAATACACAAGGTTCACAAAACTCCAGTTTTTCGACCTTGTCACCACCCAGCAGATTATGTTTCAATAATTCGACCAGGCCTTTTTCACTGACATGTCCAAGTCTCTTGTGCCATAGTTCAGTCTTCAACACAGGTTTCCTGGATGCCACATCTGCTGAACCACTTACAACCTCAGCCTCAAAGGTATACAAGCATTATTTCTTCACGCCTCTCAAGACTTCCTTCGACCCCTCAATCATCCTTAGGATGTTTTGCTCTCCTTTGAAAGCATATCCTTTCTTATTGAATTCACCAATAGAAATCAAATTCCTCTTAAGATCAGGTACATATCTAACATTAGTCAATAGTCTTATTGACTCATCATGGAGCTTGAATCACACAAATCCAATACCTGCAATTTTGCAAGCTTTGTTGTTTCCCAACAACACTGATCCACCATCTTGCTCACATAATTCCTCAAACACGTCTTTTTTTGGAGTCATGTTCCAATTACACCATGAATCCATAATTCATTCCTTGCTAGAGTCGTTGATTGAAACCACCAGGACATTAGATGATTCATAACCATCTTGCACAATGGTTGCATTACCATTATCATTTCCACCATGATTGTTCAGATGATCAGAGCATAATTTTCTTGTATGTCCATCCTTCTTACAATGATAACACTTAATAGTAGGAGCATTACCACCATATGAATTTTGTAGAACTTTACCCTTCTTCTTCTCAAACCTACCATCTTTCTTCAAGAATTTCCCCTTAACGAACAAACCTTCACCAACAGAAGATGGCTTGTGCTCCTTTCGTTCGTTCAAATCCTTATAGTACAAGGCATATTGAGGTCAATGACTCTCTTCCATACAAGAGAGTTTCTTTGAAGTGAGCATGAGACTTAGGTAAAAAGCACAACAACAACAACGTTTGATCTTCATCATCAATCTTGACCTTGACATTTTCAAGATCAAGAATTAACTTGTTGAACATATCCAACTGCTCAGACAAGGCTTTGTCCTCACTCATTTTGAATGAATACAAAGCTTGTTTCAGGTAGAGACTATTAACCAACAATTTTGTCATGTACAAACCTTCAAGTTTTATCCACACACCAGCTGCATTTTTCTCCTTTGAAATATGCCGGAGAACCTTATCACCAAGACTCAACACAATGGAATTGTAGACTTTTTCGACCATCGTTGTCTTCTCCTTCTCTGTTAAGGCACCACCCATCTTCTCTGATCCTTTCAACGCTTCTAACAAACCCTGTTGAACAAGAAGGGCTTGCATTTTCAAGCGCCACAAACCCAAATCGTTCTCACCGGTGAATTTCTCAATCTCATAATTTGTTGACGATATCTTCTCTTCCATGCTCGCCGCACCAGTTTGTTGTGAATTGATGTTGTCAAGAACAAACCAAAATATGAGAAAAAGATATGAGTTTCTTGAACAAATACAAGAAACCCTATTAGGTTTTACAAAAGTGAGAGAAGAATGAAGAAGAATAAAGATTTGGTTAAATCTGTTTTTCTATTCACTTTCTCAATAAAGGTTCGAAGATTACAAGTGAATACCAACAGTTAAACTCTCTCTCTCTCTCTCTCTCTCTCTCTCTCTCTCTCTCTCTCTCTCTCTCTCTCTCTCTCTCTCTCTCTCTCTCTCTCTCTCTCTCTCTCTCTCTCTCTCTCTCTCTCTCTCTCTCTCTCTCTCTCTCTCTCTCTCTCTCTCTCTCTCTCTCTCTCTCTCTCTCTCTCTCTCTCTCTCTCTCTCTCTATATATATATATATATATATATATATATATATATATATATATATATATATATATATATATATATATATATATATATATATATATATATATATATATATATATATATATATATATATATATATATATATATATATATATATATATATATATATATATATATATATATATATATATATATATATATATATATATATATATATATATATATATATATATATATATATATATATATATATATATATATATATATATATATATATATATATATATATATATAAAGAGAACTAGCATATTTATAGAATACTAATCTAACTTGAATAGCAAACAAACTTAAACAATTGGGCTTAAAAGTAAGATCCAATTCGACATACTAACTTAAATTATAAGTTAATGTATTTCGATAGTATGCTCGAATAGACTTCGACTACAAAATACATAACTCATGTCAAACCATGAAGCTACCTTTGTCGATATTAGAGTTCGGTCCAAATAATAAAACATCTAAGAACGTTCTTATTAATTTTGAGAGTTAGTGTAAGTTTGATACGTTAGCTACAAGAAATTGAGTGTTGGAACAATAAGCGACACAATGATGACACTTGAATTTGTTGATCATTCCATCAAACATCCTTATGAAATTGTAAAAGATGCGATGGTCATGGTGGACAAATTTATCTTTCTAGTGGACTTTGTTGCATTAGAAATTCTAGAAGATGATAACATCACATTGATTCTTGGAAGGTAATTCTTGTTAATAAATAAGTGCATAATAGGCCTAGAAGATGGTACACTAACACTTGAGGTGTACGATTAGCCTAAAGAAGACAAAGAAGAATGTTACCTAGTCGACATGATCAACTCTATCGTTAGAGATACATTTAAAAATCAGATTCCATATATTTTATTGAAAGTGTTCTAAGCAATGCCATCAAAACTTGTCAAAGAAAATGGTGACTAAAGAGAAGTTAAAGTCATAGTCGTGCTATATGCCACACCACCATCATCCCTCACAAGAACGTCAGTGGGAAGAATTGATGCATAACAATGAAAATAAAAACATGAAATAGCGCACCAAAGAAAAAAGAGGTAGATCTTAAACAACTACCTGATCATCTAAAATAAATATTCTCATGAGAGAAATATAATTTTTCAGCTACTATTCGTTCTAGTCTAAATTCATTTGAAGAAGAAAAATTATTGAAGATTCTAAAGTAGCACCGTGGAGCGATATGTTGGTCTATTGAAGACCATAAGGGTATTACCCTAACCTTCTGTATGCACAAAATTTGCATGGAATATGATCATAAACTAATAGTGCAACCACTACAAAGACTTAATCCATCTACGAAAGCGGTGCTAAGAAATAAGTTATAAATCTATTGAATGCATGTCTCATCTATTTTTTTCTTTGACATTTTATGGATAAATCTTGTACATGTAGTACTAAGAAAAAAAAAAGTAATTACAGTAATAAACGATAGAAACAAGTTAATTTTGATTCGAAGTGTCACCTCATAAATAGTATGTCTTGATTATCAAAGACTCAATGACGTAATATGGAAAGATTATTTACATCATCCCTTCATTGTTCAAATGTTAAAAAATTTATATAAAAATATAATAAGTATAAAAATAAATAAAAAAATAGCATGATAAAAATAAAGAGAATAAATATCCAAAAACAACAAGGTCAAATTCAAAAGTGATGTCGGGTTTGTGTCTAGTACAAATATTTGACTTAGTTAATTAGGCGCAATCCCTTAATTTAATCTAAAAGTTTATTTTAATCTCTTATTTAAAAAATATTATAAGTTATTCTCTTAAAAACTGTACTTCATTAACTAATAATTTAAATATCTTAAATAATTAAGTGTTCACCATAATTTTCATTATTTTTTTAATTTTAACTATTTGGTCTTTTAAATTAATTTTATAGGTTTGGATCTTGATGGTTTGATTTTTAATTAATTTTACAGATTCGGATGTTGATGGTTTGATCTTTTTAAAGAATTTTATAACTTTGGATTTTGAAGGGTCTATTAATTATAATTGTATAAGGTTAAAACCTAATATTTTTTTATATATCTTTATCGTGCTCTTCTTCATCTTCCTTTTTATCACTCTTCATAAATTTTTGTCTAAAACCTAAAAAAAGTTAAAATTCCAAAATCAACAAATCTAAAATTTTGAGAATAGCAAAAGATGTTAGTAAACTAATATCTTTTTCTTGCATTTAAATTTTTTTAGAGAATTGCATCTTAATTAGGTTTTCATAATAATTTTTTTTACTTTTGATGAAGAATTAGATGAAAAAAGTTTGAATAAAAGACTCCATGCCAATTATTAATGAGATCTGATGCTGGGTTGTAATTGAATTGCAGAAAAAAAATCTCATTAAATCACTATTTATTTTATTTCTAAATAAGTTCAAGTTAAAGTCAAAGTTGGTGAGAGATTATATTTGTTGGTTTTTGGAACTTTATTATTTTAATTCTTTAATTTTTTTTTGGGTTTTGAACGAAAATATTAGGTGTTCACAGTATACTCTTATAATTAATGGTGTAAAATTAATTGAAAATATCAAATTGTTAAAATTAAAACAAATAAAAAAATCTATGATAGACACTCATCCATATTATCTCATCTAAGATATTTAAAATATCAAATATTTAAAATTAAAAAAATAAAACAAAATTTATCATAGACATTCAGCCATATTATATCACCTAAGATTGGGAAATTTTTTGAAGGATTAAAAGGTGTATTGCTACTTCACAAGACTTCTATTCTTAACCGAGCAAATATAATATGCTTTTTACTCATCTACAAAATCATAATTCAACTCATGAATATGAATGACCAGAGAAGTAAATAAAGGTAAACGAACACATTTAACTTGCATCTCAAGACTGAAAGGTAAACAAACACAAATGAGAACCACCCAGACTCTTATATTAATTGAAGGGCGAAGTAAAACTATAAATATCAAACTAAAACAATCCAAGTTTTTCAAAAATTATTAGCTTCCACATACATAACATGCTTTGACACCAAATATCAATCTCAAGTATTACAGTTCATTTCTCTTTTTACTCAACGAAGCTCTTCACTTTCTTCAGCCACAATAAATATTCCTTGCTGTCTTTGTTAAACATGTATTCCTGCAAAAAGTTGGTTGTGCCTGCTGTTATCCCCCGGATCTCGAGATACTTGAGAAAAGCCTTTTGCAGATTTTCATCCAAATCACTGTAAAAAAGAACAGAAACATTCAGAAACTGTAATAGATGCATTCTATGATAAAGTCAAATGAAGACATGTATTATTAGATGCTTACGTGAACTCAGGTCCCTCATATGCCAGCTCATCTTCAGAATCGTCGGGCTTCTTAATTGACAAGCTATCGATCAAAACCTCGTCAGGGTAAGCAGTCAAGCCAAACTCTAAGGACACTCCATTTCCTTTGAAAACAGTCACAACCAAAGGAATGCTAGATTCAGTATCATTCTTCTCATTGTCATCTGCATCGTCACCCTCGTTTTCTTCAGGTGTTCTGGTAGGGATGTCAACTTGAACTGTGATAACTTCATCCTCATATTGTCTTTTTAATTGAATAGTTCTTACTTCAGGATTGTCCTCAATCTCAAAAGGAAATCCAACAGGAATTTCAACCTGAAAAAGTTACATAAAAGTGACGAATGCTGTAAATATCAAAAGCAAATGTGATCCACATACACTTCCTATGATAATCTCTGTTACTCCTGACCCCTGACAAGAACCGCAGGTGGTAAAATCTAAAAGAGAAAAACTTTCTATCTTAAATTTTGCTGCTAGAATACATAATTTTATGTGCCAGGATAACTCATCAGTATATAACAACACTCAAAGCTGATAATGCTTGTCATGCATTTTCATATACCAAAGATAATCCACAAAAAATAATATGGATTTTCTCATATTCAAACAATATTTCAACTTTTAGACAAGAAAAAAGGCTGAAAACTTGTTTTGGTCATTGGAAAGCAGCAATTTAAGAGTTATATTCAGACCTACTTACAACATATACTTCATAGAGACAAATTAAAGAATATTAGGAAAACTCATCGGTATATGACACTCAAAACTGATAATGATTGTCCTGCATTTTTATACATCAAAGATAATACACAAACAATAATGTCATATTTTCTCAAATTCATACAACATTTCAACTTTTCAGACGAGAAAAAGGGTTGAAAACTTGTATTGCTAATTGGAAAGCAGCAATTCGAGAGCTATTCAAACCTACTTACAGCATAGACTTCATAGCAGCAAATCAAAGAATATAAGGGTTTAATATATTTTTTGTCCCTACAGAATCACCAGCTTTCAAGTTTAATCCCTAAAAAAGATTATCATATTTTAGTCACTATTTGTATTTTATAGGGACTATTTGAAGGACTAAAAGTACATTTTTTTGTGAAAAGCTTTCAAAATAGGAAATATTTTTACAAAATGTAATACTATGGATGACTAAATTTTTAGTTAAAATTTAATAGGGAATAAACTTGAAAGCTCGTGATTGTGTAGGACTAACAACATATTTAAGCCAAAATACAAGACTAATATGCAAACTGAATTTCACTGCATATCTTAAAATACAAGACTAATAACCGACTAATCTTGAAACTAAATTTCACATGTGCCAAGTGAGTAATAAGAAATATATGAATGAGAAACATCTAAGGGATAAAGTTTTTCAATCAAACCAAGATATACCATATCTTGGCAAATGTTGTGTAAATTTCATTAAATTAAATATTTTACACAAACAACTAAAACAGGAAAATGTTGTGTAAATTTCATTAAATTAAATATTTTACACAAACAACTAAAACAGACAAACAAAGAATCCAAGATAAACAGCTGACTGGTAAGGCCTATTAAACATACTTATTTTCAACCACTCAGTGTTGTCGATGGTGGATGGCGGTCCATGGCGGAGAGGCAAAATCCCGCAATACTGGCCGCTTTGCGGCGCCATTATTGCAGACAATGGTGGGAAAACCCGCAATAGCGGTCGATATTTACCATTGCGGCGAGCCCAAAAACTGCCATGTGAATCCGCCATAGCAGCCATGGATAAATCACTTTAAAACATACATGCACAATGACAGCAGTTTTGAATACACACATAGTTTTCTCAAACTATGATACCAATCTTAAACTTAACGACAGTTAAGTTAGCTTATTAATGAAATGAGTAGCATATGAAGACAACAAACGCAGATTGCCAAAAACAACTCTTACACAGTCGCTAGTATAATACAAATAAAAAGAAGAAAAAAAAAACGTTACCCACCAACACAACAAAATTGAACTCTCTAACTATTTTACACAATTCACATCAACTACATCCAAGCTTCAATCTACATTGATACAAGACATAATTCCTCTTTCTCGTAACCAACGCAAATATTACTTTTTTGGTGGAATTCGGCAACAGCAGTTTTATCAAATAGTGATGCCAGAACAATCTTCCGTTTATTGCGATCCACAATTGACAACACTAGTAACAAACATTCTAAAACTTCTACACCTTACAAAGAAATGGAACAAAGGGAAATTCACCACAAACCATAACTACCAATATCAACAACAAAACATGTATCATTTAAAAGATTATACAGAACTTCAATCTAATATAACTTCTAACCCAACATACAAAAAAAAACAGTAATAGAAAATACAAAAAGCTGAAGGAAAAAAAACAAATTTCGAAGAAACTTACAATTATAATACACTAGGGGTGAACAAAGGGGTTAAACGTAATAGTTGAAAAATTACTTGTTCAGTAGCTTCATTGTCCTCGAGGGCGCAATTGATTTCAGATTGAAGTACTTTAATAAGATTAGAATCTGGGATGGACTTCTTTGCGACGGCGTTAGCGAAGCTACGAGAAGGTACAAAAGGAATCATCTCTTGGTGAGAAAGGAGTTTGACAGAGAGTGCGCTGTGGAATGTTCTGGAAGAAGAAGCCACCGTGCGGCGAGCAGCCAGAGGAATTACGGCGGCGGTGGCACGACGTAGGACGGTGTAGATAGCCATTTGAGAGTTGAGTAGAGACTGGTGCAGGGTTTAGTGTTAGGGTTTTGGGAATTTGGAACTCGCGGTTTTGTTTATTTATAGGTGGCCAATTAATTAAAAGATTGTTTAATTACATTTTGGCCTAAGTGTTGTAATTTTGGTCTTGATGGTAGGATTCTTAAAATCTAAGTAAGTGTTGTAATTTTGGTCTTGGTGGTAGGATTCTTAAAATCTAAACTTGTCACTCCTCTAAATTTCATGCTACCTGAAAATATATTTTTATAACTAAGTTCGGTAGGAAAAATAATTCTCATAAAAATAATGATGCGGAGAAATTATTAGAGAAAATAAGAGGGAGTGGTTTGGGAATTTCGTGAAGAATATTGGTGTTTGTGATGTGTATACAATAGAATTTTGGAGAGTTTATAAGGGTATGTAGCTTTGCAAATAGATTGGAGGAACAAAATTATATTTGTGTTGACTTTAAACAAATGGTTATAGAGATAATCACTAATAATTCTAACAATGTCGTGGATAGGAAGCTCATCACGAAGATAAGATCTCATTTCAAGCATGATAAGGATATTCAAATCATGCATGTTTATCGCAAAGTTAATTTGTGTGCATATGAACTAGTAAGAAATGAAATCTAACATCCTAATATTATTCACATTTTTTATTCGTGTTCGTCTTTCATTAAGCATTGGTTTGAAAGTGATTTATTAGGAATTCCTACACCTAAATTAATTTCGGTGTAGTTTTCTTTTAGGCTTAGACCCTCTATTTAATAAAAAATAATTTACTAAATAGAATATAAGGGGAATTCAACTCAAATATACAAGAAAACGCCAATCAATCACAAAGCAATCTAGAAAAGAAAATGGGTTGGGTTTGCTAACCAAAGAGATTTATGAGATACATCAAACCCGACATTAATTCTAGGCATAATTAATCATCAAGTCTCTTAACTTAATTTAATGTTTCACTTTATTTCCTTAACTAAAAAATAATACAAAGTATTCCCTTAAAACCATTTTGTCACCTGAAATGGTCTTTGCCGATAGTTTTTTCTGAAAAAACATTAAGTACTGACTACGTGGCCTCACAGCTAGGCAAATGGTAAAATGTTGACTCAACAAATGTGTTATAAACACCTTATAGGGTTGAATCGTCATCTTACCTCTTTCGTTTTCTGCGTTTTCTAAAATCAACGACATTTGCGTTCTTTCTTTCGTATTATTCAATCATCACTTTCCTTCGTTTTCCTCTGTATTCAATCACCATCTTTCCATTGCTGCATATTTTTGTCCTCAATGTCAATGTATGCAAGTAGTACCTCAATGTCAAACAACCAAAGCTTTGAGACAACTTGATTTATGCTTCGTAGAAAAAAGAGGATGAAGTATTTTTGCCAAAATGAAAGTGTTTTTTGTACTGTCAGTGATATGAACAGTGTGAACTATGAGAGAAAATTTTGGGGTTGTAGAAATTATAGAAATCACGTGAATAAGGGTAATTTTTTCAAGTGGTTAGGTGATGAAATTGTTGGTGAAAGGGATTTGAAGATTGAAAGGAAAAAGAAGAAAAATTCAAAATTGAAGAATGAGGTTCTCCAGACTAGAGGATAGTTGAAAATGTCCATTGTGGTTGAGATTTTGAACTTAGGGTTGAACCTTGTGTTTGTAACACTATATTTCAAATAGGATTAGGGTAAAGCATTATGTTTTTTGAATTTTGAGTTTATCAATATACTTTAGTTTTTGAACATGTAATGAGAATGCTATGTAACATTGTTGTTAGTTTAATGATTATTGTTATGAAAAACAATGTGTTCAGTATATTGTACAATTATAACTTAAACAAAATATGAAGTAACTAGAAATATAATTTTGAGTTCTTCTTTCTCTTTGTAAATGAAAAGCCACTCTTGTAAATAAATAAAGCGTTCTTATTTATAGACCTTAATGTCATGTCTTTAAGGCCTCACATGAAAATAGTCATGAAACAACATGATAATTATAAGTGTATCATTAATGTGAGAGAGAATGATTATGATCTAGCGTCTTAAGGATGAACAACTATTTTGTACTATGATGCTTGTACTCCTAGTTTGTTCCAACAATTTTATGTCACTTCATATAAAGTAGTAATGGTAACAATAATGATAACTTGTGACTTGGTGACCAAATATTATTGAGTTCTCAAACTTTTCTTGCAACTTCCACCTTTTAAAAGGCAACTAATAATATTTCTTTTGTACTTTTTACTATTTCTTTTGTACCTTATGACATAAAATTCATAATGTTTAGTCACATCTCTGCTAAAATATATCTTATGTTACTTGGTGCCCAAGTAACTTCTGTATCTTCGCACTTGTATCCTTGTCACTTGTATCCTCTAACTTATATCTTTGGATTTTGTATCCTCAAATATATATTCTTTATTTTTCTTCTTCAACTTTGAGAAATGTTATTCTTTTAGGAATCATTATACCACAACATAATATCTCGAGTGAGAATAAATGAACCTGACTTAATTATTTCCACTCAAGAGCACACATCAAATAACAAATAAGATCATAATCTTAATTATATTTACCCAAAAGTTTGTTGTTTTGAAAACATTAAAAGATATTTTTTTCTCAATAATCTCCTCCTTTTTTATGATGAAAACTTCTTGTAATTAAGATTTTAATTTTTCAAATTGGAGAAATTTTTTACTCCTCCTTAATTGATGCATCAATAAATAGATTGTGCTCCCCTTCAATTTAGGTATAAAAAATTGAATATTTTTATATTTTTTTAATTTTAAATAATTTCTCCCCTAGTCATTCTCCCCATTTTGTCATCATGCAAAAAGAAAGGGCAAAGACATGAAAAATTATAGAGAAAGAGATGAATCATCCAAAAGTTTAAGATAAATGCATATAAATAAAACATAGAAATAACATATACCTCATTAAGTGATGTTTCTTACTTTTAGTCTCAATGGTGAAAACATCTTCAAGTTATATTTTAGTTTCTTCTCATACTCGTTTGTTGATTTTAGATCAACTAGGAGATAATAACCACGTTGTTTGGATTTTCTTTAAAAGATTGTCTTGTTCTGACTCCATTAGAAATATTTTCAATAATTTGATCTTGAGGATGATATTTGACAAATTTTCAACTCCTTGGAGGATCTTAAGATGATGGAGCTTATATATCCTCACTATGTTTGTTGATATCAAAATTGTGGTGTTGTTCATCTTCATCATCATTTTCCTTTCTTTTATCATCAAAATTGTTAAATTCATCAAAAATAACATGTATATTTTCTTCTACAATTTGATTTTTGAGATTGTATATCCTATATTTTTTGGAGGATGTTAAGTATTCTAAAAATATGCATCAAATTGATCTTGAGTCAAACTTCTTCAAACTTTCTTTATTATTTAAAATATAACAATTGCACCCAAAAAATATGAATGTATGATATGTTTGATTTTCTATTTTTTCAAAGTTCATCTAGAGTTTTATTTAAGATATATCTAATTGAAACATGATTCAAAATATAACAAGCAGCGTTTATGGCTTTGGCCCAAAATTGGTTTTCAACATTTGATTGAAATAAAATTTTTCTAGCCATTTCTTTCAAAGTTCTATTTTTTCCATCAATAATTCCATTTTGTTTAGAAGTTCTGGGAAAAGAAAAATCACAAGTGATTCCATTTTCATCAAAGAAATATTTAAATGATGAATTTTTAAATTCTTTTCCAGAATCACTTCTTACATAAATAACATGTAATTGTTTTTCATGCTGAACCCTTTTGCAAAAAATTTAAAATGCATAAAAAGAATCATCTTTTTCTTGTAGAAATAAAATTCAAGTAAACCTAGAGATTTCACTAACTATCACAAGATCATATTTCTTTCCACTAAGACTTATAGTCTTGATAGGACCAAAAAGATCAATATGAACAAATTCAAAAGACTTATTTGTAAAAATTGTATTTTCGGAATGAAAACTACTATTGACTTATTTTTCTTTAAAGTAAACTTTATATATTTTTCTTTATCAAAATTG
Organism: Lathyrus sativus; assembly: GCA_963859935.3. Lineage (NCBI taxonomy): Eukaryota > Viridiplantae > Streptophyta > Magnoliopsida > Fabales > Fabaceae > Lathyrus > Lathyrus sativus. Next base: position 374,182,118 of record OZ012737.1, on the reverse strand, counting down.
AGTTTGGAAAGACCTTTAACTAGATCAAGGTTGAATAATTTGAAAAAAAAGTCTTCATACTTATACGACCAACTCTTCTATGTCAGATCCATCTTTCTTTATCAATGGATATGAAGCATAATCAATTGAGAGATTATCTAGGTTTTAAAATAACTTCAAATCCATTATCATCTAGGTTCCTTTATCCAAAGAAAATGTTTTTTTTTTTTAAGGATGATGATTTTACTTCACACATGCTAGGTTTTAAAATAATCTCAAAGTCATTATCTTTGATTTTGGATTTGACATTATTTTCAAAAGTTATTGATCCACCATCTTTTTCTTTGAATGATAGGAGGCATTTTCTATCTCCAGTCATATGTCTTGAGCAACCATTTTTCAAGTACCAAAGTTTTTTCTTGTTTTCCAAAAGATATTCATGTATCATTAGTTAGTAATTATTTGGGTACCCATAATGATTTGGGTCCTTGATGGTTAATGCCTTTATGGAATATTTTCTTATTATAACACTTTGATTCATGATGACCACATATGTTACAAAAAGAACATCTTCTCTTAATTTTCTCAAAACTTTTTATAATAACACTTTGACTCGTGATGGTTAGGCTTACCGCAATGGAAAAATATTTTTTTGAAATTTGCAACATTTTTCTTATGATAACAATCTGACATAACATGTCCAGATTTTCTGTAGTAAGAGCATTTTTTTTAAACTTTAGATCTTCCTTTTAGTGTACAAATTTTTTTTCATAGAGTTTTTGTTTTTGTGAGGTTCTAAAACCTACCCAAGCTTTGTCAAATATTCCAACTTGAGATCTTATAATTTTTTTAAAATGTCTTAGTGGATTTCACAAAGCTAGTAAGATAATTTGTTAGTTCCTCAACTTTTGTTTTCAAAGAATTGTTCATTTTTTGAGTTTCACAAAGACTTTAAGGATGAACCTCACTTGTCCTCTCATTGAGGATTTTATGCTGCTCGGACTTTTTACAATGAGTTAATTGCATTTTTTGAAAGATTTTAAGATATTCATCATTCTTAATTTGAAATTTTTATTTATTTATTTATCTCATAAAGTTGGTTTCTTAGAGATAAACATTTTTTAGACAAAGTTTTTTGAGTCATTTAAAAATTATATAACTTTATTTCAAGATGCTTACGTAAAGAGCAATATTGAGAAACATCTACTTTTTCAATATCCGAGTTTGCCATTAGACATGTGTTGTCTTACTTCTTTTCTAATTTTGAGGATGGTCTTTTATGCATTTGTTGAATTTGTTTGGAACTTACTAACTCATTTTTATCGTCAACGTGTTAAGTGTATGGCTGATCTTCTATCTTTCTATTTCTTTGCGAGTATCTTTGATTCTTAACCATTCCATTCGAATATGTTAGTATACTTGAGGATCCGATTGCATGTACATATTTTGTTGGTTTTGACATTTCTTCTTGGATCTTTTCCTCTTACATTGTTAAGTGCTTAAAATTAGCGACAGAGCTCTGATGCCAATTAAAGTAACTAGAAAAGTCAGAGAAGCGCGCGCGCGGGGGGTGGGGGGTTGAGTTGTGACCCTTTTGAATTTTAGTTTTAGTTTAATAAAAAAAACACAACCTCTAAAGGAATTCTTGGAGGAGAAAGGTTATACTAAATCTCATATATATTCAGTGTTGTGTGTGTGTGTGTGTATGTAAGAATTTGATTAACAATATGATAAATAAATAGAGATAGTTTAAGAGAGACCGCACAAGAGATTTATCTTGGTTCAACAATGTGGTTAATCCAGTCCTCACTGTCTATGAGATTTCTTTATTGATGCTTGACAAATTTTCTTCTTATGTACACCTTTACAACTATGTATTTTCTTAATCTCACCAGGCCTACAATACTGATTAATGTAGCTTTAGTAAACTTACAAAGTAATGAACAAGATTTTGTATTTCTTGAGGATATACGATTTTGAGAGAGTTTGTTGAGATCAAAGAAAGATTGAAACTTTACCATATGGTAGTGAGAGGTTCCAACAACTTTATGTTACTTTATATAAAGTAGTAATGATAACTTGTGGCTTGGTAACCAAGTAATATTTTGAGTCCTCAAACTTGTCTTGGAACTTCCACCTTTTAAAAGGCAACTAATACTTTTCCTTTTGTACTTTTTACTATTTTTTTGTACCTTATGACATAAAGCTTATAGTGTCTAGTCACATCACTATTAAAATATATTATATGTTACTTGGTGTTCAAGTACGTTATGTATCCTCACACTTGTATTCTCATCACTTGTTTCTGTTAGAACAAGATTTGGTTCTGCCAGATATCTCTAAGTTTTGATAATAACAAAGTAGTATTTATGTGAGAACAATTTTGGTACTCTAACGTTTGTTTTTCTGAAGAATTAATAAACAGGTTCTGAATCTAATAGAAAAAGCTCTGACTCTGATAGAGACCATGTTCAACGTCACTCTGATATGACCAAAGTCACTTCTGCGCTATAATAAGCAAGTCTGCTTCTGATCTACTCACATTCAGAAAGATTCTAAGAAGACAATATGTTGTTGTTGCAATGCTCTCTTGGATTTTAGTTCTGAGTGTGACTCTAATGTTTTTACTTCTGAAGGCTTTCTAGCTTCTGAAGTCATTATCTTCTGAAGACTAAGGGCTAAAGACTCTAAAGACAAGGTTCTGCTGAACAAAGTTCTGAAGACTCTGAAGACTTGAGTTTTTGAAGATTAAGTGTTGAAGACTCTGAAGACAAAGTTTTGTTGAACGACATTCTGAAGACTCTGAAGACTTAAGTTACTAAAGACCAAGGATTTTAAAGACTGAGTGCTTAAGACTCTGAAGATAAGGTTCTGGTGAACAAGTTCTGAAGACTCTAAAGACCCAGCGATCAACTCTTCTACTAATGCTTCAATCATCTCTATTTAGAAGCCTTTGATGTACAAAAGATAAGCTCAAATGTTTACTAGGGAAAATAGTACATAAGACGCTTCAACGTTCCATTCCACTACCATGATTTGGTGGTACAAAGGATAACTTTTATGTAGGATTTTCATCTTTGTGTAATGACATTATTTCAAGTCGCCAACTATCTAAAGGATATTCCTGATCTGCCCCCAACAGAGCTTTTTCTGGCTATATAAGGACTTGATGACTTGAAGAAAAACATGAGATTGAAAATGATTATCAATGATTGAGAAAAAGAATGAATGAAAAGAATTGAACGATCTATGAAAAACTGAAGCAACAGTATTGAAACACCATAATACCAAGAAAGAACATTGTTCATACTGTTAAAGTTTCTTTAAGTCATTTGAGCTATTAATAGTGTTTATATCTGCTTTTGTAGAACCAATTCATTGTAAACATTTTTGTTCAAACTTGTTTGTAATTCCTTAAGGGACTAGTTGGGTTAGAATCCTTAAGAAGAGACAGTTAGTATTTGTTGTTAGTCACCAACGATTGCTAGTGTAGATTATGATTCCTTAAGGGACCAGTTGGGTCATAATCCTTAAGAAGAGACAGTTAGTATGTGTTGTTAGTCACCATCGTTGCTAGTGGAGCGTAATCAGTTGATTATAGTGGATTAAGTCTTTATGTATAAGGTGATATCACCTTGGCGGGTGGACTAGATTAGCTTGATAGTTTTCAAGTGAACCAGGATATATCGTGTGTCTTTCTCTCTTATTAGTCTTTGTGTGATATTTATGTTTTCTCGCACCTTCAATTGGCATCAGAGCTCCGATTCTGATTGTGATAAAAACTTTTATCAACACTTCACCGTGTTTAGTATTGATCTAGTATTTGTATGAGATATCATGGTTGCTGCTAATACTAATCCTATTCCAGATGAGAAAGATCACTACAGTGCCAAACAACCAGTCTATGATGGTGACAATTTTGACTACTGGAAAGATAAAATTTAAAGTTTCTTTCTTGGTTATGATGTAGATCTTTATGATCTTGTAGTTGATGGCTATATTCACCCAGTTGATGCTGAAGGAGTAAAAGTATCAAGAAGTGCTATGACCAACCAACAAAAGAAAGATTATAAGAATCATCACAAGGCAAGAACTATACTGCTAAATGTTATCTCTTATACTGAGTATGAGAAGATAACAAACAGAGATACTGCCAAGTCCATTTTTGATTCTCTAAGAATGACTCATGAAGGAAATGCTCAAGTTAAGGAGACAAAGACACTTGCCTTAATCCAGAAATATGAGGCATTCAGAATGGAAGATGATGAAATAGCTGAGAATATGTTTTGAAGGTTTCAAAATGTTAGTCGCAGGACTTAAAGTTTTGGACAAAAGATACTCAATTGCTGATCATGTCAAAAAGATCATCAGAAGCCTTCCCAAGAAATAGATACATATGGTAACTGCTCTTAAACTATCCAAGGATCTGAATAGTATAAGTCTTGAAGAACTTGTTAGTTCTTTAAGAAGTCATGAGATAGAGCTGGAGGAAGATGAACCTCAGAAGAAGAATAAATCTATTGCTCTTAAGTCTAAATTTGAAAAGGCAAAGGCTTATCAAGCTAAGGAAGAATCAGAAGATTCTGATGAAGACTCGGAAGATGAGCTATCACTTATCTCTAGAAGGATCAAAAAACTCTAGAAATATAGGCAAGCGAAGTTCAGAGGATCAAGAAGAAACAAACGTTGTGCTAATTCATCATCTAGGCAGAAGAAGCAGAGTTATGGAAAAGAAGTCATCTGCTATGAGTGTAATGATCCAGGTCATTACAAGAATTACTGTTCAAAGCTTAAGAAAGACAAGAAGCCTAAGAAGAAATTCATCAAAGTCAAGAAGAAACTCATGGAAACTTGGGACGACTCTGATTCTGAAGAAGAAGAAGAAGAATCTGATGAAGAACAGACAAATGTTGCACTAGTGGCAACAACAATTAACGTTGAAGTCTCTGGAGAACCAGAAGACAAAATACTATCAGAATCAGACTCAGAGTCTGACTCAGAGGTATTATCTAAACTCTCTTGTTATGAATTAGATTCGTGTCTTTCAGAAATGATGGAAAGATATCAAACTCTTCAAAGTAAATACAAGGATCTTAAAAAATCTCATGTAATTACTTCTGAAGCCAGAGATAAGCTTGAACAAAATAATTCTTCTTTGAATGAAAATATTTTTTCTTTAAAAAATAGTAACTGTGCTTTGAAAAGCAAAGTTTCTAAACTAGAACAAGAATTAGTCTCAAATATCTCTGACACTAATTGTGTCAATAAGTATGATAGAGCATTCCAACACTTTCTGGCTAAAAGCATATATAGAAGTAAGATTGCTTCCATAATCTATGGAGTTAGCAGAAATGGTAAGAAAGGTTTGGGGTGTATAAAAACATTTGAAAATGACGAAAGTCAACTTGTAAAATCAAAACCTCTCTATGATCATTTCGTGCCTTCTGGTACTAAGCTTGATTGTTTTGAGCTTGTAAAAGCACCTTCATCGACACAGAAATCTATTTCTAAACCTAAGTATCATGCACAAATTCCACTTGATTATCCTGTTGCACATAAACCCAAGGTTATTAAATACTCTGGGAAAACTAATAAAAGAGGACCCATAAAATGGGTACCTAAGGATAAGATAATCTATGTTGCATATATCCTTAGCAGCTCAGTTGAAACACCAATCATGGTACCTGGACAGTGGTTGCTCGTGACACATAATAAGAAGAAGTCATATGTTCCAAAGTCTGAAACTTAAGCCTGGAGGCTTCGTCGGTTTCAGAGGAAACCAGAAGGGTAAAATCGTTGGCTCTGGAACCGTTGGCAATGGTAAACTTCCTTCTATTACTAATGTTCTTCTAGTCAATGGTTTGATGCATAAATTATTTTCAATTAGCTAACTTAGTGATAATGGTTATGATATCATTTTTAATCAAAAGTCATGTAATGCTATTAGTCAGAAGGATGGCTCAATCCTTTTTAATGGAAAGAGGAAAAACAACATGTATAAGATTAAACTATCTGATCTCTAGGAACAAAATGTCAAATGCTTAATGTCTGTTAATAAGGAGCAATGGATATGGCATAGACATTTGAGCCATGTTAGCATGAGAAAGATTTCTCAGCTAAATAAGCTTGAATTAGTCAGAAGCTTACCAAATCTGAAGTTTTCTTCAGATTCTCTTTGTGAAGCATGTCAGAAAGGAAAGTTCTCAAAAACTTCCTTCAGAGCGAAAAAATGTTGTTTCTACTTCTAGACCGTTATAACTTCTACACATTGATTTGTTTGGACTAGTGAAAACTGCCTCAATCAGTGGAAAGAAGTATGGAGTAGTTATTATTGATGACTATAGTCGCTGGACATGGGTAAAATTCTTGAAACACAAGGATGAGTCATATTTTGTGTTCTCTACCTTTTGCTCACAAGTGCAAATAGAAAAGGATTGTAAAATAATCAAAGTTAGAAGCGGTCATGGTGGAGAATTTGAGAACAGATACTTTGAGAATATTTTTGATGCCCATGGCATTTTCCATGATTTCTCATATCCCAGAACTCCACAACAGAATGGGGTAGTGGAAAGGAAGAATAGGACTTTGCAAGAAATTGCTCGTACCATGATCCAACAAACTGACATGGCTAAGCGCTTCTAAGCAGAGGCAGTAAATACATCATGTTACATTCAGAATAGGATTTCTATCAGACCTATTCTGCGTAAGACTCCTTATGAACTGTGGAAGAATAGAAAACCCAACATTTCATATTTTCATCCTTTTGGTTGTATTTGTTTTATGTTGAACACTAAAGAGAATCTTGGTAAGTTTGACTCCAAAGCTCAAAAGTGTATATTCTTAGGATACTCTGAACGCTCTAAAGGCTATAGAATCTATAACACAGAATCACTAATTGTTGAGGAATTAATTCATGTTAGATTCGATGATAAGCTTGACCCTGAAAAGTCAAAGCTAGTTGAAAAGTTTGCAGATTTGAAGATTACCTTATCAGAGTCCAAGGAGGAAGATTATAACGAAGAAGATAAAGATGCAGAAACTACATAATCAGATACAATTTTACCAGAAATAGCAAACAGTCCATCTCATCAGAAGAAAAATAAGCTAAGGACTTCTCATTCTGAAGAATTAATTCTGGGAGACAAAGTTGATCCCTTCAGAACTCGTTCATCATTCAAATCTTCTGAAGAAACTCTTTTGGGTTTGGTGTCACTGATAGAGCCAACATCAATTGATGAAGCTCTTCAAGAGAATGAATGGATTATGGTCGTGCTAGAAGAACTAAATCAATTCATCAGAAACGATGTTTAGGATCTTGTTCAGAAACCTAAAGGCGTCCACATCATTGAAACAAAATGGGTATTGAGAAACAAGCTTGATGACAAAGGTGACTTTGTGAGAAACAAAGCACGACTGGTAGCACAAGGTTATAATCAGCAAGAATGGATAGACTATACCGAAACCTTTACACTAGTTGCCAGGTTAGAATCTATTCACTTATTAGTTTCTTTTATTGTTAATCATAACATCATTCTTTATCATATGGATATAAAAAGTGCATTTTTAAACGGGTATATTTCAGAAGAAGTGTATGTGCACCAACCTCCTGGTTTTGAAAGTCTTGAAAACCCAGATTTTGTTTTCAAACTTAAAAAATCGTTATATGGTCTGAAACAGGCTCCCAGAGCTTGGTATGAAAGGATAAGTAACTTTCTTTTGGGAAATGACTTTACTAGAGGAAAAGTGGATAAAACACTCTTTTGCAAAACCTTTAAAAATGACATTCTGGTTGTGCAAATTTATGTGAATGATATTATATTTGGTTCTGCTAATACTTCCTTGTGCAAGGAATTTTCTAAGTTAATGCAGACAAAATTTGAAATGAATCTGATGGGAGAACTTAGATTCTTTTTGGGAATTCAAATTGATCAACGTCTAGAAGGAACATACATTCATCAGAGCAAGTATGCAAGAGAACTTCTGAAGAAGTTTAATATGTCAGATAGTAAACCTGCAAAGACTCCTGTACATCCTACATGCATTCTGGAGAAAGAAGAAGTAAGTAAAAAGGTTTGTCATAAGCTCTATCGTGGTATGATAGGCTCTCTTTTGTATCTAACTGCTTCTCGTCCAGATATTCTATTTAGTGTAAGTCTTTGTGCTCGTTTCTAATCAGATCTAAGGGAAACTCACTTAACAGTTGTTAAGAGAATCCTAAGATATCTAAAAGAAATAACTAACCTTGGCTTGGTGTATAAGAAAAGATCAAAGTACAAGCTTTCTGGTTATTGTGATGCAGATTATGCTGGAGACAGATTAGAAAGGAAAAGTACTTCTGGAAACTGTCAGTTTCTGGGTAACAACCTCATCTCTCGGGCTAGTAAAAGACAATCAACTATTGCACTTTCAACTACAGAAGCAAAATATATCTCAGCGCCACTATACAACACTCAGATACTTTGGATGAAGAATCAACTAGAAGATTTTCATATACATGAGAGTAACATTCCTATCTTTTGTGATAATACTTCTGCTATTTGCTTATCCAAAAATCTTATCTTGCTTTCTGATCAGTACATCTTCATAAACATTCTTCCATTGTTATACTTAGGCATTCCTACAGTTTTTGAGTATTTTTACTATTTTAGTGTGTTTTCATATTTAAGTTTGTTTTCACCTTTATTTTATTTTCGCAGCTTATTTTCAGCTTTAACGGTTATTTGATATCTGTCCACTGTTTGAATCATACATGGAGTTGTGAGAATCAGATTTGCATGTTCTAATAGGTGTTGGAAAGCTAAGACAGAGAGCTAAAATTTTTATGTTTGAGGCAGAGGATGATTTGGAGTGTAGCAGATCCAAATATTTCATTGAAGTCAGGACCCGAAATCTGTCGTTTGAAATATTTTGTTTTGGGCCGGGTTTTTTTTTTAATGTTTTTCGACCCAGTTGGGTTAAAATCAGAAGTGTTGATGCTTTCTTATACCTAGAAGCTGTACTACTGTTATTGAACCTTCTTTTTACAAATTTCATTGGGTTTTGTACGATTTTCATGGAAAACTAATTCCCAAGGCAAATCCCGCTACTTACGGGTTCCATCACTTTGAGGTTATTATAATACCAATTTAATTCGATTTATGTTCAATTCTTTTCTATGAAATCATTTGCTTAATTTTATTTCAATTGTTTGCTTAATTCGACTGTGTTCATAGGATAGAATTGATTAAATTCGATTGTATGCATGTTACTAAATTTAATTGCGTGTTATCGTTTGCTTAATTCGTTAACTCGTCATATTCTTAACCGTTTGCTTAATTCGGTAACAGGAACATAATTCGTATGATTTTGATAAGCGCTTGTCTGATTAATATCATAATTGAATAGGATTGGAGCCGCTTAGGGATTGGTGTTATAATAGTCGATGATAAGTCGAAATCCGAATCAGTAAGATCAGTCGTTTTAGCTTAATTGATAATCACTTATTTTAATCACTTTTTCTCTTGTTTTATAAATCAGAACTTAAAATCCCCCATAAACCTTTTCTTTAGTTGGTTGAATTCAATACAAGAATCCTTGCGATACGACTCGAGTCATTGTCGCTAAACTACCGTTTTTTAAACTACTCGTTTTTGATTCATGCGCGACAGTGAATCTAACTAGCGTCGTTGTCGGGGATTCTTGTTAATCTTAGCCAATTTTAGAATTTTAATTTTACAGTTTTGTTAGAGTTTTTTGTTTTTTTGTTTTTGTTTTTTGTTTTTGTGTGTTAATTTTCAGGGTTGCAGAATAGGGGTAAGCGTTCCCGCCTATCAGGTAAGTTGGAAGCTACTGTTTCAATTTAATTCGAATTTTTTTCCAGAAAATCCAAAAAAAAATCAACGAACAATACTCCTTTAGAATAAAATTCTAAAAGGTTTTGACTCTGAAAATCGCAAATTTCTTATTTTTCTATTTTATTTGATTTAATTTCTATTTTCTTATTTTCAAAAAAAATCCAAAATTTTTTGTAAAGATTTGTTCTGATTTTATTTTATTTTTAGTAATATTTTGATAAGTTTTAGATTTTATTTTATTCACTTTTCTATTTTTCCATTCTTTTTCTAAATAGGGACATTGTTGGTATTTTTCTAATTGTTGTTGCATTGATGAATTAGTTCTTTGTTTTCTTTTTCTTTGTTGATTTTCCTATTAAATTTAATATGAAAAATCAAATAACTCTTAGAGAACTTGTTGCTCATGATATGAATTATAATACTTTATGTACGAAATATCCTACTGTTATTCTACCTTTCGAATTAGAATTTGGTTTAGTATACTTGTTGCCAAGGTTTAATGGTCTTGCAGACGAGGATCCGAATAAGCATCTGAAGGAATTCCAAATTGTGTGCTCTACACCTTCCGAACCTTCACTAGAGGACCTTGTCAAGAAAATGGCTATAAATGATCTTCAATTTCAGCAACAAACAAATTCCAGTCTTCAGGCTTTACAAACACAAATTGGACAGCTTGCCACTATAATGAATGCCATGCAGCAAGCTCAAGAATAAAACCAACTACCCGCCCAAATAGTAGTGAATCCAAAAGAGCTATTGTCTAATTTAGTTGATGATATTTATCCTGAGTTGTTATTTGATTTTCTATCTTTATTAGATTATGATGATACTTACTCTTGCGATTTATGTACTGACACTAACGTTTGCACTGTTTGTGTTGAGATTAATGCTGCCTTGCAGGGTGATGCTTTTCATAATGTCGTTTATGCAGTTGAAACTCTTGATATCCTGGCTGCCCTGACCATGCCTTCCATTGAAAAACCTTCTTCCTTAGAGCTTAAACCACTTCCAGACAATCTAAAATGTGTCTATTTAAAGAGAAACGAAAAGTTACCTGTTATAATTTCTTCTAACCTTGATTTTGATCAAGAAAATAAGTTTTTGCAGGTTTTGAAGAAACATAAGAAGGGAATTGGATGGATCTCGATGGAAGATGGAAGAAAAGCAGTGAAGCAACCCCTTAATCCTTTGATCTCTGATGTTATGGAAAAGGATATCACATTCAAGTGCACATTCGACACTTTTATTTATCGAAGATTCTTCTTTGATCCTGGAATAAAAGGAGAAGGCACTAATAAATATTTCAAGGTCAATGAATGTTATCCAAATTTACTTTATGACATCCCCACTTTGGAAGAGGAGCCTGCAGAAGATCTCTCTTTGGGAAAGACTGCTTATGTGATCACCTATCCACCTTGAATACTCGGGTGTGTTCTTTCCTTTCTCTCACTCTTATTTATATTTATGTTCTTTCATTAAGGACAATGCATGTTTTAAGTGTGGGGGAGGACCATTGCTTTATTTTGTTTTAAATTTTCTTTTGTTTTGGTTTTATTCTTAAATTAAAAAAAATGTTTTACTTAGAAACACACTGCATCTTTTGAAATTTTTAGGCTATAGATTAATTTAAGGTTAGATTGTGGAGACTTGGGAAAAATTCATAAGATCGTTACCGTTTTAACACCTTAAGTCTCCCGAATATGGAAGTCGATTTAAATACTTATTATGACATAGTCTTGAGTTCTCATCTTTTAATAGCACTTAAGTAGTTTATCTAGCAGTCAACACCATCTAGAAATCACACACTAAGTAATTAAGCTGCTGCAAATAAGTGAATAATCCTGTGCTTAATAAGAAGTCTAAATAAAAATCTGCCTTTTAAGTTAGGTGACCCTCACCCGGTCACTTAGGCTAACGGTTGTGAAACCTTCAAAAAAAAAGAAAAAAAAGGTGGTTAATTTTGGATTGTTGAATATATATAGATCATAGTCACTAACAAGCTTATTTACCATGTGTGTGAATAGATAAAGGGCTTAATGTGATTGCATTAGAATGAAAGAGAGCAAAAAGGAGGATGAGTAAGTTAGACTTAAGCATAATAACATGATTTGGATTGGTTTGTATAGGAGAGAGCTTTATGACCGCACAATTGCGGATTTCTGTTCTTATGATATCCTTAGTATGCCAAATTAGTACCTATCGATGCAATGTTGACCTAAGAAGAGTTTAAAGCCTAGAATGAGTATCTAAATGCTTTTGTTTTTCACGAGTCTTGATAATATTTTGCTCGGATTGCAAAAGTTTAAGTGTGGGGGAATTTGATCAGTACATCTTCATAAACATTCTTCCATTGTTACACTTAGGCATTCCTACAGTTTATTTGAGTATTTTTACTATTTTAATGTGTTTTCATATTTAAGTTTGTTTTTACCTTTATTTTATTTTTGCAGCTTATTTTCAGCTTTAGCGGTTATTTGATATTTGTCTACTGTTTGAATCATAACTGGAGCTGTGAGAATCAGATTTGCATGTTCTAAAAGGCGTTGGAAAGTTAAGACAAAGAGCTACAACTTTTATGTTTGAGGCAGAGGATGATCTGGAGTGTAGCAGATCCAAATAATTCGCTGAAATCAGGACCCGAAATCTTCCGTTTGAAATATTTAGTTTTGGGTCGGGTTTTTTTTAAATGTTTTTCGACCCAGTTGGGTTAAAACCAGAAGTGTTGATGCTTTCTTATACCTAGAAGATGTACTACTATCACTGAACCTTCTTTTTACGAATTTCATTGGGTTTTGTACGATTTTCATGGAAAACTAATTCCCAAGGCAAATCCTGCTGCTTATGGGTTCCATCACTTTGAGGTTATTATAATACCAATTTAATTTGATTTCTGTTCAATTCTTTTCTATGAAATCATTTGCTTAATTTGATTGCAATCATTTGCTTAATTCGATTATGTTCATAGGATATAGTTGATTAAATTCGATTGTATGCATGTTCCTAAATTTAATTGCGAGTTATCGTTTGCTTAATTCGTTAACTCGTCATATTCTTAACCGTTTGCTTAATTCGGTAACAAGAACATACTTCGTATGATTTTGATAAGAGCTTGTCTGATTAATATCATAATCTAATAGGATTGGAGCTGCTTAGGAATTGGTGTTATAATAACCGATGATAAGTCAGAATCTGAATCAGTAGGATTAGCCGTTTTAGCTTAATTGATACTCACTTATTTTAATCACTTTTTCTCTTGTTTTATAACTCAAAACTTAAAACCACCCTGTTGCGGTTAGAATATGATATCAAATTATTAATTAATTTGAATCGCATCTTTAGTTCACAACCGCTCTTTGATTTATCCGAAGGAAAATGTCAAAAGAGGAAAACCTAATTTTGCATCGTAAAGACAATGCAGGGAGAGATCTAGGTAAGGGGTTTGTTAAGCTTAGGGAAGGTACTAGCACCCTAAACTTCTGTAGTACTCTACAGGAACCTTTTGTTTATTGTATGCTTTTTTATTTTATTATCTGTTTGAAATATATTGCTAAGGGATAGAGTGACCTAAAGACCTAAGGGTTAGTCCTAAGTTTACTCGGCAAGACGTCGCATCTTGTGCCTACGTATCCTGGATAGGGAATGGAATCAGAGTAATCGTAGTTCCCCTTGAAAGGGAGGTTAGAAACGTCTTGACTGTGGTCAAGGTTTCATTGGGGAGTAAGCGTTCATAGGGAAGCGCCTACGTGGAGTCTTAAAACTCCTATTTCTACGTTGAAATTGTTAATTGAAATTAGGGTTAAATTAAATATTCCACGGCGGGAAACCCTAAAACAGAGTACGACGACTCTTTGACTTAATGCTAGGGTAAAGGGTATTTTCGTCCACGGCGGGACACCTAGGCGATTAGGGTTTTGAAATGGTCAAACGTTAGGGTTATTAACTCGGCGGTCAAACGTCTAGACCTAATCCTTCGAAAGGGATTTTAACGGCAAATCATGCAAGATATAGCAAATTATTATACGGCAGAAATAAAGTACGGAAAATAATGAAAGCGATAAAGAAAGCATCGCAACGATCACTCGCGTAAATTACAAATCCCCAAAAAATGCGAAATAAAAAATAAAACGCGACCATGGCCTCGCGTAAATTACATCCATGGGACAAAGACGAACAAATAAAATAATAATAAGCTGAAACAAACAAATTAAGGAGTGTTAGACGAAAAAGAAAAAGGACAGGAACGTTAGGAACTTCTTCTTTTTTTTTATTTAAAAGAGAATATTGGATTTCGAATTTTTACTAAAAACAAATGTGTTAATTTCATGGCTATTTTAAGATCTAAATTTAGAAGAGTTCATAACTTTTTGTGAAAAATAGAGTCTTAAATTTTATTATAAAAATAATGAGTTTAAATTTTTATTATGAGAAAAAATAAAGATTTTTTATTATGAAAACATAGTTTTTATTTTATTATGAGAAAAAATAAAGTTTTTTTTAATGAAAAACAGAGTTTTTATTTTAGATTTATTAAAGGAAAAAGATTAATTAAGAAAAATGTTATATTAATTATTACTATTATTAAATCATAAACTAATAAAATAATAAAATAATTAATAATTAATAAAAATAAAGAAAAAAAAGAAAAGAAACCTAATTAAAAGGGGAGGGGGAAACGAATCATTTGTTATTATAAGAGGTTTCTCACCTTCTTCATTCTCTTTGTCCCACGCGGCGACCATTAAAGCTCCAAAGAGCTTTTCGCTCCATTTTTCCAAAGCTTCTCTAATCTCTTTCGTGTTGCATGTGCGGTTCCTCTCCCGCTGAATGTGTCCCTGGAAAAAAAACCATAAAAACAAAACCATAAATCAATTTTGATAAATTTCTTACGGAATAACGGCCGGATTCGAAGCTTCTATCGGACGATGGTGGTGAATCTTTGATCTTGATGATGAAGCCTTGAAGGTTTTTCAAAAATCTCCCCGCTTCTGATAAATCGTGAGAACGGCCGCCGTTTTTTCTTTTATCTCCTTCCCCTTTTATCAAATGCAACTCATGTTTATATAGGTAACAAATTAGGGTTAACTCTAACCTAATGCCTATTTTAAAGCCCAACTTAAATAATTAGTCAAAACTAAAAAAACAAACTAAAACAAACTAAAACAAACTTAAAAGAATAAAATTTTTTCTAATATTTTTAATTTTATGATTTTTTTGATGTTTTTATGAATAATATGGAAAAAAGTGAAAAAATAATATTTTTTAAAAAATAATTTAAATAAAATACGAAAATAATAATTAAATAATAAAAAAAACTATTTTGTTATTTTTTTTTATAAAAATAGAAAAGTTAGAATAAAAATAAAAGAAAAACAAAAAGTGAAGAAGGTGGGATTCGAACTCTCAACCTCTCACACTCACAACTCCTTACACACGGTCTCTTGCCAATTGTGCCATTTTATTCATTCAAAATAAAGTGGCACTAGAAACTATGTAAAGGTAGGACAAATTTGGGGTGCAACAGATGCCCCTATTTAAATAGCTTCACCGGATGATTTGAGCAGCGGAGACTCGAGAAATCGCGGTGAAAGGGATTTAAATACAAATAACCGGAAATTTGGCCCCTATATGCAGTGATATGCAATGATATGGACAAAATAACACGAACTATAATGCTGACAATGCCATGAATCTAATATGATGCGTATGATGGAATGATGAATGCAAGGATGCAGACGACACGACGTCATAGGGGACAGCGCAGCGAAGAATTGCACTGGGGAAGAAGACACGCGGTGGTAACAAGGCAACATAGGATCCACACGGAGGCAGGACCAGGTAAACGACAGACGCTAGAGTTTTCGGGACATTCCTTGAAGAGATCGAGCGGGATCTTCAGGACTCACCAGAAAACATATAGGGAGAGACAAACATCAGAACATTTCGGAAGAACATCGAAAATGAGACACGTCGTATCTGGAAGAACGTCAGATAGACATGACACGAAATAGTTGATGGGTGCCAAGTAAACTGGACTTTGTCCACAAGGTAAGACGCGGATAAAACACGACCTCGGGGAGAAAAATGCAAATGGGGATAAAACACCCATGCTGTTAAGTAACTAAATTCGTCCACAAGGTAAGACGCGGATAAAACACGACCTCGGGGAGAAAAATACAAATGAGGATAAAGCACCCATGATGCCAAGTAAATAAATTCGTCCACGAGGTAATACGCGGGTAAAACACGACCTCGGGGAGTAAAATGCAAATGGGGATAAAGCACCCATGATGCCAAGTAAATAAATTCGTCCACAAGGTAAGACGCGGATAAAACACGACCTCAGGGAGAAAATGCAAATGGGGATAAAGCACCCATGATGCCAGGTAAATTGGACTTCATCCACGAGGTAATACGCGGGTAAAACACGACCTCGGGGAGAAAAATGCAAATGGGGATAAAGCACCCATGAAGCCAAGTAAATAAATTCGTCCACAAGGTAAGACGCGGGTAAAACACGACCTCGGGAGAAAAAGCAAATGGGGATAAAACACCCATGATGCCAGGTAAATTGGACTTCGTCCACGAGGTAATACGCGGGTAAAACACGACCTCGGGAGAAGAAGCAAATGGGGATAAAACACCCATGATATGCACATGTGTATAAATCATGCTATGATAGATGATCAAATGACAATGCAGATGTCGACGACAAGGCTCGACTCTGTTGGTAAGATGACAAGACTGGAAGACTGATTCCTCAACCCATACATCACTGTCATTCTGTTAAACTGTATCACGCTGATAGTCCCTGTAGGAAGGATGAAAATCTACTCGGGGATTCTTCAAATAAACTACCCCAAATTGGATGAACTGATAATTGTTTCTCGTAAAATGATTGTTTTACTGTACCCTCATAAGGCTTGCCCTAGTATGAGTCTTGATAAACCAAATCTGAGAAGATCTTGCCCTGAATAAATCTTGAACTGATTCTCAGACGAGATGTAAAAGGAACTTACCCCTGATAAGATCACTTGATCAAGTTTCTTGATTGTTTGAAAATTCCTTAGAGGAAAGCCAGTTTGAAAACAAAGTATATTCATACAAACATGGTAATGCAAAGTTCATGGGACTTTTGAAGTCAAAGTTTTTTTTTTTTTAAAAATGGAAAATACATGAGTCGTCAGTCAGAACACGACGGTTCAATACGCTCAAAGTTTAAAACAAAGGTGTATTGTCAAAATAAATGATTCACAAAGACCTTTTGGAGTCAGCTTACGCAACCTTGTTGTAGTATGCTTTCAAAATAACCTTGCTTCAATTAGGTCTTTTAAGGGTTGTAACGTGGCCTGGTTCACGATTTAAGAAACAAAGGATAAAGGCTCAAAATTCATTTGTACCCACCCACTCTACGTGATGATCTCCAGCCCTACGCTCAGCTAACTCGTGTTATGCATTCAGGTTCCCATAAGTTAGGAATTGCACTGATGGTAGCAATGATGGTTCCAAAGTCAAGGACATATGAAAAGGCAGCCACTACTTCCTTATAATATTTGTCATTTTGATATTGAAGATTTTCAAGATGAAGAATTTAGAACTCCTCTTTGTATTATCCCTAAATTTTGCCTGAACTGTTTCTTTTAAAGCTTACAGCCAGCGGGATGCCCCAGTTCTGCCTAAGTCTCCTTCATAGGTTTTGACTTAGCGGGCTCTTTCTTTTGATTTTTTTTTGAAACATGACTGCTTGGTTTAATGATTACGGTGAACCATCATCGGTTTTTTGGCTTAAAAAAAATCTTCGACACTTGTTTGTTGTGTGTGAAGGAAAATTACAAGTGCGACCTTTATATGAAAGGCATATTGCATGAACACATAACCGAGTTAACTGAGAACTACCCATCCCCAGGTTAACATTGCAAGTTTTTTTTTGTAAAGAAAGGAACTCCAACTTCTAGGCTCGAAGGGGTTGACGAGGGATTAACTTCCTTATTTCTCCAGTGTTTGGGAATTGAAACAATGCCTTACATCGTCAACAAGGTTTGATTGAAAGCATACTGACAGCAATTATGGGTATAACGTTATCATCATCCTCCCTCCAATCTTAGCATATCAAAAATTTGGACAAAAAGTAAATATTTGAAAATAAAGCATAAAGATGCAAATAGTAGGCAAAATGAATTGAATCAAAAGTCGCAATGCTCATTTCATTAATGTAAAAGTACAAACATAATTTGAAAGCAAACAACTAATACGAAATAAGGAAAATGCAAACAACAAGGAATAAAAGGCCTAGTGATAAAACTTCATTTCTGATGCACTGGAAAGGGATCCTTCTGAACATTCGGATGACCGTCTGTAAAATCAAGTATTCCGGTTCTAACCAATTCACACACTCTAGCCTTCAGCGCAAAACAATGTTCCAAGTCGTGGCCTAGGGCACCCTCATGAAAAGCACAATGGAGATCGATCCTGAACCCAACCAGAGGGGGATTAGGAGGAGGTGGCGAAGCCTTTGTGGTGATCAGTCCTCGTCGAACGAAGTCAACATATAGCTCGGTGTAAGTCATGGGAATAGGATCAAAGTGGCTTTTGTTCCATTTCTGGTTTTGTCTGATAACTGGGCGTTGAGGAGTCTGAGCTGGTTGTCCTTTGGCAATCAGTATTTGAAGCATTTCAGTGAGCTTAGTCATGTCTGACTTCAACTCATCGATTTCCATTCGGATCTATGCATTGTATGTCTCTTGCTCTGACATCTTATGTCTATAGTTAGCCTTGGTCTGATATCTGTGTCGAGGAATCAGCTTGACGACTCAAAGGTACACTAGAAGACGAGAGAACCGAGAATGAGAAACCGGGGGAAAAATGCAATGCAAAAATGTGATGCTAATGCCATGTAATGGTTCCAAGAATTTCAACGGTCGATTGCAAATATTCCCTTTTAGGAAAGTTGGAAAGAAATTTTTTTTTTAATTCTAAAATGTAGGACCTTTTTGAATTTGCAAAGAACTGTTGAATTCCTTGAAACTGGAAATGATATGATGCTTTATGGATGCAAAGCACAAATACACACACAAAGGTCCTAGGTTAGAGGACAGCGAATGGAGTTAAGGTCTACCCTTCCCAAAAGGTAAGTACTATAGGTTAATTGTACCTGCAGAACAAGGGTTCTAAATCAGTGCCCAAAGTCATCAGTCCATCCTTCGGATATTATCAACTTTCCGACTAACTCGGAGGTCGATAATATTCTCGAGAGAACCTCTTTTGAGTATAGTATCGCGTAGCAACTATTGTAGGACTACTCCCACATAGTTCCCGCACTACGTCCTATATAAGGCCAAGGTGGTGTTAAGGTACTATGGTCCCCAGTATCACAGACTCCAATTGAAAATAGTAAAAGTTTTCACGACTGCACTCGATCAACCAAACCATTTTCGAAAGGGTCTCAACTGAGCGGTGATTCTCGAGTCGACTTGGTCGGGACTCACTCCCGGCAAGCCTCGTCGAATATCTCACCTTCCTATAATAAGATCACTCAAGTCCGGGTTAGGACTTATCTCACAATAACAGGTATCCCCACAAGGTACAATGATATATAAAAATAATTAATAAAATATCATACAATAAACAAAATAGGGATAACCCTTAAAAATTAGGAGGGTCCCCAGTGAAGTCGCCATTTTCTGTTGCGGTTAGAATATGATATCAAATTATTAATTAATTTGAATCGCATCTTTAGTTCACAACCGCTCTTTGATTTATCCGAAGGAAAAGGTCAAAAGAGGAAAACCTAATTTTGCATCGTAAAGACAATGCAGGGAGAGATCTAGGTAAGGGGTTTGTTAAGCTTAGGGAAGGTACTAGCACCCTAAACTTCTGTAGTACTCTACAGGAACCTTTTGTTTATTGTATGCTTTTTTATTTTATTATCTGTTTGAAATATATTGCTAAGGGATAGAGTGACCTAAAGACCTAAGGGTTAGTCCTAAGTTTACTCGGCAAGACGTCGCATCTTGTGCCTACGTATCCTGGATAGGGAATGGAATTAGAGTAATCGTAGTTCCCCTCGAAAGGGAGGTTAGAAACGTCTTGACTGTGGTCAAGGTTTCATTGGGGAGTAAGCGTTCATAGGGAAGCGCCTACGTGGAGTCTTAAAACTCCTATTTCTACGTTGAAATTGTTAATTGAAATTAGGGTTAAATTAAATATTCCACGGCGGGAAACCCTAAAACAGAGTACGACGACTCTTTGACCTAATGCTAGGGTAAAGGGTATTTTCGTCCACGGCGGGACACCTAGGCGATTAGGGTTTTGAAATGGTCAAACGTTAGGGTTATTGACTCGGCGGTCAAACGGCTAGACCTAATCCTTCGAAAGGGATTTTAACGACAAATCATGCAAGATATAACAAATTATTATACGGCAGAAATAAAGTACGGAAAATAATGAAAGCGATAAAGAAAGCATCGCAACGATCACTCGCGTAAATTACAAATCCCCAAAAAATGCGAAATAAAAAATAAAACGCGACCATGGCCTCGCGTAAATTACATCCATGGGACAAAGACGAACAAATAAAATAATAATAAGCTGAAACAAACAAATTAAGGAGTGTTAGACGAAAAAGAAAAAGGACAGGAACGTTAGGAACTTCTTCTTTTTTTTTTTAATTTAAAAGAGAATAATGGATTTCGAATTTTTACTAAAAACAAATGTGTTAATTTCATGGCTATTTTAAGATCTAAATTTAGAAGAGTTCATAACTTTTTGTGAAAAATAGAGTCTTAAATTTTATTATAAAAAAAATGAGTTTAAATTTTTATTATGAGAAAAAATAAAGATTTTTTATTATGAAAACATAGTTTTTATTTTATTATGAGAAAAAATAAAGTTTTTTTTTAATGAAAAACATAGTTTTTATTTTAGATTTATTAAAGGAAAAAGATTAAATCAGAAAAATGTTATATTAATTATTACTATTATTAAATCATAAACTAATAAAATAATAAAATAATTAATAATTAATAAAAATAAAGAAAAAAAAGAAAAGGAACCTAATTAAAAGGGGAGGGGGAAACGAATCATTTGTTATTATAAGAGGTTTCTCACCTTCTTCATTCTCTTTGTCCCACGCGGCGACCATTAAAGCTCCAAAGAGCTTTTCGCTCCATTTTTCCAAAGCTTCTCTAATCTCTTTCGTGTTGCATGTGCGGTTCCTCTCCCGCTGAATGTGTCCCTGAAAAAAAAACCATAAAAACAAAACCATAAATCAATTTTGATAAATTTCTTACGGAATAACGGCCGGATTCGAAGCTTCTATCGGACGATGGTGGTGAATCTTTGATCTTGATGATGAAGCCTTGAAGGTTTTTCAAAAATCTCCCCGCTTCTGATAAATCGTGAGAACGGCCGCCGTTTTTTCTTTTATCTCCTTCCCCTTTTATCAAATGCAACTCATGTTTATATAGGTAACAAAATAGGGTTAACTCTAACCTAATGCCTATTTTAAAGCCCAACTTAAATAATTAGTCAAAACTAAAAAAACAAACTAAAACAAACTTAAAAGAATAAAATCTTTTCTAATATTTTTAATTTTATGATTTTTTTGATGTTTTTATGAATAATATGGAAAAAAGTGAAAAAAATAATATTTTTTAAAAAATAATTTAAATAAAATACGAAAATAATAAAAAAAACTATTTTGTTATTTTTTTTTATAAAAATAGAAAATTAGAATAAAAATAAAAGAAAAACAAAAAGTGAAGAAGGTGGGATTCGAACTCTCAACCTCTCACACTCACAACTCCTTACACACGGTCTCTTGCCAATTGTGCCATTTTATTCATTCAAAATAAAGTGGCACTAGAAACTATGTAAAGGTAGGACAAATTTGGGGTGCAACACACCCATAAACCTTTTCTTTAGTTGGTTGAATTCAATACAAGAATCCTTGCGATACGACTCAAGTCATTGTCGCTAAACTACCGTCCTTGCGATACGACTCAAGTCATTGTCGCTAAACTACCGTTTTTTGAAACTACTCATTTTTTATCCGTGCGCGACAGCGGATCACATTTTAGGGCTAAACATATTGAAATAAAACATCACTTTTTACGTGACTATGTTCAGAAGAGTGTTTTTTCAATTAAAATTTGTGGATACAGATCACCATTGGGCTGATATTTTCACAAAACCCCTTGCTGAGGATAAATTTGTATTCATTTTGGAAAATTTATTTATAAAACCGTGTCCAAAATGAGTAGATGAAATTTTTGATGTGTCAAGTCACCAGAATTTATGAGATAAGATTCTGACGTTAAGCAGATTATTTCTCATTTATTTTATGTTCTTCTGATTGATGATACTTCTAAATGTTAGAAGATGTCTTAATCAGAAACTTATCTAGTCAGATACCTCTTGGTATTCTTGACTTTGAGAATATCAAACGTGCTCTTTTGAACAGACGATTATGATTTTCTTGTGACACCTGTCCAAAATCAAATCATATCTTACTGTTGAAGAGACACCTCGAGCGTTGTGATTTCGTGAGACTAGGTTTCAAGTAATTATTTCCTATCTCCCTATTATTTTCATAATAATGATTTAACGCATTGGGTTTGGTAAAATTCTTGAGAATAGATTAAATCTTTACTCCTTCCCTTATTACTGTGCATTCATGAAGATGTTTTTAAGACATAGTTTTCTTATCTAAGTGGTTCCGTCTCAACCATTATTCCTTGTCAAATTCATTCCTTCAACTTTTAAGTATACACTTATTCGTCTTTATTGTTTGATGTCAGGAATTGAATAACGTATACCTAATCTGTGATCTTTTGGAAACTGCTACACTCCTTTCCCATTCCTTAATAACTTTGTCTTTCACCCTTCTTTTGTTCAACGTCATTTGTCTTGGAAATAATGAATTTTCATTTCATATTCGTCTTAACTTAACTACTATTTATTCCTAGTATATATATATATACTAGGAATATATATATATATATATATATATATATATATATATATATATATATATATATATATATATATATATATATATATGTATATATATATATATATATATATATATATATATATATATATATATATATATATATATATATATATATATATATATATATATATATATATATATATATATATATATATATATATATATATATATATATATATATATATATATATATATATATATATATATATATATATATATATATATATATATATATATATATATATATATATATATATATATATATATATATATATATATATATATATATATATATATATATATATATATATATATATATATATATATATATATATATATATATATATATATATATATATATATATATATATATATATATATATATATATATATATATATATATATATATATATATATATATATATATATATATATATATATATATATATATATATATATATCATACTCCTCATCACTTCTCTTCATCAGTTCTTCAACTTGTTTATTTTTGTCTTTTCCTCCTGTCTTGCTCTTTTCTCTTCCTCTTCCACCATGTCAACTAAAACCATCAAGGGAGAAATCTATGATTTAGATCTTCTTAAAGAGTATACTATTGATTTCAAAGCTCTAATAAAAAATGGCCTTTCCAATATTCTCTCAGATATCTTCTACCAGAACTGGGAAAATTACTTTGAAATTCGCTCTGGACCCATCTATGCAAAACTTATAAGGAATTTTGGGCAAATCCTCGCGTTTTTCAATATGAGTTTGATGCTTGTAATATTCTATCTACTGTCTCTGGTTTTCCAATTATGATTAACCCCACTATTATCTCTCAAGCTATTGGGTGTAAGGAAGATGGTGAAAGTGTTGAAAATTACAGAGGAAACAACTGTTTTGCTAAACACATTCACCTCATATATCATCATGAAGGACCTGCTGACAGTCCCTCAACTCTCACCTCTATGGCAAAAATATGGTACCAAATCATGGGAACAAATCTTAGACCTAGAGAAAAGGAAACAAGAGACTTTCTGCACTGGAGAAGATTTTCATTTTCTTCTTAGTCTCCAAAAGCAAGACCAATCTACCTCAGTCCATGTTCAACTATCTGAAAGAAGAAATACTTTCATCTAGAAAGGAGTTATCATTTCAGATTCCTTTAAGTTGAGTAATTTCTCATATTCTTGATCTTCAAGGTGTAGTCTCTCACATAAATTAAACCGGAATGACTGAAAAACTTGCTCTTGATTGGTGCTCTCCTATGAACTATTCTGAAACCATCATTGATTGAAGACTTTTGATAGTTGGTGGGCGAGTGTCTTTGTTGGTCTTTTATTTTGTTTGTTTCGATTGTTTGTCTGTCAGTTGTTTGTGGTTGTTCTGTTTCTTACTCATGTATCTGCGCCTCTGGTGTTGTTTTTTAATCTATGAGAATTTATATTTTATTGCTTCTGTTACATCTTATTGCATTCTTTTATAATTGCTAAAAAAGGGGGAAGCAGTATTGATTTTAACTTATCTAGTTTCTCTTGAATCAAATTGAATACTCCAATTGTTTGATCTAGCTATTATTTACCTTTTTTATTATGACAAAAAGGGGGAGTACATTAATGGAAAATTATTTTGATAAGAATGCGTTGTCTCTGAATCATAGCTTTGACATTTTAACTCTTTAATTACACACAATCTTTCTTAGAATGTTTTTCAGGAACAAATTGATATATTGGAAATCAGGCTCTGGTATATAATTAAGCAATGATATTCTAGATCTAACAAGACCTTATAAGACCAATCAAGCTTTGGTATATTAACAGGCTCTGATTTGTGAATCTGATAAGATCTTTATAATCAGGCTTTGGTATCCCAAATCTGATAAGATTTTTTTTTGAAGTCTTAGATTCAGGGGGAGCTTGATAAAGGGAAGTTACTTCTGAAATTATCTCTATCATTTCATATTGATTATCTTCATACAAAATTGTGTCATCAAAATACATGGTTTTTTCATTATCAAAAAGGGGGAGATTGTTAGAACAAGATTTAGTTCTACCAGATATCTCTAAGTTTTAATAATAGCAAAGTAGTATTTGTGTGAGAACAATTTTGGTACTCTAACATTTGTTTTTTTGAAGAATTAACAAACAGGTTCTGACTCTGATAGAAAAAGTTCTGACTCTGATAGAGACCATGTGCAATGTCACTTTGATCTGACCAAAGTTGCTTTTGTGCTATAAGAAATAAGTCTACTTCTGATCTACTCACATTCAAAAAGATTCTAAGAAGATAATACGTTGTTGCTGTAATGCTCTCTTGAATTCTAGTTCTGAGTGTGACTTGGATGTTTTTACTTCTGAAGGATTTCTAGCTTCTGAAGCCATTATCTTCTGAATACTAAGTGCTAAAGACTCTGAAGACAAGGTTTTGCTGAACAAAATTCTAGAGACTCTAAAGACTTGAGTTTCTGAAGATTAAGTGCTGAAAACTCTGAAGACAAAGTTCTGCTGAACGACGTTCTAAAGACTCTGAAGACTTAAGTTACTAAAAACCAAGGGTTCTAAAGAATGAGTGCTTAAGACTCTGAAGACAAGGTTCTGGTGAACAAGTTTTGAAGACTCTGAAGACCCAGTGATCAAATCTTCTACTCATGCTTCAATTATCTCTATTCAAAAGCCTCTAATGTACAAAAGATAAGCTCAAACATTTACTAGGGAAAATAGTAAATAGTCAACGTTCCATTCCACTACCATTCTGCTGCCCTGATTTGGTGGTACAAAGGACAAATTTTGTGTATGATGTTCGTCCCTGTGTAACGACATTATTTCAAGTCGCCAACTATCTAAAGGATATTCCTAATCTGCCCTTCAACGGATCTTTTTCTGGCTATATAAGGACTTGATGACTTGAAGAAAAACAAGAGATTGAAAACAACTATCAACGATTGAGAAAAAGAATGAATGACAAGAATTGAACAATCTATGAAGAACTGAAGCAACGGTATTGAAGCACCACAGTAGCAAGAAAGAACATTATTCATACTATTAAAGTTTATCTAATTCATTTAAGCTATTAATAGTGTTTATATATGCTTGTGTAGAAGTAATTCATTGTAAATATTTTTTTTTAAACTGTTGTTTGTAATTCCTTAAGGGGCCAGTTGGGTCTGAATCCTTAAGAAGAGACAGTTAAATAAAAAATAGCATAACATCTTGAGGAATTCTTTCTTCTTCTTCTTCTTCTTTTTGTTTTAAGAATCATTAAATAAAAAATAACATAATATATTCTTTCTTCTTATTTTCATTTTGAGGAATTCTATTCTTTTAAGAATCATTATATCATAGCATAATATCTTGAGCAATAATGAATGAACTTGTCTTATTTATTTCCACTCAAGAGAACACATCAAATAAAAAATAAAATCATAATTTAAATATTTACAAAAGAGTTTGTTATCTTCAAAACATCAAAAATGCTTTTTCCTCTATAAAACACTGGTGTAGATTTCATACAAAACAATGTTATAACAATGAAAAAAAACATCGATATAAAAGAATGGGAAAGAAAACACTTGTGTAGCATACTCGTTTATGGACTAAAGTGAAACAATGCAATTTAGTTAAGGGTCTAATTTGAAATATATAAGACAATCAAGGGATCAATGTGAAATATGCACATAAAGGGAATTGGCAAATTTGAAGTATTTATTACATTAAAGGGACTAAAATACAATTAACAAATAGTGATATTATAATTTTCTACAATTAAGAAATAGTTACACAATAAATTTTTATACAATTCAAAATGACATTATAAGTCAAATCATTCCAAAGAGCGTTAACAAAATTACATATCAGTTCAAAATGGCATTATAAGCCATATAAGTCAAAATGGCATTATGATTCATAATGCAAAATTACATATTAGTGAATAATTTAAAAATGGCAGTATAAGCCATATCATTCCCATAATTCATTACATTCCAAAATAGCATAACAAAACATCAAAACATAAATTAGTAATTAGAAATCATGGTTGACGTGAAACAAGTTCCCCTTTTTTAAAGTCTTCTTTTCTTTGTGGGTGGTGAATGAGTTAAAGGTGTTGCTTTTTCCTGACTAGGAGGTGCTTGCAATGGCTGATTGAGAGGTGCTTATGGCATTAGCAGTTTACACGTGGCTTTGTTGTGACCATCCTTATGGCAATGACTGCACTTGATTTCATGTTTTCTTATTTTAGTTGTGACTCATCTCTCACAATTTCTCCAACCTCTTTGTTCCTTTTCTTCTTGGTCTTACCTGGTTGTCTCTTTATGGGTGGTAGCTGCAGATCAACATCTTAAGTTTTTGTCCACTGAGTTTCCTCATTAATTGGATAAAGCACCGGTGCATAATAAGACTCATAGTGTTCCTTTTTAGAACATTCAGGCACAAAATCCTCAATTTCTTAGTATTGTTCCTTCATGCATGACAACATGGGAGCATTGTCACCATCCACATTCTACTAGAGCACTCTTTTTTGGAAAGATTAATAGTGTATTTTTCTCCATTTAATGATATATGTCTAACCTCGTAGTCGTATTCACCTGCACGCTTGCAACACATGTAAAAAGCATAATATAATCATAATACAATTGTAAGATAATCATATTACATGTAGAAAGCACAATATAATAATATTACCTCACAATCTAATGGTTTGTTTTTTGTGACTCCTTTATCGTCCTTTTTTGATATTTGGTAGAATTGTACCTTCATAATTGGCAATCTTATGCCTATTTGACTTCCATCTCTGCATAAGATGCACTCTTATTTCTTCGAGCATAGTGACAATAGGCTTGGCTTCTCGCAATTACAAATACAGTGTTGAATGCCTCTGACATATTATTCACCAAATTTTCACATCTTGGACTAGTCTGAAACCTTGTTTTTCTCCATAACCTTGGTGGAATATTGATACAGTGATTGAATTCCTCCTCATTAACACCCTTGATTTAAAGCATATTTTTTCCCAAGCATTGATATGACTAGCAGTTGAAGCCTTCCACATAAGTTCCTTTAGTTTAAGACCTGGAAACTTCTTCCTAAAGTTGTTGTATAAATGCCTGTAAACACATTGAGAGGACTAAATTGAAACCTCTAACACAATGAAGGGATTATAATGTAAATAGGTGAAGATAGTGATACCTAACACAAAACCTTTAGTCAACATCAGGTAGAAACTCCTCAACTGATGGTAACAAACCCTACTTTATAGTTAAAATAGATGAAGGTATTAACAAATGTGAATAATTAAAACAAATAACACTATTAACCAATTTGAAATCATATTATGCACCTTTTGTTGATCACTTATGAAGTAGTAAGTTATGCATGATATGAATCCTCCCAAATCAGCTGTCAATAATTCTATAAACCGACTCCATGAATATTTACTTTCACCTTCAATAATAGAAAATGAAATTGGAAGAATTTGATCATCTGAGTCACTCCCGATAGCAACTAGTATTTTTAAAAATAAGAAACTCACCCCCATGATGTACAACACACTCAAACCTCATAGTGTAAACCTAATCAGGATAAATAAAGAAGAATTTGATCACTGAAGATGGTTCTAAAAATAAAAAGATCAATGAGGAACATTGGTTAAAAATAGTAATCGTACCTTGAGGAAGTCTTCGTTTGGAAATGCACAATAGAGGTTAGCACTCGTTCAGTATACAACAAGATTCGTTTGCATCCTGTCGCTTGCTCTTCTTTGCACCACTTGTCTTCTCCAACTGATTTTAGGGTTTGAAAGTAAAAAATGGAATGCAGAATGCAACTTTATTTTCTTCTCCTTAAAATTTGAGAATTTAGATAGATAATTAAAAATACAATGAGAAAAAAAATCCATGTCAGACTTTACATGTCTAGCAAGGCAAAAATTAACATTTTTTAAAGAAAAACTAACAGAATGGACCATTTTAGGTAACTGAATGGTTTTTGAGGGACTACTTTGTAATGTTTTTTAGTTAAGGGACTAACTCCAAATATTAAATTAAGTTAAGGGATCAAAAGATTCATTAATCCTTAATTCTAATAAATCAATCCCATGAAATCTTCTTGCCCAAAGTCTCACTTTTTATTGCCCAAATTAAGTTAAGTTACTAACTTAGGCTTAATGAATTACTATAAGACTTAAGCTTTTTTATAAGTCTATTTAATTAAAAATGTTACGTTTCATGCAATAAAAAGTGATATTCATATTTAAAGAGTGATTTAAGTTTATTAACTAATTAAAGTTTTGCTAAAAAGTGAGATTCATATTTAAAAGTGAGATTCATATTTAAAGAGTGACTTAAGTTTAATAAGTTTTATCTAAAAAGTGATAATTGGTGGTTGAAATAGACTTTGTCAAGTTTAAGTATAATCTACTAAAAAATGAGATTCGTTTAACCTAATAAACTTAAGTCACTCCTTAAATATAAATATCACTTCTTATTGCATGAAACCTAACATTTTAATTAAATAAACTTATAAAAAAGCTTAAGTCTTTTCTGAAATTCTGGCGTAGCAGATTACAGATGTCCTAACAACTTGTCACGACATTGTTCTCTACATAACTTTAAAACAAGGGGAGAATAATCAAGTTGATACTTTGAATATCAGCAACAGAATCACGACAGATGTTTCAACATCTGTTACAACATGCTAATCAATAAGTAAATATTGAACTATAAATTTGCAGAATGATAATTAACACAAGATATGTTAACCCAGTTTGGTGGAATTCACCTACATCTGGTGGCTACTAAGCCAGGAAGAAAATTCACTATCAATTCAGAGCTAAACTCCCCCGTTTACAACCCCTCACTTAATCCTTACCCACTACAACTTCTATCTAGGACACTCCTAGATATGAGAAATCACCATCTCATTCCCAATCATTGCAGTGATAAACAAACACTCTCAGTCCTAGGGAATGCCACAAGAAACCAAAAAGAAAGATGTACCCTCCTTCTTTCAAGAACAAAACTAAGTTAAGACTCTTGACCAAGAACAATACTCAATTTTGCTTAAAAGCTTCAACCAAGAACAATACTCAACTCTTACTTTAAAGCTTCGAGTGAGAACAATATACAACCTAAATATGTCTACCATGATGTATCAAAAGATACAAAGGGTGACTTACAAAGTCACACACAATAGGCTCTTAAAACCCTAAACCCTTATGTTGCACCTACAGTTTTCTTGTTGTGAATCTTAAATTCTTTAGGTCTAGCAAGTCCTTATTTATAAACTCTTCCAGTATGGGCTTGGACTCTTCAATCAGGTCCAATCTTCATGTTGTAAATCTTATGCAAAATCTTCTTCACAAAAATAGGAAAACGCAGAAACCGACAGTCGTTCTCCCAGCACCTTCCAATCATCAACCTTCATCACTTCCGTCTTCCTCCGTCGGAAAACCACCACACACCATCTTCACTCTTCATTACCTTCAACATCAGCCGTGAATCTTCCACCATTTCTTCAAATCTCAGCCAAACAACTTCCTCCATCATCAAATCCTTCGCAAACCTCTTACCCATTTCGTAATCCATTTCCAATAAACCTCCTACCAAACCCACCTTTCTCTGTTTCGAAATACCACCGTGAAACCCACCTTCAGTTCACCATTTTCAAATCACTAAACCTCCACATACCCACATCTGAAACCCGAGTCCTCTCATTTCCCTCACCTTTCATCATTAACATCTTCGAATCAACAACCACTCTCATCAACCCAGAAAGCCAACAACAACTCAAACCCCTTCACCGGAAAACCGCCGGTAACCCACTCAAAACAACATCCATAAAAAAAAGACTAAACCCATGAATCATCAAAAGAGTTTAAGTTAGATGAAAACAAGAGCGAGAGAGGGCGATTGGTTTGAGCGAGTTTTTGACCTCTGTTAACCATGGAAGAATGTTGGTCTGATGTTTTTGTTTTCCTGGAGAAGATGAGTTAGTTTTGACACAGTGGTGCTCATGTTCGGCATTGGATTTAACTTGTTTTTTTTAATTGTATTTATTTTTGTTGATGAATTTGGGAACTATCCCCCCTTGTTACGGTCTACCGTGGAAGGTGATGGGCTTATCCAAGCCCAAATGATCCTTCTCATTTTTACCACCCCTGTTTTAATTATGTACCCCTCTTTTCTTTCTTTTTTTAAAAAGATATGTAATATAAATATTTTTTTCTAACTAGTTTTTGTTTAGATTTATATATATTATTTTTCTAATTCAATCTTTCTAGAATTTTTGTATATATTTCTAATTAGTTTCTTTTAGAAGCTCTTTAATATTTTTTAGAAGTTAGATTTTTTACTTTTTCTTTTATCATTGAGCATTTTATTCCACTTTCTTTCTCCTTTCTATTTTCGACCGTTTATCCATTTTTGGTTATTTTCCACCGCTTTTGGGTCGATGACGAGATTTCCGTAAACTGTTACCAGTCAAACTGTTGATGAATAATGTTGGATCCGAGACCACGTCCTTTCTCTCCTCATTTCTTCTTCTTTTCAATTTTATTTTAACTTTCCTCGATCGATGAAGTATTGTATCCGTAAGCATCGAATTATCGAAGTCGATAACCTTCTCGATTTCAAATCTTTGGATAATGACCATTTAGGTCATTTTCTTTACTTTGGGATCGCGATAGGCTACCTTCGGTTAATTGACATTATGTTTGCGATTAAGATGAGATCCCACTTCTTTTTGGTCCGTGCGACACGATTAGATCAGAGAATGATCCTCAATATCATTTCTCTATCTTGACTTCCCTCGTAAGTCGAGCTACGACGGTTTAGCATCACATTGGTCCCGATTCGATTCATTAACACGCTTTCAAACTTTAATTTCAAACCCGTAACCGCGATGAGTGTTGTGAGTTTAGCGTCTCATATTATCTAGAGTGTTTAGCGTATACCCTTTGGGCAATATGTGATGCATTCGCTCCTATGTCTTAGGGTTTTTCATAGTGCGTGTCCCAAATCGATTCGGTTCCGTTCTGTTTAGGCGTTCCAAGCCTAGGACCCTTTTCTCTCGCCTCCGTGCGATCGAGACCCCCCTTTCTCTCGCACCCGTGCAATTGAGACCCCATTTTTCCGTAGTTGGCCGAACTACGGCTACTCTGATTCTTCATTCCCTAATGAAGATACGTAGGCATGAGGATCCCTATCCTTGACGAGCACACTAACAACTGACCTCTCTTTCTCTTGCCCCGGTGTAATCGAGACCAACTTGTTTTTCTGAACCCTTTTCTCTCGCACCCGTGCGATCGAGAACCCCTTTTCCGTAATTAGTCTGAACTACGTTTTGCTCTGATTTCTCATACCAGATGAGGATACATAGGCACAAGACGGTGATGTCTTGGTGAGCAACCTTTCCCCCCTTCACCCATAGTTTTCCGAACTACGTTGACTTTGACTTTCCCATTGCATGAGGGAATACGTATGCATAGGGCGACGATGTCCTATCGAGTCTCTTTTCTTTTCTTTCACCCTGTTCTCCATCCTTTTAGATAGTTTTCACCCACAGACTAGACAACAAGCGTGGATCCCGTTGAGTACAACGGACGTGAGGGGTGCTTATCTCTTCCCCTTGCGTAACCGACTCCCGAACCCTATATTTGGTTGCGATGACCTTGTCTTTTCCCTTTTTCGTCAAGTTTTCTTCGATCGTTTCCTTTCCCTCTTTTGGGATAAATAACAAATTATGGCGACTCTTCTGTCAGTCAGCCGACTTTTCCCTTTTTCGCAGTGATGCGACAACTGGCGACTCTGCTGGGGACTACTTACCATCCCCTATGCGAGTCAATCCTAGCGTTTGTTTGCTTTTTTCTGTAGGTGTGTATGTTTTGTATGTTGTATTTTGTATATTGCCGTATTTACATTTTCCGCACTCTATTATCTGTTGTTGTGCTGTTGGGTGGGATTGTTCCATCGAGAGATAAGCCCAATGCCCAGGCTTGAGAATACACATAGCATTAGAGTGGAAAGTAGTGATGGACCTGTATGTTTTAGCATGCACTAGTCCTCACGAAATTCGCGTTCAGGCGAGGTTTTCTTTGAAGACATTATATCCTGTACATTGGTCGGGAGGGGATGTTGGATCTGAAAACGGTTGACTCTGGAGACCGATCACTTGGGAGTCAGTTAAGTGAGGCCGCTTCGTTTGACTATGATGCCAAACCAGAAATGGTGAACGTATCATCGTTTCTCGAAAGTCTGTGATGCTGACGACCGCATAGGATGCTGAACCTTATCAGATTAGGTCCATACCTGTGAGTGGGAGGATTTTGCAGGAAACTTTGACCTTCAACCAACCTGGTATTCTGATTTTCTCTTCAAAGCAGACTTATGAACTTCTTTAGTTGGCAACGCATCAATTATTCAGAGCTTTGTGGGATTTTTGATCCTTTTTTTTTGTTGCATTAACATTTTGCATTGCATTTGCATTTTATTCTTGCATGTCCATCCTCAACCGGAATAGATAGCTTATCCATCTTTTGTCCAACCCGCAGTTGATTTCCTGACACTCGCATTAGACTTAAATTAGCTTTTGGAAGAATCATGAACTCAGGAGAGCAAAATTTGGTTGTTACAAGGGCAGCGTTTGAATTGATGAAGAATCAGCTAAATCAACTCATGGAAGCCATGACAGCTATGAAGAGAGCAGAGGCCAATATTCAGAGGACTCCAATGAACAATGTCACTCAAGCTCAGCCTGTGCAGATTCCTGTTGAAATCAAGATTGGAAAGCCCGATTCCCAGAAGCTGACATTCTTTTTTATCATGTTATTTCTTTGTATTTGTAGTTTCTTTTCTGTTTAAGTGCAAATCTTATATGTAAAACTTACTTGTTTTCAATTGATAATGATAATGAAATGAATATGCATGTTTTGATTAAATCCATTTGTGTTCACTCAATGCTTTTATTAATGTCAAACGCTTGTTTAAGCGGAATCCGAGGGAGGATGATGAATTTGAAAGACACAAAGCTTCCATTGTATGCTTTTGAATAAAACCTCTACTGATGATGTACAGGCATTGTTTCTAATTCCTAAACAATTGAGATATAAGGAAGATAATCCCTTGTCAACCTCTTTGAGCCTAGTTGTAGGAGTTTCTTTCTGAAAACGAAAAACCTTCAATCTTAACCTAGGGCATGGTAGGTGTCAGTTAATTTGACCAAACATCCAAATTGTAAAAGGAGTATTCCCGTTCGAGGATCAATCACACCTGTAGAGGTCATACTTCAAAAACTTACAATGGTTATCCCTCGCCAACTAAGGAGTGAGACAGTCACAATCCTTTAAACAAGTCAGACAAGCTGGTGTCACACGACTTGTTCCAAAAAAGAAAAAAAAGAATGAAAAGAAAAAAGACGCCCGCTAAGTCGATAACTTGAAAACAAGTGGCTTAGAAAAAAATTAGGGCATCCCGCTGGACTTTGATTCAAAAAGAAAATTCAAAAGAGTCAGTCCAGGAAAAAAAAGGAAATAAGAAAAATGACGAAGAACAAGTCGTGTGACTCTAGACACCAAAGACAAAAAGCGAGTGACTGACACTCCGAAAACTTGTGGTTTCCTGAACCATCACTCATGTCATTCAACCTTTGATAGGTGAGCACTTGTGTCAAATTAGCTGAATATAGGACTGGAGAACATTAAGGAGAATGGGTGGGTTAAAACAAACTTTGAGCCTTATATCCTTTCTTTCATAACCGTGAACTTGACCACGTTACCACCTTCAAAAGACCTAATTGAAGCAGGTTTGTTTCGAAAGCATACTTCGGTAAAGATCCCGTCGAAATTGACTCTTAAAAGGATTTTCTTACTGTTTCGGTATAGATGTTGACATTCTAATAAGTGATTTGTTCACTATATGTCACAACTTTTTTCCAGTGAACAGACTTGGATTTCAAAACTGTCATATGCATTGCATTAATATTACCATTTGCATAACGATTTATTTTACTTGTGAGTAAGCACTTGACATTAGGAGAGTTCCTACAGTGGAAAGTTTGATTGAGATAAGATGCAGAACGCCTGAGTACTCCGTTGAGCAGGGGCAAGCCATATCAAATAATGATCATCACGAGAGTCAGCCATTCTAAGTCAGCAAATCTGGGGCAATCAGGTTGAGATTCGATAAATCTCTCGAAGATTAGTCAGAGGCATCTTCTGCACGGATCAGCCAATCAGGGGCAAAATCATTTCAAGGCTGGGGCAGGCCACCCCAAGAGCACAACTCCTTATCCAGAAGGCAATTAATCTGAAGCACCTCTTCGAGGTTCAGAATGCTGAGGCAGTTCATCTCAAACCAGCAGGGTTTTGAGATTCTAGATTTATTTTCGAGGAAGATGTCTACAGAGATCTCACAGGCTGGGGCAAAATTGGAAATAAAGGAACTTTTCCTCTTCATATTTTCAGAGCTACTCAGAGCAATTCAAGCAGGTTCAGTCAACCTTCAAGTTCAAGACGAATGTCGGGAAGTCGTGTTAACCATCCCCTGACCCTTCAACCATAAACCTTGTATCTAGACAAGCCATTTTCCCAAACCTCGTATCCAGACAAGACACTTTTAAACCTTGTATCCAGACAAGACATTTTCTGACCTTGTATCTAGACAAGCCGTTTTCTTAAACCTTGTATCCAGATAAGACGGTTTTCCAGCGTCAACCGCACCTGACCCTTCACAGATAATCCAAAACCCAATCCCTATTGGCAACCACCAGAAGCCCAACCCCTATTGGCGCCTCATTCCAAAATCCAATTCCCATTGGTACCCAAAAAAATGTCACCTGTCTTCCCTAGAAAAAGTCCAATCATACTTGGCACATCCAGTTATCCCCAACGGAGTTGGCTTCGTCTCTTCAGCATTTATTTTGCTGGAGTGGTTATTTTGCATCCAGCTTTCCCCAACAGCCCGAGCTTGCATCTGCATTTTTGCATATAGCTAGCATCTTTGCATTTCATCCTCAAATGCGTAGCATTTCCATTTCGTATGGAGCATTACGCCATATAAAAAAAATTCAAACATGTGCATGCGAATCATAAGCCAGTTTTTGTTATCCTTCTGTGGCAACTTGAATCATCACTCTTCAAGACAGTGGCGTATCTCCAACAGTTTTGTTCAGACAGCTAATCGGCTTACTTTCTTTTGGGTTTCAGATCATAGGTCGGTCGTACTTCGTCCATTAACCCTCTGATGATGACATCTCCAAGCAGTTTTTCTTTCCGTCAATTCCTATTGACGATGTGTTTCTCTGAGCAGATTTTCTTTCCGTCAATTCCTATTGACGATGTGTATCCCCAGCAGGTTTTCTTTCCGTCGATTCCTATTGACGAAGTGGTTCTGAAGTTCGCCGAGTGTTCTTTGGATATGTTTTCTTCCCGTCTACCATTAGACGATGTGATTCCGGATATGTTTTTCTATTAGCGATGTGGCTTTGTGGCTCACTGATGTGTTTCTTCGATACAGTACTCTTAGGAACTCCATGTAACGTCACAACTATACAAACATAAATCGCGGCTAA
Organism: Lathyrus sativus; assembly: GCA_963859935.3. Taxonomy (NCBI): domain Eukaryota; kingdom Viridiplantae; phylum Streptophyta; class Magnoliopsida; order Fabales; family Fabaceae; genus Lathyrus; species Lathyrus sativus. The sequence continues at coordinate 374,145,741 of OZ012737.1, read as the reverse complement.
CTTCTCCAAAGGATAACCAATATCAATCGGAACGAAGTGAGCAAATTTAGTAAGCCTATCCACAATCACCCAAATAACATCCTGCCCTCTTTGCGTATTCGAAAATCCCGTAGAAAAATCCATCGATATACTATCTCATTTCCACTCTGGATTACCCAACGGTTGCATCAATCCACTATGCTTCTGATGTTCCACTTTAGACTTTTGACAAGTCAAACACGCATACACAAACTGAGCTACATCCCTCTTCAATCCGGACCACCAAAATATTTTCTTTACATCTTAGTAGCACCCGGATGAATACTCAAGTTACTTTGGTATCCTTCTTCCAATATCATCTTTTTCAACTCCTCATTATCGGGAATGCAAATACGACGACAGAATCTCAAAACTCCAAAATTATCAACCTTGAAGTCCTCATTCTCATTCATCATCAAATCAACGAACTTTAAATCCAACTTTTTCTTTTCACAAACCGTTGCAAGAAAATCAAACGTAACATGCAGCATACCAAGTCTCACACTTCTCGACGTCATTTCACAAACTAAACTCAAGTCTCTAAAATTCTCCAAAAGTTCCCATTCTTTCATCATCAAGGCGGACACATGTAACACTTCCGACTCAAAGCATCAGCCACCATGTTTGCCTTACCCGGATGGTAATCCAAACCAAAATCATAATCCTTCAAAAGCTCTTACCACCTTCTTTGTCTCATGTTCAAATCCTTTTGATCAAATAAATACTTCAACTCTTATGATCACTAAAAACTTCAAATCTTGCACCATAAAGATAGTGCCTCCAAATTTTCAAAACAAACACTACAACCGCTAAATCCAAATTATGCATAAGATAATTCTTTTCACGCAATCTCAATTGTCTTGAAGCATAAGCCACAACTTTACCATCTTGCATCAAAACACCACCCAAACCAGTCAATGAAGCATCACGATAAACCACAAATGGTTCCAACGGATTCGGCAAAATCAAGATTGGCGCCGTTGTCAATCTTCTCTTTAGTTCAATGAAACTCTTTTCACAATCAATATCCCAAACAAAAGCTTGACCTTTCCTAGTTAACTGCGTCAACGACAATGATAACTTGACAAATCCTTCAATGAATTTTTGATAATAACCCGCCAAACCAAGAAAACTTCTAATCTTAAAAACTAATTTTTGGAGCCTCCCAATGCGATACCGCTTCAACCTTTGACGGATAAACACTAATACCACTTCTGGAAATAACATGCCCAAGAAAACTTACTTCCTACAACCAAAATTCACATTTCGACAACTTAGCATACAATTGCTTCTCTTTTAACACAGATAACACAATCCTTAAATGCTCGACATGATCCTCTTCATTCTTCGAATAGACCAAAATATCATCAATGAACACAACCACAATCTTGTCCAAATAAGGATGGAAAACCCTATTCATGTTCTCCATAAATACACCTGGTGTATTAGTCACACCAAATGGCATCACAGAATACTCATAATGTCCATACCTCGTTCTAAAGGCAGTCTTCTTAATATCTCCGGCCTTCACACGAATCTGACGATACCCAGATCTCGGATCTATCTTTCTAAAGACACTCGCACCAATCAACTGATCCATCAAATCATCAATCCTCAGAAGTGGATACTTATTCTTGATGGTCATCTTGTTCAATAGTCAGTAATCCACACAAACCTCATATAACCTTCTTTCTTCTTAACCAACAAAACCAGTGCATCCTACGACGACACACTCAGACGAATAAATCTCTTCTCAAGCAAATATTCAAGTTGACTCTTCAACTCTTTCAATTCCGATGCGGACATACGATATGGAACCATCGATATCAGACTAGTTCCAGGGACTAAGTCGATCGCGAACTCCACTTCTCGTTCCGACGGTAAATCTCTTATCTCATCAGCAAAAAACTCCTAGAAAAATCACAAATAATTGGCAACCACTAACTTCACCACTTTCATTAACACTCAAAGATGCCATCAACATAAAAACTTCCGCACCATCTTGCACCAACTCATCAAAACAATCTGTAAGAACTTGGCTTAACTCCAAACAATTCACTACACTTACCATCTAAGCTCGCAAGACGCGTTTATTCCATCCAACATGATCCCTTCTACTATCAACAAACGTGTACCGACAGTGTTTTCACACACATGTCACATACAAGGGAACAAACAACATTAGACAACTTGGCCGGATGGACCGACCTGCTCTGATACCACTAATGTAACACCCTTCTAAACCCCACAGAATATATATAAATAATCAGAGTAAATCATCATGCATTCACAAAAAGGGTGTCACACATAACTTCCAAAACATCAGCAACCACATGTCATGCTCATTAACACTTTAAATAAATAATCTTTCTTTTCAAAGTTTCACTTTGCATGTAGCAGCGGATTCATTTTATATCATAAGTCTCTTAACAGAATATTCATGATCATCACATAATTCAACATTACTTAGGCACCAAGGCCAACACCATAATATTCCAATGAATATAAAAACATAGCATAGAGTATATAAAGTATCTCTAAAACATAAACCAAACGATCTCAGTGTTACATGACCAGAGAATGACTCGACCCAACATAACTAAAATACTAAATAGCTACACCAACAGCAACCACGCAACTACAAGCAGCTCTACTCTTGATACCTGCATGATGCCAGATAGGACATCATTCCAGCAGAAGGGTAAGAAATATTATCATAATAATCAATGCATATAATTATATATATCTACAATCTTAGAATACACATAACCAACATTCTCACCACATGTCATCCATATACGTCACAATGTATATACAAATATATGGATAATCACCAAGCACATTCAGCATGCATACATCCACAATTCACTCATTTCCACATAAACATTTACAATTATGTTTATTCATCAATTCACAACTCTCAGTTCAACAATTCATACACATATGCATACTTCATACAACAATTATACATATGCCATGTTACTCAATAAAACTCAATGCAACTTGTCGCACCTCAAAAAATCACGGAGACATTTCGGAGAGACGACCCTCGCGCGAAAGGCGCGAAAATGCGGTTCGACAGAGTCGCCATCAAACTTTATTTTTCCCGAATAAACGGGAGAGGAAAATATCGAGAAAACCTCTTAAAACGAAAAGATAGGAATAGGGTTGTCGCAACCATGTTCCGGGTTCGGGAGTCGGTTACGCGAGGGGAAGGTATTAGCACCCCTCACGTTCGTTGTACTCAATGGGAACCTCTTAAGGTATTTTGTGGAGAGTGTTGTCTAAGTTTATTTGTTTTTCTTCTCGATTATAAAGGTAGAATTAGTAGGATAAAAGGTTAAAAACGATAAGGGAAAATGGGGATGGTTGGAAGATAGGGTGCTCGCCAAGGATTGGGGCCCTTGTGCCTACGTATGCTCATTCAGACGAGAATGAGAAATCAGAGCGTCGTAGTTCGACTACGGGAAATGTTGGGAAACAGAAGATGGATAGAAGTGTGCTCGCCAAGATCATCGCAATCTTGTGCCTACGTATCTTACATTCATATGAGAATGAAGAATCAGAGCGTCCGTAGTTCGTGGTAACAACCACGAAATGGATACGGGGAAATGGAAAATGGAGGGGAGGTAGCTCTCCAAGATCATCGCGATCTTGTGCCTACTTATCTTACATTCGGACGAGAATGAAGAATCAGAGCAGTCGTAGTTCATGGTAACGACCACGAAAAGGATACGGGGATTGAAGTGGGTTTGAAGTTGTGTTGAGAAACGAAAGAGTGATTGACAAGCAACCCAAGGGCATGCCTCTAGAGCTTGTCGCTTAAGAATTTAAGGAATGCTCGATTCCAAGAACTCAATTCTTTCAGAAGTTGGGTTGAAAAGGTTGAAGATAAAGGGTTGGATGTTTTTGAAATCGAAAGAATGAATTAATAACAACTCAAGGGCGGGCCTCGAGAATTACTCATTCGAATATTCAAAGAATGCTAGATTCTAAGAATATCCCTCTTTCGTAAATTTTAAAAAACGCATTTGTAAAGAGATTGAATCAAAAACGAAATGTGAGGCAAAAAGGAAGTTTTTTTGAAACTGTCTCGACGACGTGTCGAGGATTTGATTGAAGATGGAACCGACTTGAATACGTGTCAAGGGTTAGAATGGGAGAAACGATATCAGTCCCTAAGGGTGCCCCTAATATCGAAATCACGATGAGTTGTGAATGTGTGTGCAAAATATCGACAGTTGCGAATGCGGACGAGCACTCGACTTAGGAGGACGTTTGAAAATGTTTGAGTTTGGAAAAGCAGAAAGATTGAGTGAATAATAACTCAAGAGCGTGCCTCAAGAATTATTCACTCGAAGATCCAAGGAATGCTAGATTCCAAGAACCTCCTTCTTTCGGAGTTTTAATCGAGGAAATGTTTTTTTAAAAAAAGTCGAAAGATTGAATGAATAATAACTCAAGAGCATGCCTCGAGAATTATTCACTCGAAGATTCAAGGAATGCTAGATTCTAATAACCTCCTTCTTTCGGAGTTTGAATTGAGAAAAATGTTGAGAAAATGATTTGAATCGAATCGAGGAGTATGAAAAGAGTTTGTGGTATGATATGACAATAATAATATGTCAAGATAATATAACAATAATATTCACAATAATATTTAATGAAAATTAAAGTTATTGGTTAGTTTAGTGAATCGAATCGGGACACGAAGGAACGGGATCTCGTCTTAATTGCAAACATAATGCCGATTAATCGAAGGTAGCCTATCACGATCCCAAAGTACGGAAAATGACCCCAATGGTCATTCACCATAGATTTGAAATCGAGAAGGTTATCAACTTCGATACGCGACGCTTACGAATAAAAGACTTCATCGATCGAAATAAAATCGAAAGAGGAAAGTGGTCTCGCATCCTTTGTTTCACGCCAATAACTTGATGGCTAAACGGCGGTAATCTCGTCATCGACCAAAATGAAGAAATATGAAAATAAATCTTCAAAATGAAAATGTTAAAATATAACTCTTATTAAAACTAATTATAAAACTCTAAAGTTATATACATAAATTTAAAATAATATATTAGTAATTTGAAAATATTTTCTTTTATATAAAAAACTAATACAGCTAATTTATATAAAGAAACATATTTAAAACTTCTGAAAAATCTAAGATATTCACATATGAGGAGAGTTGGAAGTGGAAATGGTTCGGAGAAATTTCTGGGTACGTTTTGATTTGGGAATGGAGTTTGAAATCGGTTGTTTGAAGGTTGAAGATAAGGAAAGCTGGAAGTGTGTGAGTTTCAGAAGAACAGGTTTGAAGATGTGCCCCCTCTATGTGAGTATTGTTCTGGTCTTTATCATGTGGCTTGGTTGAAGGCTAGTTGCTGATGTTTTTTTTGAATTTGTTTCTCTCCTTCCACACCAGGTTTTTTTCTTCGATTTATGGTTGGTCTGATTTTGTGATACCTTGTGGTCCCATGCGCAGGGTATGGCTTCTTTGTGCCTGTCCCCCCCTGTCCTCCATTTTGTCGTGGCTTTATGTCCAGTGTTAGCATACGGTTTTGGCTAATACCAGAAAAACGCTGCACTTCTTTATGGTCTGGCATGGATGTATGAATTTTTATGTGTTTTTTCTTTTACAACTTTCTGCGTGGTATTGGTTTTGTTATGTGCAGGTATAACCCGTGAAAGTGGCAGTGGCTTGTTGCTTTTTTTTGTGATAATTTGTGGGGTCTGTTTTCAAACACAGGGCAACTGTATTTTGGTACAAAAGCCTGTAGTTCTTCTGTCCTATCTGATATGTGCCTATTTCAAACAGTGGATTGCCGCAGGTTGTAGCTGTGGGCTATTATGGAGTACCAATTCGTGGTGAGTATTGTCTTGGTGTGTCATGTGTTGTCGTTTTTGTGTAGCAAGGAACTTAGTTTTTGGGTGGGTCTTTTTCATTAATTTACGGTCAATGTCGTGCAACGCAAAGGAGTGGACTGATGAATCGTCACAGGATGGGGCTGCCAAGAAACCATGGTTGAATTGATACGCTTTTTGGTGTACTTTATGAATACTCAATTGTATTGAATGAGCTGTAATGACCTTGAAATTTTGTAACAAACAATAATTAAATCTATTTATTATTTGGACTTCTATTTTTTGATATTTTTCTTTGTAATGATAAAAGCTGCTTGGGCTTTAAATTTGGTAATTGAATACATGGGCTTGGTGATTGTTTTTTTTGCAATTTTTTGAATATGGTTTCTTAAATGTGAAAATATGATAAAGAAAGGTCATGATAATATGAAATATAAAATATGAAAAAAAGGAAAGCTGGATGAGGTTTAGAATAAAATGGATTTATTTATGAAAATTGGACATTGGAGGTGGGTGAATTTTGAACTGAATAACGGATTTGTATATGTGTGAAAATGGATTCGAAGGTCGGATGATAAATGATGGAGAATGAGACAATGGATTTGAACCGTGAAAATAAGATCTCATCTTAGAATACTGGAGGCATATTTGGACTGAACTTAAACCATCACCGCATTCCACTAAGCTAATCTTGACAAAATGAACGTGAAATGGTTGGATCTCTAATGATCCTTAATCATGAAGAGCTGATAATGATTCAATTCATCCATAACTGACTTAACTTGGTACACAACCTTAACTGCAACCCTGAACACGCACCATCCGAATAAAAACACTTTGACCTTGACCTTGCAATAGAGCTTATATGACTAAGGACTTCGATCATTATAATAACCAGAAACAACATATTTTGAATTTTCTGAAAAGAATGTACAGATGAAATTTATACACGGGTAGGACAAATTTGGGGTATGACAGATGCCCCTATCTAATTGGCTTAGACCGAGTAAGATGAACGGCTATGGCGCTCACTCTTTCAAGATAGAAGACAATTAGATATAAAGAAGACCCTGAATTTGTCCGAAAAGAAAAGGAAAGTTTGGGAATTGAAAATGCTGGATGAGGTGTACCTTTGAGTAAACTATAAATAACTGGCAAAAGGTCACCATCACCAGAGGATGATGGGACGAAACACACACGACTACTATCACCAAAAAGGATGATAGAGTAAACACCATCGCACAATCTGACACCAATCCGAGTGACAGACCCCCCACCAAAAGGATGACAGAGCGAAACACACACAAACAAATATCGCACAATCTATCACCAATCCAAGTGACAGACCCCCCACCAAAAGGATGATGGAGCGAAACACAAACAAACAATATTGCACAATCTATCACCAATCCAAGTGACAGACCCCCCACCAAAAGGATGACGGAGCGAAACACACACAAACAAATATCGCACAATCTATCACCAATCCAAGTGACAGACCCCCCACCAAAAGGATGACGGAGCGAAACACAAACATAAATAAATAAATATCGCACAATCTATCACCAATCCAAGTTACAGACCCCCCACCAAAAGGATGACGGAGCGAAACACAAACATAAATAAATAAATATCGCACAATCTATCACCAATCCAAGTGACAGACCCCCCACCAAAAGGATGACAGAGCGAAACACAAACATAAATAAATAAATATCGCATAATCTATCACCAATCCAAGTGACAGACCCCCCACCAAAAGGATGACGGAGCGAAATACAAACATAAACTATCGCACAATCTGACACCAATCCAAGTGACAGACCCCCCACCAAAAGGATGACGGAGCGAAACACAAACAAACACTATCGCACAATCTGACACCAATCCAAGTGACAGACCCCCCACCAAAAGGATGACGGAGCGAAACACAAACAAACAATATTGCACAATCTATCACTAATCCAAGTGACAGACCCCCCACCAAAAGGATGACGGAGTGAAACACACACAAACAAATATCGTACAATCTATCACCAATCCAAGTGACAGACCCCCCACCAAAAGGATGATGGAGTGAAACACAAACATAAATAAATAAATAAATATCGCACAATCTATCACCAATCCAAGTGACAGACCCCCCACCAAAAGGACGACGGAGCGAAACACACACAAACAATATCGCACAATCTGACACCAATCCAGATGACAGACCCCCCACCAAAAGAATGACGGAGCGAAACACAAACATAAATAAATAAATATCTCACAATCTATCACCAATCCAAGTGACAGACCCCGCACCAAAAGAATGGCGGAGCGAAACACACACAAACAATATCGCACAATCTGACACCAATCCAGATGACAGACCCCCCACCAAAAGGATGACAGAGCGAAACACAAACAAATATCGCACAATCTATCACCAATCCAAGTGACAGACCCCCCAACAAAAGGATGACGGAGCGAAACACAAACAAATATCGCATAATCTATCACCAATCCAAGTGATAGACCCCCCACCAAAAGGATGACGGAGCGAAACACAAACAAATATCGCACAATCTATCACCAATCCAAGTGACAGACCCCCCACCAAAAGGATGACGGAGCGAAACACAAACAAATATCGCACAATCTGACACCAATCCAAGTGACAGACCCCCCACCAAAAGGATGACGGAGCGAAACACAAACAAATATCGCACAATCTGACACCAATCCAAGTGACAGACCCCCCACCAAAAGGATGACAGAGCGAAACACAAACAAATATCGCACAATCTATCACCAATCCAAGTGACAGACCTCCTACCAAAAGGATGACGAAGCGAAACACAAACAAATATCGTACAATATGACACCAATCCAAGTGACAGACCCCCACCAAAAGGATGATGGAGTGAAACTCACACACATAGGTTTCTATCACCAAAAGGATGATAGAACGACACAAACTGAAGGTTACCAACACCAAAAGGATGCAGGCTAGGTTGAACCGACGAAGTTCGGCTATCACCAAAAGGATGATAGTGAGGCAATTGACAACGGTCATGCTTGCTGAGTACAACTCATTAGGGAACACCCAAGAAGAAGATTGGATTGAAATGAAACAACGGGGCACGCCCATCATCTTGCTTAGAGGTTACACTTTTGTTGAAATGATTACATGGCTACGCCCATGAACTTTGAAGAGGATGCCCCTGACTGGGCTGAATTTGTCTTGAAATTTTATCTTGGTCAACAAAAGGTTGAACAACTTCGTGAAGAACGCTCACGGCTTTGCTGAAGATGCCCCTGACTGGGCTGAACAACTTCGTGGGGAACACCCACGGTCTTAAATGGTATGCCCCTGACTGGGCCATATGTTGATTTGAAGATTTGATCAACCACGAGGTTGAAATACATCATGGGAGATACCCATAGTCTTGAAAAAGATGCCCCTGACTGGGCCAAATCTTGCTTTGAGTATCTTTGAATTTCGTGGGAGAAAACCCACAGTCATGCGAAAATGCCCCTGACTGGGCTGATGATTGCTTTGAAAACTCTTGAATTTCGTGGAAAAAACCCACAGTCTTGCAGAAATGCCCCTGATTGGGCTGATGACTGCTTTGAAGCTCTTAAATTTCGTGGGAAAAACCCACGGTCTTGCGGAGGATGCCCCTGACTAGGCTGATGGTAGTCTTGGAAATCTTCGAGATTGATCCTGGACTTTGACTTGCATATGCAGATGCTGGATGATAATGATATTCCATAACGAACAGAAGTGCAAATCCAAATGCTGATGCGCGGAGATGCAGGAGCCAGGGAAGTATGATATGATTGGTATGCATATGATGCAAGATGTTTATGATAACGAATGCAATGCGTATGATGCATATGATGCAGACGGGTAATTGGAAATGCAAGGTGGAGACGCCAGCGTGGTGGATTTTTGATAGTTGCCAATGCGGATTGGACTTTGGGTGGTGGGAGGGATTGACTTCCTCGACACGCAGTTCGTTGAAGACGTCACGATTGAAGCAGAAGATGATGCTCTGGATGCCCCCAGTCTGGTTACTTAGTGATTTGCTTTAGAGAAGGTTGCAGCCCTGCCTGATGATTAGGATAACTTGGTAATGATATGCCCCAGATTAACCAATTATGAAGTTGAAACCGAACTCTGATGGCTTGCCCCTGCTCTAGCTGTTGAATGACCTGCCCCAGCCTATGGGGTTTGAAGTACTCTTGCTTCGTGTACGCCACTGAAAGTCAAGTTCCTCCTCGGTTGCCCCTCGTTGAGATGTCCTTGAATACCTAGCACTGATTTGCAATTAAAATTGTACATTCATAAATGGTAATATTAATGCACAATTCAATGTAAGTTTTGAAAAAGTGTGTCATTTATTGAGAGTGTCGTGGTAGTGAGACAAATGGACAATTAGCTCAAACCTTGTGCTGATTTTTCATTGGTGTGAAAGATATATCAAGAGAAATGACACCAATGCTGATGATTAGAAATCATGTGAGGAGTCAGGTTACGCAGCCTTGCGATGTTATGCTTTCAGAATAAACCTCGCCTCAATTAGGTCTTTTGAGAGTTGTAACATGGTCTGGTTCACGGTTATGAAACAAAGGATGTTAGGCTCAAAGTATGATTTGTACCCACCCATTCTTCTTAACGATCTCTAGTCCTACGTTCAGTTAATTCTGCACATGCTTGACGGTGTAAACTTGAAGGTTCAAGATTTGCTCGATGTGGCAATCACTTTATTTTGGTTTTTGATGGATGTCAGTGACCCTTTTGGTTTGGGTGGCCACTGAATATTACTTTTTTTTTTGTTGAGGGTTTCGGGGTCCTCTTTTGTCTTTGTTTTTGATCCCTAAATTTTGCATGGATTGATTTTGCTTGTCAGATCCATCGGGATTGTCTTGATTTTGCCTAAGTCCCCTCTGAGGTGTTTGACTTAGCAGGCTTTTGATATTTGTTTTTGGATTTTGTTATAGGTTGTGACTGCCACGTCATGGGTCTTTGATGAACAACCGTCTTCTGGATTTTGCTTTGTTGATTCGAGTGCGGAGTTGGATTAACTGAACACTACCCTGCCCCAGGTTGAGTATAAAGGGTTTGAATATCCGAAGGAAACTACTACTTCTAAGCTCAAAGTGGTTTACTAGCGATTATCTCCTTATATCTCTGGTGTTTGGGGGAATTGAAACAATGCATGTACATCATTGATGAGATTTTGTCTGAAAGCATACGGTTTGCAATTATGGGTATCTCGTTTTCATCATCCTCCTTCAAATCATGCTAACAACAGTTGATATAGTGAAGTAAATAAAAGTGTCGGTGACAAGTGAAAATGAGTGAATACGACATAATTAATTCAAAACATGCATAAACGATACATTAATGAAAACCAAATACGAAATGGCAATTGTTCAAAGCATACAATACTTAAACAGACAAAGACAAAACATAAGAAATGCGAAAGATGAAATGGCAACATGACGGCCTTCTTCGGGGAAATGAACTTTGACTTGACTAGATTTGATCTGATTAACGCTATTTGGTCGACGGCATTGGATTGTTGATGACGTTTGGGGACTTCCCATTAAAGTTGATAGCATCCTTGTCGATCATGTCTTGGATTTTGTGCTTGAAGGCCCTGCAGTCCTCAATGGTGTGACCTGGAGCGCCCTTATGAAACTCACAATGAGCATTTGCATCGTAGTCGGCAGGAATGACAGTTGGGGGAGCCAAATCTCTCGGAACAATAGCCTTTTTCTCAATTAACTGAGCAAAGATACTAGCATATGTCATTGGTAGGCGATCAAAGACTCTATCTGGCTTCCATGTCCTCTGCTGACGCTGTTGGCGAGCACCTTGTTTTTGTTGAGCAGCTTGCATCTGCCGTTGCTGAGGAGGATACTGATATCCTTGCTGGTTGTAGGCTTGTTGCTGAGGAGCCTATTGCTGTGGCATCTGAGCTTGCACTGCTTGAACAGCTGGCTGATAAGGCATTGGAGCATATTGCACAGTAGCAACATATGGATACTAGTATTAAGGGACTTGATAAGCCATAGGAGCGGGAGCTTGTTGAGGAGCTTGCTCTTTCTGCAAAGAGATGGCATTTGTTTTGCCCTCTTTCTTCTTGTATCCATTGAAAGGCTTTTTGGAATTGGCCTGGTTGTTAGAACCTCCTGGGATCTTTCCACTCTTCATCCCTTCTTCAATTCTCTCACCGACTATCACCAAGTCAGAGAATCCAGCAGAGACACTACCGATCAACTTCTCATAATATTGGCCTTGCAAGGTACCCATGAAGATGTCAATCAGTTCACGATCAACAAGAGGTGGATGCACCCTTGCGGCTAGCTCTCTCCATCGTGCGCGTACTACTTGAAGGATTCACTATCCTTCTGAGTCATACTCTGAAGTTGAGTACGATTCGGAGCAAGATCGGTGTTGTACTTGTACTGCTTGACGAATGCATCGGCTAGCTCGGCCCAAGTGCGCACACTGTTACGTTCCAGCTGCATATACCATTCGAGTGATGCCCCAGACAAACTGTCTTAGAAGCAATGAATCATGAGCTTTTCATCTCTGGCATAGGCAGCCATCTTGCGACAATACATCTTCAGATGAATATTTGGGCAACTAAGACCTTTGTACTTCGAAAATTCGGGCACCTTGAACTTGGGAGGAATGACAACGTCAGGCACCAAGCACATTTCTAAAGCACTTAGAGGGTTTGAATTGTGCCCCTCCATAACTCGAAATTTCTCAGCTAGGTCACGACAAATCTTCATAGCTTCTGAATCTTGAGCAGCAATAGGACTGGCAATGGGAATAGCAGCATGATAGTTTTGCACATCATCATACTGATCCACCATATTATCTTCGGGGATCTGAACCACAGTTGGCTGGGCTTACGGGATAGCTCCAATAGTAACTCCAGGCGCTGGGATTGGCTGAGAAGTGGTCCCTTCAGCTGTGGTAGCGAAATTCATTGGCATTCCATAGGGATTAAGGACAGGAGCTGAGAGCCTTGGGGTAGACACTTGTGTCTGACCATTGTTGTTGACGACAGCAGCAACTTCACGTTGTTCTTCCTTTCTTCTGGATGCGATGATGGCTTCGAGGATCTGGTCAATCTTTCCTTTGATAGAATCCAACTCTTCCCTGAAGGCAACTTGCTCTTGCTGAATCTGCTCCATCATTTGTCTTGTATTGGCTCTAGTCGCGTACTGGTGTCGAGGAATCAGCTTGATTTACTGAAGAGGAAGGAACGAAGACATGAGATTCTGCCGAGGGATTGAAAATGCAAAATGCACAACATATGAAATGCAATGCAAATGATATGCAAGATGCAATGCAAGATACACGATCCAGGATCACAGGATCACAGTTCAAACAACTCCTGAAGCTGGTAACTGTAACAGATAAGTAACCATAATTTCCGATCAAAGAAACTGACAGGTACAACCTATACGGGAAAATCTAAACATTCTACCCATAAACCCACTTACGGGATGGTTTTTATGTTTGGTTCTCAGGATCACGGACATTAGTCGTATTAGCGTCACGCAACAGGCTGGCTGTATTATGACGATAATGACGATAAGGTTTCTCCTGAGCGGAGTCCTCATGCTAGGCCCACAAGGAGCAAGTCCTCGGAGAATAACACTACACGACCACCATTATTGGAACTGGTGCTAAAAAAGGTTCCCAGAATCATGGACCCTTCATGAATCAAGTCGTGCAACAGGCTAGCTGTATTACAACAAGATCTACGAATAGGTCTCCTCTGGAGGAGCTTTCATGTTAGGCCCACAAGGAGCAAGTCCTCGGAGACTAACACTACTCGACTACCAATTCTAAACTATGTGTTCTCTCTGCTTTTACCAAAGCTCGGGCATAGAGCTTTACTCATGATGTCATCCCAAGAATCAACAGGTAACCAAGATAACAAGCATAAATAAAATCCACAAGAGAAAAAATACATAAACAAGAAGAAAACAAATAAAAAACAAACACTCTTCACAAACCAAAAGATAGGCTTGACTCTCTCTTTTCATGGAGCAAAACGTCCCCAGCAGAGTCGCCAGCTGTCGCACCTCGAAAAATCACGGAGACATTTCGGAAAAACGACCCTCACGCGAAAGGCGCGGAAATGCGGTTCGACAGAGTCGCCATTGAACTTTATTTTTCCCGAATAAACGGGAGAGGAAAATATCGAGAAAACCTCTTAAAACGAAAAGATAGGAACAGGGTTGTCGCAACCATGTTCCGGGTTCGGGATTCGGTTACGCGAGGGGAAGGTATTAGCACCCCTCACGTCCGTTGTACTCAACGGGAACCTCTTAAGGTATTTTGTGGAGAGTGTTGTCTAAGTTTATTTGTTTTTCTTCTCGATTATAAAGGTAGAATTAGTAGGATAAAAGGTTAAAAACGATAAGGGAAAATAGGGATGGTTGGAAGATAGGGTGCTCGCCAAGGATTGAGGCCCTTGTGCCTACGTATGCTCATTCGGGCGAGAATGAGAAATCAGAGCGTCGTAGTTCGACTACGGGAAATATTGGGAAACAGAAGATGGATAGAAGTGTGCTCGCCAAGATCATCGCAATCTTGTGCCTACATATCTTACATTCATATGAGAATGAAGAATCAGAGCGTCCGTAGTTCGTGGTAACAACCACGAAATGGATACGGGGAAATGGAAAATGGAGGGGAGGTAGCTCGCCAAGATCATCGCGATCTTGTGCCTACGTATCTTACATTCGGACGAGAATGAAGAATCAGAGCAGTCGTAGTTTGTGGTAACGACCACGAAAAGGATACGGGGATTGAAGTGGGTTTGAAGTTGTGTTGAGAAACGAAAGAGTGATTGACAAGCAACCCAAGGGCATGCCTCTAGAGCTTGTCGCTCAAGAATTCAAGGAATGCTCGATTCAAAGAAGTCAATTCTTTCTGAAGTTGGGTTGAAAAGGTTGAAGATAAAGGGTTGGATGTTTTTGAAATCGAAAGAATGAATTAATAACAACTCAAGGGCGCGCCTCGAGAATTACTCATTCGAATATTCAAAGAATGCTAGATTCTAATAATATCCCTCTTTCGTAAATTTTAAAAAACGCATTTGTAAAGAGATTGAATCAAAAACGGAATGTGAGGCAAAAAGGAAGTTGTTTTGAAATTGTCTCGACGATGTGTCGAGGATTTGATTGAAGATGGAACCGACTTGACGACGTGTCAAGGGTTAGAATGGGAGAAACGATATCAGTCCCTAAGGGTGCCCCTAATATCGAAATCACGATGAGTTGTGAATGTGTGTGCAAAATATTGACAGTTGCGAATGCGGACGAGCACTCGACTTAGGAGAACGTTTGAAAATGTTTGAGTTTGGAAAAGCAGAAAGATTGAGTGAATAATAACTTAAGAGCGTGCCTCAAGAATTATTCACTCGAAGATCCAAGGAATGCTAGATTCCAAGAACCTCCTTCTTTCGGAGTTTTAATCTAGGAAATGTTTTTTTTAAAAAAGTCGAAAGATTGAATGAATAATAACTCAAGAGAGTGCCTCGAGAATTATTCACTCGAAGATTCAAGGAATGCTAGATTCCAAGAACCTCCTTCTTTCGGAGTTTGAATTGAGAAAAATGTTGAGAAAATGATTTGAATCGAATCGAGGAGTATGAAAAGAGTTTGTGGTATGATATGACAATCATAATATGTCAAGATAATATAACAATAATATTCACAATAATATTTAACGAAAATTAAAGTTATTGGTTAGTTTAGTGAATCGAATCGGGACACGAAGGAATGGGATCTCGTCTTAATTGCAAACATAATGCCGATTAATCGAAGGTAGCCTATCACGATCCCAAAGTACGGAAAATGACCCCAATGGTCATTCACCATAGATTTGAAATCGAGAAGGTTATCAACTTCGATACACGACGCTTACGAATAAAAGACTTCATCGATCGAAATAAAATCGAAAGAAAATCGAAAGAGGAAAGTGGTCTCGGATCCTTTGTTTCACGCCAATAACTTGACGGCTAAACGACGGTAATCTCGTCATCGACCAAAATGAAGAAATATGAAAATAAATCTTCAAAATGAAAATGTTAAAATATAACTCTTATTAAAACTAATTATAAAACTCTAAAGTTATATACATAAATTTAAAATAATATATTAGTAATTTGAAAATATTTTCTTTTATATAAAAAACTAATACATCTAATTTATATAAAGAAACATATTTAAAACTTCTGAAAAATCTAAGATATTCACATATTTTCAGAATAAATAATAAGTAAAAAAGTGATAAAATAAAAATAGACAAATAAACCAATATGATCAAGGGTGCAAATTGAAAGGATAGAGGTGCAATACGAAGATGTGCAAGTCAAATGGGCCCCTTGAGCCTCTAACCTGACCCGTTTCTGAAATTCTCTCCCCAGAATGTCATTAGGGTTTGGTATCTTATCCAACATCCCCTTTTTCATCCCCTTTAATGAAATCCGAACAACATATCTAACTTCGAAAAAACAATGGTTCACCAAAGATAAACACAACCAGATCGTAACTGGAGATATGAATCAATTCACTCCAAAAGAAAATACTATGTGAGCACTGAATATGTCTTCCTTACCCTTCACGATGCGACTTCGCTTTCTCCTTGCTTTCGCTCACGATCATCTCTCAATTTTGGATTCGTCTGGGCTCTGTTTCGACTTCACCTTCGAGTTATTCGCTTCAATTTTCCTCGTACTCAGGTTCGTGTAGTATTGATCTCGGTTAGAGTTCGTTCAATCTTTCCTCAGCTTTGTGTTTCCTTTAACCTCTCTCTGTGGAGTCTCTCCAATTCATTTCATCTCATTTCGTTTCTTTTCATCTGGATTTTAGGGTTTTGAAGAAACGAAAAAAAAGGTTTGGCCGATTTGAGGATTGGGTATTCAGAAGAAGAAGGGTTGGATTTGCGTGGATTATGGAAGATTTAGCGAATGGTTGAATCGTGAAGATGAGGAGAGTTGGAAGTGGAAATGGTTCGGAGAAATTTCTGGGTACGTTTTGATTTGGGAATGGAGTTTGAAATCGGTTGTTTGAAGGTTAAAGATAAGGAAAGCTGGAAGTGTGTGAGTTTCAGAAGAACAGGTTTGAAGATGTGCCCCCTCTTCGTGAGTATTGTTCTGGTCTTTATCACGTGGCTTGGTCGAAGGCTAGTTGTTGATGTTTTTTTTGAATTTGTTTTCTCTCCTTCCACACCAGGTTTTTTTTCTTCGATTTATGGTTGGTCTGATTTTGTGATACCTTGTGGTCCCATGCGCAGGGTGTGGCTTCTTTGTGCCTGTCCCCCCAGTCCTCCATTTTGTCGTGGCTTTATGTCCAGTGTTAGCATACGGTTTTGGCTAATACCAGAAAAACGCTGCACTTCTTTATGGTCTGGCGTGGATGTATGAATTTTTATGTGTTTTTTCTTTTGCAACTTTCTGCGTGGTATTGGTTTTGTTATGTGCAGGTACAACCCGTGAAAGTGGCAGTGGCTTGTTGCTTTTTTTTTGTGATAATTTGTGGGGTTTGTTTTCAAACACAGGGCAACTGTATTTTGGTACAAAAGCCTGCAGTTCTTCTGTCCTATCTGATATGTGCCCATTTCAAACAGTGGATTGCCGCAGGTTGTAGCTGTGGGCTATTATGGAGTACCAATTCGTGGTGAGTATTGTCTTGGTGTGTCCTGTGTTGTCGTTTTTGTGTAGCAAGGAGCTTGGTTTTTGGGTGGATCTTTTTCATTAATTTACGGTCGATGTCGTGCAATGCAAAGGAGTGGACTGATGAATCGTCGCAGGATGGGGCTGCCAAGAAACCATGGTTGAATTGATACGCTTTTTGGTGTACTTTATGAATACTCAATTGTATTGAATGAGCTGTAATGACCTTGAAATTTTGTAACAAACAATAATTAAATCTATTTATTATTTGGACTTCTATTTTTTGATATTTTCCTTTGTAATGATAAAAGCTGCTTGGGCTTTAAATTTGGTAATTGAATACATGGGCTTGGTGATTGTTTTTTTTGCAATTTTTTGAATATGGTTTCTTAAATGTGAAAAGATGATAAAGAAAGGTCATGATAATATGAAATATAAAACATGAAAAAAAGGAAAACTGGATGAGGTTTAGAATAAAATGGATTTATTTATGAAAAGTGAACATTGGAGGTGGGTGAATTTTGAACTGAATAACGGATTTGTATATGTGTGAAAATGGATTCGAAGGTCGGATGATAAATGATGGAGAATGAGACAATGGATTTGAACCGTGAAAATAAGATCTCATCTTAGAATACTGGAGGCACATTTAGACTGAACTTAAACCATCACCGCATTCCACTAAGCTAATCTTGACAAAATGAACGTGAAACGGCTGGATCTCTAATGATCCTTAATCATGAAGAGCTGATAATGATTCAATTCATCCATAACTGACTTAACTTGGTACACAACCTTAACTGCAACCCTGAACACGCACCATCCGAATAAAAACACTTTGACCTTGACCATGCAATAGAGCTTATATGACTAAGGACTTCGATCATTATAATAACCAGAAACAACATATTTTGAATTTTCTGAAAAGAATGTACAAATGAAATTTATACACGGGTAGAACAAATTTGGGGTATGACACAACTCATGCCATGTGGTACCAACACTTGTTATTATTTTTCGGTTTTTACATTTAAACCGGGTCCGTCCTCTAGACCAATAACAAACAAAAACCCGTCCTCTAAGCTTTCAAACCCCTCTCTAGGTTTGGGACAAGTCACTAGTCTCCACGAAACTAGCAAGTATTGCCTCTTGACCAAATGATGCGTATGCAATCAACAATCAATGCACTTAAGACCGTTCTCGCATCTTAATCCCATGCATTATCAAATAATTCATCACACAAGAATTATATCATGATTGCACACACAATACATTTCATAATAATCAAAGTATTCATACTTTCAACATCATCACTACATTCATCAAGTAGTACACAAGAATCAAATAGATTCAATCACAAATACATATTCATGAATTCTTCACATACAATCGCATACAATCGATATGCATTCACATTATCGCGCCAAACGACAACAAACTCCATCACAATCATCATACACTTTTAATCAATTAAACAATGCATATATTTGCCAAAAGGCCACATTTCACAATCGATTCTATAATCTAGGATGCACGTCATACGACTACCCACAACATAACATATCACAACATACAACTATGCAAATCAGAAAGACTTATCATACCCGAGCCGAACAATCAACGTTGGATGGAAATGCAACAAGAAATAAGAATGCTATCACGTTCGCTACACCACTCGCCTAGCGAGTCCTTGGCAAACACTCGCTACGAGTTCGCCTAGCGAACAAGCTCGCGAAGGGAGTCTGTCAGCTACTGGAAGTGCTCGCTACCTTCTCGCTTAGCGAGGTCCTAGCGAACCCTTCGCTATCTCACTCGCTACCAGAGAGATTGGATCATTTGGTTCTGCCCAAGTTTGGGACCGTTCGCTGCTAGCTCGCTGCTGGCTCGCCTGGAGAATAACTCGTCACCCTACTCGCCTAGCGAAGGTGCTAGCGAGCGTCTGCGTTATTCAAAACCCTCAATTCCAAAAGCATCAAAAACTCATAAAATCGCCCGATTCAAAACCTATAAGTTCTAGTAGACTTAGCCCAACAATCCTCGACTAAACTACGCCATTTAATCCAACTTCTAATCGTTCAAACATTGATTTCTATCGATTAAACCATTTTCTGACCTAGAATGGAAAAATGAGTAAAAACTCTCCAACAATCCAAATCAATCCAACAAAAGCATACATAATCATACACATTGAGAAAATAATAAGATTTCACACCCTTACCCGATTAAATCGAATCCTAGATGTTGATCTTGAGCTATCCAAGCTTTTCCTCTATTTTCTCCTCTTCTCTCTTCTTCCTTCTTTCTTTATCTTCCTTTTCTCTTCTTTCTATTTCCATCCTTTTCTTTTCTCTATTCCACTTATATCTCTTTCTATTCTATTTCTCTCCCAACATCTACTAATCCATTTTCTCACAAAATATCTCATCTTATCATTAAATAAGAAATGTCTAAAATACCCTCCAATCTATTTTCTACAACCCTAATTCTTTAACCCTTTCTATTGGGCTTTACCCAACTCCTCTCACTTTCTATTCACACACCACAAATTAGGCCCAGCCAATCAATATAGCGATTCTACACTATTCTACCAAATAGAATAAACCAATTAATTTAATTCAATAGTACACATATTTAGATTAAATTAATTAAATCAATTAACTCATATAAATTAAATAAATCAAATAATCCATTTAAATAAAATAAATCACATAAATCAATTAATTAGTACAAATAATTAATTATTAAAAATTGGGCTGTTACAACCCTCCCCCACTTAAAGATTTTCGCCCTCGAAAATTACCTTAAACAAATAACTCAGGATAAGACTCCCTCATCTGACTCTCAAGCTCCCAAGTCACATTCTACCAGTTGGTCCTCCCTAAGCGACCTTCATCAAGTAAATCTGTTTACCACGAAGTTGCTTCAATTCTCGATCCTCTATCTGCATAGGTGATGTCTCCACAGTCAGGTTATCCCTCACCTGCACATCATCTACTTGGACTACATGAGACTGATCCGCAATGCATTTCCTCAACATTGCCAGTCACAAGAGTAACTTGAAGAAACATGTGATCTCCTTCTTGAAACTCAAGTGCTTTCCTCCTCTTGTCATGATAACTCTTTTCACGACTCCAATAAATCTCCATCTTCTCTTGAATCATATTAATTTTTATCGGTAGTCTGCTGGACTATCTCGGGTCCAACCACGAAATTCTCTCCTGACTCATACCAACACAATGGCGTCCTACACCGTCTACCATACAATGCCTCAAACAGTGCCATATCAATACTAGAATGAAACTGTTGTTGTAGGTGAACTCAATCAACGCCAAATAACTATCCCAAGCACCACCTTGCTCAAGTACACAAGCACGCAGTGAAGCCTCCAACGATTGGATTGTTCTCTCGGTTTGACCATCCGTTTGCGGATGATAAGCCGAACTCAATCATAACTTCGTACCCAAAGTACTTTGCAACCTCTCCCAAAACCTCGATGTAAATCTAGGATCTCTATCTGATACAGTACTCTTAGGAACTCCATGTAACTTCATAACTATATGAACATAAATCGCGGCTAACTTCTCCAAAGGATAACCAATATCAATCGGAACGAAGTGAGCAAATTTAGTAAGCCTATCCACAATCACCCAAATAGTATCCTGCCCTCTTTGCATATTCGGCAATCCCGTAGCAAAATCCATCAACATACTATCTCATTTCCACTATGGAATATCCAACGGTTGTACCAATCCACTAGGCTTCTAATGTTCCACTTTAGACTTCTGACAAGTCAAACACGCATACACAAATTGAGCTATATCCCTCTTTAATCCGGACCACCAAAAGATTTTCTTTACATCTTAGTAACACCCGGATGAATACTCAAGTTACTTCAGTGTCCTTCTTCTAATATCATCTTTTTCAACTCCTCATCGTCGGGAATGCAAATACGACCACGAAATCTCAAAACTCCAAAATTATAAACCTTAAAGTGCTCGTTCTCATTCATCATCAAATCAACAAACTTCAAATCCAACTTTTTCTTTTCACATACCGTTGCAAGAAAATCGTTCGTAACATGCAGCATACCAAGTCTCACACTTCTCGGCGTCATTTCACAAACTAAACTCAAGTCCCTAAAATTCTCCAAAAGTTCCCATTCTCTCATCATCAAGGCGGACACATGTAACACTTCCGACTCAAAGCATCGGCCACCACGTTTGCCTTACCCGGATGGTAATCCAAACCAAAATCATAATCCTTCAAAAGCTCTTACCACCTTTTTTGTCTCATGTTCAATTCTTTTTGATCAAATAAATACTTTAACTCTTGTGATCACTAAAAACTTCAAATCCTGCACCATAAATATAGTGCCTCCAAATTTTCAAAACAAACACTACAGTCGCTAATTTCAAATTATGTGTAGGATAATTCTTTTCATGCACCCTCAATTGTCTTGAAGCATAAGCCACAACTTTACCATCTTGCATCAAAACACCACCCAAACCAGTCAATGAAGCATCACGATAAACCACAAATGGTTCCAACGGATTCGGCAAAATCAAGATTGGCGCCGTCGTCAATCTTCTCTTTAGTTCAATGAAACTCTTTTCACAATCAATATCCCAAACAAAAGCTTGACCTTTCCTAGTCAACTGCGTCAACGACAATGATAACTTGACAAATCCTTCAATGAATTTCCGATAATAACCTGCCAAACCAAGAAAACTTCTAATCTCAAAAACTGATTTTTGGAGCCTCCCAATGCGATACCGCTTCAACCTTTGACGGATCAACACTAATACCACTTCTGGAAATAACATGCCCAAGAAAACTTACTTCCTACAACCAAAATTCACATTTCGACAACTTAGCATACAATTGCTTCTCTTTTAACATAGATAACACAATCCTTAAATGCTCGACATGATCCTCTTCATTCTTTGAATAGACCAAAATATCATCAATGAACATAACTACAAGCTTGTCCAAATAAGGATGGAAAATCCTATTCATGTTCTCCATAAATACACCTGGTGTATTAGTCACACCAAATGGCATCATAGAATACTCATAATGTCCATACCTCGCTCTAAAGGCAGTCTTCTGAATATCTTCGGCCTTCACACGAATCTGATGATACCTAGATCTCTGATCTATCTTACTAAAGACACTCGCACCAATCAACTGATCCATCAAATCATCAATCCTCGGAAGTGGATACTTATTCTTGATGGTCATCTTGTTCAATGGTCAGTAATCCACACAAACCTCATATAACCTTCTTTCTTCTTAACCAACAAAACCAGTGCATCCTACGACGACACACTCAAACGAATAAACCTCTTCTCAAGCAAATATTCAAGTTGACTCTTCAACTCTTTCAATTCCGATGCAGACATACGATATGTAGCCATCGATATCAGACTAGTTCCAGGGACTAAGTCGATCGTGAACTCCACTTCTCGTTCTGGCGGTAAATCTCTTATCTCAACAGGAAAAACTTCCAGAAAAATCACAAATAATTGGCAACCACTAACTTCACCACTTTCATTAACACTCAAAGTTGCCATCAACATAAACACTTCCGCACCATCTTGCACCAACTCATCAAAACAATCTGTAAGAACTTGGGTTAACTCCAAACAATTCACTACACTCACCATCTAAGCTCGCAAGGTGTAACACCCCACTTTCCCAAATCGTAAATAAAATACAATTATTTCAAAATAACATCAGAGTTTCCCTTCCACAGTGGGATATTACATTTAAACAGTTCATCATAACTCTTCATTATATGATTTTCAAATTAAAACAACGAAAGATTATCATTATCCATCGCTCACGGCCATCCGCCAAAATACACAAAAGTATTCATTAACAAGTTCATCAACACATGATACGTCACAGGAATAAACAAATTTATCATAAAACCAATAAACTCCCAAATCCTGTGCTACGTATCAGAGCATCCTAAGACTCGACTCACACACCACTATCCAAGCTAGCCATGTACCTGGATTTATCTGTACTTCCGAAGAAGCACAAACCACAACAACAACAAAGGGGTGAGAAAACATGATCAAAATTATCGGTAATAGGATACATGAAATAAAGATAGCCATTATGTAAAATATCACCCAACATGCATCAACCACGACCTACTGTCCAACATCAAACACAACATATAATAATGCAATTATGCGACTCAACACTATGCATACGGTACAGATGAATCGCATACACTCCTCCTGAGCAACGATCCATCCCACCATTCTCCACAAAGGAGTATGGATGAATCGCATACACTCCTCCTGAGCAACGATTCAACCCCACCATTCTCCACAAAGGAGTACGGATGGATCACTTACACTCCTCTTGAGACATGATTGTCGCTACTGCGAAAATAAGGTGCCGACAAAACAGAAGAGTCGACACCTTTCGTTATTTATCCCACAGAAAGGGAAAGGAAACGATCGGAAAAACCTGACGAAAATGTATAAGACAAGGTCATCGCAACCAAGTCTGAGTTCGGGAGTCGGTTACGTAAGGGGAAGGTATTAGCACCCCTCACGTCCGTTGTACTCAACGGGATCCATGCTTGTTGTATTTATCTGACGGGTTAGTTTAACTATCTACCTATCAAGGCTGGTCTGAAAAGAAAAGAAAATTGACTCGGCAAAGCATCGCGCTTCGTGCCTACGTATTCTCGTCAAAGAACGAGAAATCAGAGTCAATGTAGTTCAGCTAACTACGGGTAAAGGGGGAAGGTTGCTCGCCAAGACATCGCGTCTTGTGCCTACGTATTCTCATCAGAAAAATCAGAGCGAACGTAGTTCGGGACACTATGGGTTGATTCATCTGTTTTTCCGAGTAGGGTTAACAAACAGTTCCAGCAGTTTGGTGTATGCAGCTCGCTCGTCGGAGACTCGTGCGTTACCGTTTACGATAGAACTGAGAGTTAACAACACTCTTTTTTTGAAAACGTTTTCCTTGGATTAAGAGCCCACAGGGCAAAAGAGGTTTGAAGTTTGTTTTTGTCTTTTACGAAAAGAAGTGTTTTTTATGAATGTTTGTAGTTTGTACTGAACTAGAGACTATGACTTAGGAGTGAATGCGTCGCATGTCACCCTAAGGGTGCCAGGCTAAACATCCTGACTGTTGAAGAGTGACTCTTCAATAATCATTTCCTAAGTGGCTTAAGGCTCGTAACGTACTGTACCAACTTTCCTTTATTACGTATTTTACTGTTGTTTTGGAGATGAGAAGGAGAAAGGACTCTACAGGGGAAACTATCAAGCATCCTACTATTGTCATGCAATGGATTCATCCTATTGTTGAGTTTGGAACAGGGAACTCCTAGATGTTATCATGCAAAGGTTTCAACCTAAAAGTCTATCATCACTATCCTTATCAAAGGAGGTGAGAATCCTAAGGGAGCATGTCAAAGGTAAACACCAGCAAAAATCATTAAGCAAATGAGTACAAAGCGATCAAGCTACTGAGATAAAGATATGTAAATATGCTATGCATCAGCACAAGCAGAAGGAGGAAGCCTCAACTTCTAATGAAAACAAGCAAAGAGAACAACAATCAAGCAAAGGGAGGGTCACCTCAATCTTTCAATGCAATCATGCACCTAAGCCTAGAATAATCTACACATGAGACTATCCTAATGCATCAAGCAACAGGCAAACAAACAACCACACCACAACCCATCAGGAAAGAAGAGGTGAACTGGAAGAGCAACAAGGAAGTCATCCCAAGGCTACATCCAGTTGATGTGTGTCAACACATGAGTTCATCAGAGGCTCAACCTCTTGAGGAATGCACATAGCACTTCCTAAGAAAGGCCAGGCTCTCCCAAGAGGGATCCTATGCCAATAGGACAGATAAAGGAACTAGGGTAGATCCTAAATGTCAATCTAAGGTGTTAGCTCAATGTGCATCAACACATGAGTCCATCAGAGGCTCCACCTCTTGAGGAATGCGCAGAGCCCTTCCTAAGGAAGGCCAGGCTCTCCTAGGAGGGATCCTATGTCAACAGGATAAAGAATGATTTAGGGAATGAACCTAGATGTCAATCTAAAACACTTGATTAATGTGCATCAGCACAGGAGTCCATCAGAGGCTCCACCTCTCGAGGAATGCACAGAGCACTTCCTAAGGAAGGCCAAGCTCTCCCAAGAGGGATCCTATGTCAATAGGACATATAAAGGAATAAAGAACCTAGATGTCAATCTAAGGTTGCAAACTTAATGTGCATCAACATATGAGTCCATCATAGGTTCCACCTCTTGAGGAATGCACAGAGCACTTCCTAAGGAAGGCCAGGCTCTCCTAAGAGGGATCCTATGTCAATAGGAAAAAGAAAAGATTTATATGATGGGAGGCATGGTGAAAACCTAAGGAATTCACCAAGGCACTCAACCAAATTCACTTGATTAAGAAATGATGGGAAGCATGGTGTATACCTAAGGTATCCACCATGACACTCAACCAATCAAGGAAGAATTGAATCATGGGAAGCATGATGTATATCGAAGGTATCCATTGTGACACTCAACTATTCATGGAAGATTATGAGCAGTGCAAAGCAAAGCTAGAAGGGGAATCATCCTCCTAAGGCTTTAATGGAAACCCTAATGATTAGTTACAAGGGTCACCTAACCAAATGGATTTAGAAGCTCTATCAAGGCTTAACAATTGTTCTAAATAGGTATCTACCTATGCTCTATTCTATCAAGAAGGGATTAGAAGTCTAAAGTTTGCTAAGGTTTACCTTAGGAGCTAAACTATGGGGTAAGCTAAATTAGGATCCACCTAAACGCAATCAACTTGCAACTTCTAGGAAAAATACCAAAATCAATCCTAAAATGCTAGGAAAAAATCTAAGGCTTCCTAAGTGTGTTAAGGAATCATGGTACAAAATCTAGAGCCAAGACCTAAATCTAAAGGTTCTAAGCAAATCCTACACTTAAAGGTATGCTCAAGGGAAACCACAAGGGAAAGGTCCTAGAAATCTATCTCAAACCTATACCTAAAAGCTTCTAAAAAATGCAAGAAAAATGCTACAATATCCTATAATGTATCAACATTCATCATACAAAAAATCATACATTTCTATGGATTATTGAAAGAGAAAGAAAATCACAAAGATAGGCATGTCATTTTGCAACCATTAAAAACATATTAAAAGAGGAAATATGCAATTAATCTGGCCATTTAAACTGAAATAAGGGGGAAAAAGTCCCGCGGTGGAGCTGCCACGCACAGCCGGTGGCCGGCCTTGTGCCGGTCATCTTCTTCGTTGATGATGAACAGTACCACATTTTCCAACTTAACAAAACTTCACATTTTTTATACCAATCTCTTCGTCTTGCTTCCTAGATTACAAATATCACATTCTTTTTCATTCTTGACCAATAAATAACCTAAACCGAAGCCTACAAGGTTTAATGCTCTGTCAAGAATTCTCACCAAACTGAACCAAACCTATCCTAAAATGACCTATGGCACTCAAGGATCACAATCATGTGAAAATGGCATGGTAATTCATCATGAATCGTGAGAGAATTTGAAAAGTAAGAACCTGTTAATAAGCTTCGACAAAGGCTTGAATTGTGGATGAAACTTCAAGGAAATCGTCTAGAATCTATCAATGATCCTCACTGAAGCTTTTTACAATAGTAATTTAGACTGAGAATGGCTCTATCTTCAAAATTGATTTTCCAAGTTTCTCCACTTTTTCTTAACTGAAATTCTGTTATCTTCCACCAAAAGTTAGTTATGGCAGTTGGGAATCATCCAAGAGGTTATATGCAATGGATATTGAGTGATTAGAAGCCCAATTGAAGCCTATGGCAGCCCAATTCAAAATCCACTTTTCCATGTTTGAAGCTTTTATGTTATGGTGAGAACAGAGCCAAACAACTTGCAAACTGATCCAATTGCCTTGCTTGTGATGTAAGGAAGATGTGTGGATAGTGTAGCGGTAAAAATCGTGAGCGTAAGTTATTAATTAACTTAACTCAAAAAACAAGAGTCGCCACCGCACTTTTATTTTATCCAAATAAAGGAAAGGAAAAAGAGCGAACAAAACCAAAGAGTTCTAAAACAAGAACAAGAAACAGAGATCGGGGTAATGGGGTTGGTTACGCAATGGGAAGGTGTTAGCACCCAAAACGTCTATAGTACTCTATAGGAGCCCTTTGAAATATTTACGTTTTTTGGTTTGAAAATGGTTTGTTTGAAAAGAGATTGGGGAGATGAGAAGAGAATTATTTTTTTAGATTTTTGTGTTTGGAGAGACTTATCGTCTCATGCCTACGTACCCACAAAGTGAAATATAGGATCAAAACCCCGTAGTTCGTGGTACAAATGACAAAAAATTGTTGGTTTTGATTGATTTTAGATGTAAAGACAAGTCGTCATTTTAAGGAGAAAACTGCGACTATTCACCCACGAGTATTAAGACAACATCTGCGTCACATAAAGATGGAGGATTTGCTTGGATTATCAACAAGACTATCACTCAACATCAACGTGGAAAATGTCAAAGTCTTAATAATATGGGGAATAGGAGAGTTACATCTCAACTATATAAATGAATCATGTCTAAACTTTATGAAAAAGTTTTAAAGTGAACAAGTGCATAAAGGCACAAAAAGAGTTGATGAGTTTTTGTACTTTTTTATGTCTTTTGAAATTGGTCAAAGCATGATTAACATTGATTGATTTTTATTGAGAAGAACAAAGTTTGAAAATCACTTGACAAAAGTCAAGGTTTTATTGCGAAAGCGGTTTTGAAGTTTGAAACCAAGAAGGTTTTGAAAGAGGGAGAAAGTTTTGAAAATTTAAGAAGGGGTGGAGATGAAGTGACTATCCTAGAAACCAAAATAAAAGCTAGAGGTAATAAAGATCTAACCGACTTGTAGCACACTCCATAGCAAGCAAAAAGAATTTCATCCGATTTAAAGCATAAGCTAATGAGCGAGCCAAGAGCATAACCACAAAGTTAATAGCACCAAGTTTTTTAGAGATTTTTTATCCTTTATTAGTGTTTTGAACAAGGTATGATCCAAGTGGACAAAAGAGAAATGACATAATCATAAACAAAGATATGATATGAAATGATAACATGGAAACATAAAAGTAAAGAAATAAGGAGTAAGAAGAGAATATAAACAAAATTATACAAGGATATTGTTAGTGAATTAGTGGTTAGTGGTTAGAACATATGATCAATGATGATTAATTCTTGCACTTAGACCAAGGTTAATGAAAACTCATTAGAGGATTGATAGAATCAAAGCCTCCTAACAATGATTTTCATAGGTATTGGACTTAAGACAAGCAACTAATCATACTTGGACTTTTAAACATAAGTTTGAGCCACGAATGATCATTTTCCGATTAAGGGACACTTTAGCGCTATGTTAAGCAATCGTAATCGGGTTTATGTAGAAACCACGACTATCTGAGGCCGGTCAATAAAATGTTAGTGTTAATACATGTTAGAGAAGTGATATGTAAATCACTCTCCTAAAACATGCCACACAAAAAGAAAAGAGGTAGTGATCTCATCACAATCAAGATTTTTCATCAATTAATCAAAGGTAATCTATCACTATTCCAAAGTACGGAGAATTATCTCAATGATTATTCGTCCATAGATTTGAAATAATGAAGATTAAACAACCTTGATAATCAACAATCTATGATCCACAGATTTCATCGATCAAAAATAAAAAGAAGAAGAAAGAGAATTAAAATGAAAAGAAACTTCAATTTGAATCTTAAATCAATTAAATCATCATCAATATCAATCACCTCTCTTGGTGGATAAAATCGACACCCAAAGTCCATTGATATTGATGAGATCTTATCAAAATTCAAGGTCCAAAACAAAACACTTAATCCAAAACCAAAATATTTTCAAATAAATTTTTTATGAGTTTTTTCAAGAATATTATTTTTTTTAAATAAATAAACTAATAGCAATAAGAAAAATGGAAAGGCCCACACTACCAAGTTTTTAAGAGAAATAAAAAAAAAAGAAAGAGAGAAAATAAATGAAATAATAATAAAAAAACAATTGAAAAGGAGAAAGAGAAAATAATCAGAAACACCATCTACCTCAAGTTCTCACGCGCTACATTTGTTTAACGCCATAGCTAGCAAGATCAAACCAACGCGACGGGATATGAAGATTACACAGAATGGATCGAGAACAAAATCTCTTCACAACAGTGTAGTCGATTTCAGAAAAAACTTCAACAACAACTTCGAATCGAAAACACAACAGATCGATCCAATATACCTTCAAATCAAGATTCATGAGCTTTTAATCCTCTTCTTCTACTCTTTTGAATGCGAATTGCTGTTGTTGTCGTTGAATGAAGTTGAAGTATGGCGAGATTTTGAAAGGAGAATTGAATTGGATGAAGAACGATGAACTTGGAATTGATGGAGGTAATTCGGTTGAAGTTTGAAGATGAGTATTGGTGAGTTTTCTGCAGAGGTTTTCAGCCTTTTCAAGCTTGAAGAAATGAATGAGGTATGTGTGGTATTTATAGATTGAGAGTGAGGGGTGCCGTTTTGCAATTTTCTGTGCGTTTTGTGATGCAAGTTGTGCGTGACTTGTGCTGAAACTTTTTCATGTCGTTTTTACTCCTTTTCTTTTTTGTAGCTCACTTAGGTGACGTGGATTATTTCATCTTTGTTACAGCTGGCTCAATTGACTTTGTAACACGGTTGGGATTTGGCTTTGGCTTGGATACGTGAAACACAACTGGAATTATATTATCATGACTAGTAATGGCTCACATTGATTGACGACTGAAGTAGTGATACGTCTCACTTATTTCAGATGGACTCAGTTCCTCTGGTGCAAGATTGAAGTTTTGCTGCTGTTGCTGATTCTGAATTATGCAGGGACCGAGTTCGGTAATGCGGCAACACCATTCATACTAGAATCCTCCTGGCTCATCTCTTCTCACTCAGCTTTCCAAGAACACACTTCGCCTCGCATTGTGGAAAATTTGAATCATAGTAATGTGGAGCTATCTCTACGAACCATTCACCGTGCATATCTGATTATCTTTCACTGTCAAGTAGTGTTTGCATCAGAAATGTATATGACAAAAGTCCAATGCTCTGAGTCAAAATCCCGTTATTAAGATGACGACTGAAGGCTATAGCATCTGAACCAAGTCTCATACTACTGGTCTTGAAGAAGGAGCGGTAAATGTCCTGGTAGAAGTGGTTCCACGTGATGGACGGACAAAACCAGAAGAAAAAGATAACATTGATGAGGCACTGATTATGTTATGTAACTTATTGCCACTAGAAGTATCAGCCGGTATAATCATGGAGGTTTCATATCTGTCGATGAACCAACTATTTTGGAATGTGTGCTGCGTTTTAAAGCATGAAACAATCTGAATCCACTGTGCTAGCCTGCCACCAGCCTTTGGTTCTTTTGCCATAATTCCCCGAATCTCCTCAATCATGCTTTAGAATCACTGGGAAATAGCACACTTGAATGAACACTTTGTACTTGCATTCCAAAACAAACATCTTGATTGAACATCCACCAAACTTGACTTGTACAGACAAAACTCTGAATTTTCAATTAAAATTGGGATAAAACTTCTCATAAAACACTGCTTGACAAACTGATGATTCTCCATAAGACCACTTGACCTTGAACAATCATCTCTTGAGAAAATAGACCACTGATACATTTACTTGCAAATGAAGTAATCCCTTGATAGTTTGACCAAGATGAGGTCAAACTTCCATCTGATTTAGGCTTAAATGAATATCCTTGACATCAATCTCCTTGCAAAAACCTAAACACACAAAGAAGAAGAAACAAGCAAAATACTGCAAAATATTTTTTGGTATTTTGGTTAGAGGATAGTAAACATAAACAACAAAAATCAAGTAAGAAACACACAAGGGTGCCTGGAGAACCATAAAGTATGATCTTGTTTGCGTATGTAATTATGCAAATGAAATGTGGAATCTTAGGGGTAAAAATTAGGGTATTACAGCTGCCCCTATTTAAGATTCTTCTATCCGGAGATATGAAGATTGACATCTTTGTCTCGACCAGATAGAAGAGACTTAAATATAACAATAAACCCAATTTTTTTTGCCCTAATAGACCACAAAATGATATGATTATGCTAATGTTATGGTATGCAAATACAAGACTACCGTGGGGAGAAAATGCCACCGGAAAAAGAATAAACACCAGAGCAAAAGAAGAAAAGAGACTCCACAGGGAAAAAAAAAGCAAGATCCTATTCCGATAAAGGAAAGGAAATGACTCAACAGGAAAAGAGATACCAACTTCCAGTTACTGGGCGAAGATATTTGAACCAAAGAGAATAGGTAAAATATTTTCTACTGGTTACTGAGTAGAAAATAAGTGCAAAAAACACAAGAGAATTGTTATCTACCAGTTACTGGGTAGAAAACAAAGAGATGTATTACTTACTACCAGTTACTGGGTAAAAAGTAATCCACTCGTTGAGATATAATCAACTACCTGTTACTGGGTAGGAAAAGAAGCAACGCCAACTACTGGTTACTGAGTATTTTAGCGGGAATAATAAACTCGAATGAAAGGGGTTACCAACTATCGGTTACTGGATAGGGTAAACAACATGTCGACTACCTGTTACTGGGTAGGACAGACTCGACTACCTGTCACTGGGTAGGAGAAGGAGGTAAAGGTCAACTACCTGATACTGGATAGGACAAACATACTCGACTACCTGTCACTAGGTAGGAGAAAGAGATATATCATCAACTACTTGTTACTGAGCAGCTCCAATCACACAACAAACTTCTCAAATAAAGAGACAACCATTTGTTGGAAAAAAAAATATTAATAACTCTGCCGGGATCTTTAAAAGAGATACGAGAAGGTTAGACCATGCAATAGACTTCTCGTCGGGAATTATTCCACAAACATTCCATCTGATAGAAAAGCTGGTCGGATAAGGATCCATCATTTCATAATAAACTTCTCTGTTGAGGATGAGCCAGAGAAATGTTATTTATTGCGAAGGTAAATTTCTAGAGATTACACAAGCTGCTCAAATAAAGAGGCTTCCACATGAAGTTGCATAAGTAATAAACAAGAGAGTGTTATCAAAACACTATTGGGGAAATCAAATCTTCATCTTCTGATGGGGATCAATAACAGATTCCTGCCGAGGAAAATAAATCCTCAAAACTACCTTCTCATCATCCAGGTTTCGCAGCCCAGGGAAAAACAAAGTGACTGCTGCAAGAGACCAAAGTTCAATCCAGGAACAAACTGAAAAGAAACGGTCAAACAAGACTCGACCCAATGAGGAAATAACTCAATTGGGGAACAATTCCATCCAGATAAAAGCTGGGGAAGAATGCTAAACAAACATTTTCCACGAGGCATAAACTCAGTGGGGAATTAAAATGGATAGGTATTTTCTGCTTAGGGGTCGACACTCTAATGAAGAGAGGACACACGTACTCCGCGGGATAACCACACCGGGGAAAGGGAAACACCAACAAAAAAACAAGATGCACAATGCAACAAAAACATGCTATGCTCAACCAAAATGAATGCCCATGCAATGCATATGAATATGAATATGCTGACAAATCAGACAAAAAGGGCAAATAGAGGGTGAACAAAACACCACAACACCACTGAAATACTCGGCTAATCTCCGCAAGTTAGAGATATCATTGGAGATCATGCTGGGGATCAGCAACAGAAAACCTGCAAGAGATACACAAGAGCCACCAAAGGAAAATAAATCCTACTTCAAGGCTCAAATATCGCTATGAAGACAAAGATACCGCTTGGGAAAAGACCCCAGAGATCAATCTTCAACCATCAATAATTCAACAAAAGGGAACAACAATATGAACTCCGCTTTGAGAAAAAAAACTGTTGGAGAAAACATAACAACACAAATCTTCCAACCCTGTCAGGGGAATAAGAAGTTAACATCATAGCAAAAAGCCAAACTGTGGGGGATTTTAAATCAACACCCAATCACAAGGTGAGAGAAAACCCGACAGGTGACTGCTATGTCAACACTTCTTATAAGTAAACAACATTGTTCTCTACTTGGGGAATAATCCAAAATAAATATGCATAACCTCTGCTAGGAATCATCAAAGACAAATCTCCGCATGGGCAAAAACATCAAGGAGAAGTGGTCTTCAAATTTCTCAACTGTCCGATCATAACCTGGTTGAATGAATAAAACATATTCATCATTTGAATCAAGACCTTGTTGTGGAAAACCATTCAACACTCGTCTGGTTTATCCAAAGAAACAAAACTTTGCTAAGGGAATATCAGGAAACTCTACTGAAGAGACCTCAATATAGCTCAAATGGGTAACATCAACACAACTCTATTGGGGAGCTGCCAATAAATTCTACCAGCGAAGCAAGAAAGAACCCTGCTGAGGAAAACACTTAAGATTTTCACTTCAAGATTCTACCATTCTTGGGATTAATATTGACATCCTTTCTTTTATTTTCACAAATCAAAGAAAAATGTTTTTATAATTTTCAAAATTTAAATCAATTATTCATATTTGTTTCAAAAATCATCATCAAAAATAAAATGAAATTCTATAAACAGAAACAAAATAAGAATTGCAAACAAAGGCACAAAAGTCCAAATTCTATTGATAGAATGGTAGTCCGCAAATGGCGTAACTCCATGGATCATTACAAAATTTGAAAAATGGTAAGTACAATGGAAAGTTCTACATTGAAATACAATGACCATTATTCTCCCTAACAACTTTGAATTCCAACTGTGCTTGAGACTTCAGCGGGGAATAATTGAAGTAAAACCTTTGATAGGAAATGTTGCTTCAAACGATCAAGACTGGCCAGATGCAGTTACTTGCCATGATCTCTAACTTTTGCCTAGATTGCCCTCTCGGGTTTTCAATCTACCGGGATGATTATTTCTGTTTTTGTCTCTAATTTTTGCCTGGACCGCCCTTTCGAGTTTTCAATCCATCGAGATGCTCATTTTTGCCTAAGCCGCCCTTTCAGGTTTTCAACTTAGCGAGCTGTTCTTTTATTTTTTAGGCGAAGTATTTCTTGACTGCATCGGCATTCACAGGACGAGTGAACTCTTCTCCATCCATAGTTGTAAGAATTAATGCACCGCCAGAGAAGGCTCTCTTAACAACATATGGGCCTTCATAATTAGGAGTCCACTTGCCCTAGAATCAGTAGTAAAAGTCGATATCTTTTTGAGCACGAGGTCACCTTATCTGAACACACGGGGTCGAACCTTCTTATCAAATGCTTTCTTCATTCTTTGTTGATATAATTGGCCATGACACAAGGCCGTCATTCTTTTCTCTTCAATCAGATTCAACTGGTCGTATCTACTTTGACACCATTCAGCCTCAGACAATTCAGTTTCCATCAAAACTCTCATAGAAGGGATTTCAACCTCTATCGGGAGCACTGCTTCCATGCCATAAACAAGAGAAAAAGGGGTTGCCCCTGTTGAAGTGCGAATGGATGTACGATACCCATGCAGAGCGAAAGGAAGCATATCATGCCAATCCTTGTATGTAACAACCATCTTTTGAATAATCTTCTTAATGTTCTTATTAGCAGCTTCAACAGCCCCATTCATCTTGGGCCTATAAGGAGAAGAATTATGATGCTCAATCTTAAACTCATCGCATAATTCCTTTATCATCTTGTTATTTAAATTCGACCCATTATCAGTGATGATCTTGCTCGAAACACCATATCGACAGATGATTTGATTCTTGATAAACCGGACCACTACTTGCTTAGTCACATTTGCATATGATGCCGCTTCAACCCATTTGGTAAAATAGTCAATAGCCACCAATATGAAACGGTGTCTGTTCGACGCTTTAGGCTCAATCATTCCAATCATATCAATGCCCCACATTGAAAAAGGCCATGGAGAAGAGATAACATTGAGAGGAGTTGGAGGCACATGAATCTTGTCAGCATAAATCTGGCATTTATGGCACTTCTTCACATATTTACAACAGTCAGATTCCATTGTCAGCCAATAGTAATCTACCCTTAACATCTTCTTAGCCATCGCGTGTCCATTGGCATGGGTGCCAAAGGATCCTTCATGGATTTCTTTCATCAACATATCTGCTTCGTGTCTATCCACGCATCTGAGCAAGATCATGTCATAATTTCTCTTATACATCACATCATCATTCAAGAAGAAACTACCAGCCAATCTTCTCGAAGTTTTCTTATCCTTCTTGGATGCCCCAAGTGGGTACTCTTGATTCTGAGGAAAGCACTTAATATCATAATACCATGGTTTATCATCAACAACCTCTTCAACTACAAACACATGAGCTGGTCTATCAAGACGCATCACACTAATCTTTGGCACATCATTCCAACGATTTACCACAATCATGGAGGATAAAGTCGCTAAAGCATCTGCCATTCGATTCTCTGCTCTTGGTATATGGTGAAACTCAACTTTATTGAAGAAAGTTGACAACCTTCTTGCATAATCACGATAAGGAATCAAATCAGGTTGACGTGTCTCCCACTTCCCTTTAATTTGATTAATCACTAAAGCTGAATCTCCATACACATCAAGAATCTTGATTCTTAAATCGATAGCTTCTTCCAAGCCCATAATAGATGCTTCATACTCAGCCGCATTATTTGTGCAAGTGAAAACCAACCTTGCAGTGAAAGGAATATGAGAACCATGAGGAGTAACAATAATTGCACCAATACCTCTGCCATATTCATTAACAACTCCATCAAAAATCAAACCCCAACGGGATCCAGGCTCAGGTCCTTCTTCATATAATGGTTCCTCACAATCTTTAACCTTTAGATACATCACATCCTCATCAGGAAAGTCAAACTGAATAGGTTGATAATCATCAATTGGCTGGTGTGCCATATGATCAGCCCAAACACTTCCTTTTATCGCCTTTTGAGTTCGGTACTCGATATCATATTCTGATAACAACATTTGCCAACGAGCAATCCTCCCAGTTAAAGCAGGCTTTTCAAAGATATACTTTATTGGATCCATTTTAGATATCAACCAAGTTTTACAATTTAACATATACTGGCGGAGGCGCTTGGAAGCCCAAGCTAGAGCACAACATGTCTTTTCAAGCATCGTGTACCGAGACTCACAATCAGTGAATTTCTTGCTCAAATAATAAATGGCAAATTCTTTTCTCCCGGATTCATCTTGTTGACCCAGAACACAACCCATAGACTCTTCTAGCACGGTCAAATACATGATCAAAGGTCTTCCTTCTACGGGAGGAGACAAAATAGGAGGTTCAAGCAGATACTCTTTAATTCTTTCGAAAGCTTTCTGACAATCTTCTGTCCAGACACAACCCTGATCTTTGCGGAGAAGTTTGAAAATCGGTGCACATGTGGCAGTCATATTGGATATAAATCGAGAGATATAGTTCAAACGTCCCAAGAATCCTCTTACTTGTTTTTCTGTTCTGGGTGCAGGCATCTCCTGGATAGCTTTAACTTTACCAGGATCAACTTCAATGCCTTTCTGACTGACAATAAAGCCTAACAATTTTCCAGAACGAACACCAAAAGTGCATTTATTAGGATTCAGACGGAGCTTAAACTTTCTCAAACGTTGAAACAACTTCAATAAATTTTTAATATGATCTTCTTCAGTCTTCGACTTACAAATCATATCATCCACATAGACCTCAATTTCTTTATGCATCATATCATGGAACAGAGTGGTCATAGCTCTCTGGTACGTTGCACCAGCATTTTTTAAACCGAAGGGCATCACTCTGTAACAGAATGTTCCCCAGGGTGTAATGAATGTTGTTTTTTCCATATCCTCAGGTGCCATCTTTATTTGATTATAACCGGAAAATCCATCCATAAATGAAAAGATATTGAACTTAGCAGTATTATCTACCAACAAATCAATGTGTGGTAGTGGAAAATCATCTTTTGGACTTGCTTTATTCAAATCTCTATAGTCAACACACATTCGGACTTTTCCGTCTTTCTTTGGAACAGGCACGATATTGGCCACCCATTGAGGATATTCGACGGTCACAAGAAAACCAACATCAATCTGCTTTTGAACCTCTTCTTTAATCTTCACGGCCATGTCAGGATGAGTTCTTCTCAATTTCTGCTTCACGGGTGAACATTCAGGCTTTAATGGCAAATGGTGCTCCACAATACCAGTATCAAGACCAGGCATGTCTTGATAGGACCAAGCGAACACATCAACATATTCTCTAAGAAGCTCTACCATCTTCTTCTTAACATCTGACTGAAGCAGTGCCCCAATCTTGACTTCTTTCTTATCATCATCGGAACCCAGATTAACTAATTCCACCGGCTCCTCATGAGGCTGAATGGCCTTTTCCTCGTGCTCAAGCAATCGAGAAATCTCATCAGGAATTTCTTCAATATCCTCCTCTTCCGCATCAAACACAGGGAACTCAAAGTTGGGAGAGGGCATATGGTCATTGTTTCCAATGGGTTTAACAATCAATCTGCACAATGATTTATGTTTGATTTTAGAATATGAACAAAAAATGAAAATATTATGCAGATAAGAGTGATTATGACATTATTATACTTTTTTTTTGGTTTTTTATGTTACCATTTTTCAGAAATAAAGCAAAAAAGGAAAACAACATATGGATAAACAGAAAAACATTTTATTGATGATGATAAAAGTTGAAACAAAGCCCTCACAAATTCACTTTCACTTGGGCAGAGTGAAATGATTTTTGAAAGAAACAAAAACAAATTACTTTGAAACATGAACAACAGTAGGAACATCAACAGCGATCCAATTCTGGCATATCAATCCACGTGTCACAAAGTTGGGCATTTCTTCCTCATGGTCATCTTCAAGAATTGCAGCTGTAGAATGATCTTTGCAATGGATGAACCCAGCACTTCGAAAAACTTCATGAATACTCTTCAGCTCTTTTCGGGTTGAACCAGATGTAAAACCCAAACCAACTCTATCTTTTTTCTCAGCAACTTCAATGATTCGGCCCCATCCATTAGCTTGGCCATTATTCACTACATGTTGTGCATCTTTTAGAGAAGACATGGACACTCCATCCTTCTTAACAGCTTTATCAACCATAGAAAGAGCCTGAAATGGAGTTCCAATATCCTCTTCCGCATCGATATAAGAAAAAGACGACAAACTGCTTACCAACATAGCCTGTTCTCCACCACCAACAACAAGTTCACAATTCTGCATGAATTTTAACTTTTGGTGCAGTGTCGAAGTAACAACTCCAGCTTCATGGATCCATGGGCGTCCTAGAAGACAACTGTAAGCAGGACGAATATCCATGACTTGAAAAGTGATCTGGAAAAAACACGGACCAATCTTGATAGGGAGATCAACCTCTCCAATCACGGTTTTCCTCGATCCATCAAAGGCTTTCACAATGACCCCGCTAAACCTCATAGGAGTACCTTGATAAGATAATCTGGACAAAGTAGATTTTGGCATCACATTCAACGATGACCCAGTAAAAACCAGCACATTAGATAGAGCGTCTTCCTGGCAATTCAT
Source organism: Lathyrus sativus (assembly GCA_963859935.3). Taxonomy (NCBI): domain Eukaryota; kingdom Viridiplantae; phylum Streptophyta; class Magnoliopsida; order Fabales; family Fabaceae; genus Lathyrus; species Lathyrus sativus. The sequence goes on along the minus strand of OZ012737.1, from coordinate 374,106,516 downwards.
GGAAATATGGAGAGCCAAATTATGATTTCTTCCATGCTCGGTCAACTCTTCATCACAAAAACTCAGATTGTTACACGCAGTGATATTGGCAACAATGTTATCAAACTGGTTAACAGTCACATCATGATCTACATAAGCTTGTTCCAATATTTTATGCAATGATTCACGATGAGCCTCAGAGCTCATTAACAGAGATAAAACAGATATTTTTGACGGTGTATGTAATAGTTGATCCACCACATTATATTCTCTCTTCTTGATTAATTTCAATACCTCATCATTATCTAACTTCTGACTTACATCACTTGATTGACCAGACTCCACAGAAGTCTTCAACTGAATTTGCTTACCCACAGTATCTTCACTTGTCTTTGAGGGCACATTAGCAAATACTCGACCATTTCTGGTTACACGTCCAACATCAGCAATAGTCACAACTGAGGGAAGAGAAGGAATGGGAACCTCTTTTCCATCCTCCAACATAGTAGCGTTGTATTTGTAGGGAACAGATTTATCGGATTCATACGGTGTCGGGCCAAGCAAATGAATAACCAAAGGCGTCACAACAGATTTCTGACTATTGTAAGAAATTACAACTCGCTCAGGAATATTGAAACGTGGGACTATGACATTCACCTCGTTCTCAACTTCATTTCTGTTTGTAGTAACCTGAATCAAATTCTCATCGATCATCTTTTGTAAGTCCCTTTTTACAATCACACACCCACGAGGGTTTACAGAACAGGCGACATAATCATGCTCAATATCATGGAACTCACTCAAAGTAGCATGCATTTCAACAAGCGATCTCCGAATCCAGCGAATATCGAAAATACGGTATGTACCAGGACAACCATATACCATATTGACAGTTGCATTACCATGATTAGGAAACAGATTTGATTGCACATTAGGGTTGGTATCTTCAAAAGACAGAATACCGCTTTTTACGAGCTTTGCAACTTCATGCTTTAGAGGATAGCAATTTTCGATATCATGTCCAGGGGCACCTTGATGAAATGCGCAATGAGCATCTGGCTTATACCACCATGGACTTTCAGTTGGAACAGCCGGCGGATCACGAGGTTGAACCAAATTCTTCTTTATTAAAGCCGGAAATAGCTCAGTATACGTCATTGGAATGGGATCAAATTGTGTTTTCCTCTGTGTACGACCTTGTTGAGTTGTCTTCTCTTGGAAACGTGGTTGATAACTTGCAGTAGCTTGAGCGGTAGGGGTGTTACTGATAACAGGCGTAACAGATGCTACTTGTTGCTGACGACGACTACCATTGTTGTTCACAACTCTGCGTCTTCTAGACCTTTCCTGAGATATAGCATTAGTTTCTCCCTCTTTTTTCTTAGGGAACCCAACACCAGGCTTTTTTGTACTTCCAGAATTTCCTTCTTTTATCAGACATCCCTCACGGACAGCTTCCTCTAATCTCATCCCCATATTAACCATTTCCATGAAATCACTAGGAGCGCTCGCAACCATCCTTTCATAGTAAAATGGACCCAGAGTCTTCAGAAAAATCTTGGTCATTTCTTTCTCTTCAAGCGGAGGGCTTATCTGAGCTGCAATTTCACGCCATCTCTGCGCATATTCTTTAAAAGTTTCTTTCTCTTTTTGAGACATTGCGCGGAGCTGATCACGGTCTGGCGCCATATCAAGATTATACTTATATTGACAAACAAAAGCTTCACAAAGATCATTGAATGTCTTGATTTGTGTACTATCGAGTGTTGCACCCTAAAATTTGCTCAACCTATTTCACTTGGTTTATGTTTCAATTGCATTAGCATTTGCATATAGAGTCATGTACATAGTCTAATCAGCTGCATATCATAGCATAGCAAAGCATCCAACCAGGGACCAAGCACTATTCTCATCTCTATGAGCCTATCAAGAGGTTATTATTCAAATTCAAGCATATCCAAGTCATCAGAAAGAAATTGAAACCCAGAGAAGTCAGTGGATCAAGCAGTGCATCTCTCTCCTATCTTGAGGGTATATGAAGATCATCAAAGAAGTTGTGAGCTGTGGATTGAGTATGGAGGGTATACAGACATCATGGAGGACTTAGAGAGTCATTTGGAGAAGGAGGCAAGTCATTGATATGATCACAAGAGTTGCAGTTGAAGACAGTCAACTAGGGTTTCATCTGGGTCAACCCTGGGTCAACCCTAGGTCAATTGATTGATTGAAGGGCATCAAGGTCTATTGGAGAGATGTGGGGTTCATCATTTGACATGTGGATAAGGATATGGTGTTGTGCTAAGAAGAAATCAAGAGAAATCAAGAAGAAGAGGAGTTTCTAAATTAGGGTTTCTGTGTAAAATCCCCTGGTTTAGGTCAAACTTCCAAGCAAGATACGTCAAAATGCAAGCTTCAAATGGATCCTTGGCCAACATGAAACTTGTAGAGGATCTCAATACCTTTAATTTTAGTGGTGGAAGACATCAAGGAGATTTATAGAAATCAAGTTATGGTCCTTGCAAGTTACAGGTCATCTGAGGTATCTGAAATTTTGTCTGTGAAAGTTACTTGCCTTCCAAGCAACGTTTACCCCTCAAGGAGATTTCAAATGAATTTATGGTCAACATAAGAGTTGTTCCTCATTGTCTTAGCTTTCTATAAAGGTATGTTATGCCTTCATATGATTTGTGGAACTCTACTTATGGTCTTGGCAAGCAAAGGGTATTTTGGTCATTTGAGAATTACAGGTCATTTCAAGCCTATGCCCAAAACTCATACAAGGAAGCTTCAAATGAAAAACTTCACAACATCAAACTTGCTCCAAATGACATTTTGAGTCTAGAAAAGTGATCATGAAAGTTTGGAAATGCTCATAGCTCAAGGTTTCAAATTTGGTGAATTTAATGAATAAAAAGTGACCTAAAATTGAGATTTTTCATAATTTGGCCAAATGGGGTGAAATTAAAGGTCATTTTGATTGGAAAAAATGTTTTAAGAACATTGGAAAAATTGGATTTTTGAGTTTGGTTCAAAATTTGGAAGTTATGCTTGGTTACTTATGTATGAAGTTAACATATCCAAAATTCAAGGAAAGTGTGCACAAGAAGTTTCTATCAAATTCTAGAAAGGTCCATGAGCATCTATATATTGGATTGAGTAGCTTCATGTAAGGGTTGGTGAATCATTGTGATCAAAATACCAAGTTATACCTCATTCTTCCATTTTTGCAAATTCATCTCAAACTTCATCAAACCTTCATCAATTTCCAAAGTTCTTGATCCTATCATCATCTAAATCCTTCATAGATCACATTTCCATCAATATCTGGTTGAATTGAGGAAGGAATCGTGTGCTACCAACTTCATCATCCAAGGTGCAAGAAGGTTGTGATTGCAAGATTCAAGAGGTTTGAACAAGAACTTTTGCATATAGAATCAAGGATCAAGTGTGTGGATCAAATCCAGATCATTGCAGGCTTTGGATCTAAAGAATTCCCCAACTGTTTTCATCATTTACACCAGGTTAGTTTTCCCTTCGAATTGGTTGATTTAGTAAGCATGTTAGAGAATTATTAGGTTAGAATTGTTAGGTTAGGTTAGAGGATCATTTCCATAAAGTTTGAGAAGGTTTCATGGAGGTTACCAATGGTGCACCAAATCTGTTAGGGTTTAGAACTCCTAGAATATGGCACGATAATCTTGGTTAGATAGCTTAATTTGATCAGTATGGCGTGTATATTATGTTAGGGTAAGAGTTAGCAAGAATTGGAATGTTTGATCTCAGTGCAAAGTGATGGAGTCAGGATGTTCTACCTATCGGGTTTGATTTTTGGTTGAGTTTTAGAGGAGGACATTGCCATGGCTGTGTAGAGGGGAAGAAGTAGAGAAATTTTGCTCTTTACAGATTGGAGTTTCATGGAGAATTGAGGTCGTATGAGAAGGTGGAAGATTGAGTCATGGAGCTGCATGCAGGGTGTATCCATGGTGGAAACCCTAATTCTGTGGGGAAGATGAAGGAGAACCGTGCGATCAGGCATTTGACCTTGACTCAGATCTTAATCCAATGGCCAGCGTTTAAAACAAATTTGGAGGGAGATCCTATGCAGCAATACGCTGCGTTTCATTTAATCTGTCTTCTGGGCTCAAGTTTCAATTGATATGCACACCCCCGTTCACCCAGGCCCAACCAATATGAACTAAATTAATTCCTATTTGCACCGTTTATCCTCTTTTTTTATTTTTTGTTGTGTTTTCTGTGCACTGGGCCCAGACGCGCTTTGCTATGCGCGCCCCCCAGTCTGGGCCCATCATGCTTTTTTAACTGATTTAATTACTTGTTGCACCCTCAGCCAATATAATTCACACTAATTTCATTCATTTTTTTTTATTTCTTTGAAAAATCATAAATAATTGAAAATTGCATATTTTTAATTGGTTGTTTTTGAATCCTTTTCATATTTTTGTCAAGAAAATTATCATATAAAAAAATTAGCATTTCATTTTAGTTTTATATTTTTAGTATATTTTTCTTTTAAATAGGTTGTAAATAATGTTTAGTTTAATTCATGATATTGTTGATTTTGGTTTGGTTAGATGCTTTAACATTTTGGATCCATTCTTTTTAGGTTGATTAGCTTAGAACTTTAGCTTGTATATAAAATTTAATTCATGATTTTAAGACTTAATTTTAGATGATTTGTTTAGGTGTGATTAGGAGAACCAAAACTAGGGTTTAGGAGATAACATAGGTGTATTAGATCATTTCTTTTAGGAGTTGTAGTTGGGGTATGGGACTATAGGGATTATGGGTAGATAATAGATCCCTTAGAAATTACTAGGTTTCCCCTATTCTACTATTACTATTAGTATACTTCTTGTATTTGCTTGACTGTGTGGTGTGCCCTCTCTAGGGTTATTATTTGTCTGTGTGGGGTATTGGGTTTGTTTGGGGCTTGGGGCTTGAGCTGAAGACTGTGCTGATGAAGTCCATTGGAGATCAAAGATAATGAAGACCAACTTCCAGAGTTGATGAGGAATATCTCTTGCTGGCAGCTGTTGAAGGTTATAGGAGTTAGGAGCTAGGCAGAGCTCTAGAATAGAAAACTTGATTCACAAACATGGAAGGTCTTGTCTGCCTCCATTCTTTCTCTGTGATTCAAAGTCTCTTTTAAATATCCACCTCCTTCCTTTGGAAGGATTAGTGAATGTATTTAAAAGATAGAACTTTTGAGAGAAAATTGTCTGTATAATGTTAACAGTTAATGAGCCACCCTTGGTAGGCAATTGACTGTTTAACATCCATTTCATCTTGTTGACTGATATTCATCTTGGAGATTGAGACTTGAAGAAAAGCCACTGCAGTTTGAAGACTGGTGACAAAGACCTTGCTTGAGGGTTGTGAAGATAAAGACTGATGCTTGCTTGAAGCTTGTAGCTGTTTGATGATGACTTGAAGACAGATGTGGATGCAGAGCTGCTGTTGCTGTTTAGTTTTTGCTGTTTATAATTCTTGATGTATTGTGTGAATTTCCCTGACTGTATTGTTTGCCATTAATCTGTTAGGTTGAAAGCGAATTTTGTTCGCTTTTGCCTGTTGTTTTCTAGGTTCGAGGTCGAGTGGGACTCCCTTGCCTCGCTTGTATTGCTGCATCCATGCATTTTACTGCTTTATTGTATATATGCTATTGTTTCTGTTTCCGTTTATCCCTTAGGATCTCTGTTTCTCTCTGCGCAAGAGAGGAGCATGATAGACATTAGGTCTTAACCCATGCATGATAACATTAGGTTAGTTTGATTCCCCTTTCAACCATAGGTTAGAGTTCTGTCTCTTCTCTCTCAAAACAAACAGAAAAACACAATAAGATTTCAAACACAATAAAAGACACTTCTTCCGTAAAAGAATGTGAACTCACCAAAACGTCATTTTTGTCCGCTTGGACCAGTAATCAGAAAAACCCTTTTTCAGAAGGAATAAAAACAATCAAGACAGACTTGTGTCTTCTGTGGCCCGAACTACGTTTGCTCTGATCTTTCATGCTGTATGGAAGTACGTAGGCATAGGATGCGATATCCTAGCGAGCAACCTTCCCCTCCTTTCCAGTAGGTAGGCGAACTACGTTGACTCTGATTTCTCGTTCCAGACGGGAATACGTAGGCATAAAGTGCGATACTTTGCCGAGTCATTTTATTTTCTTTTAACCCTTAACCCTTAGTTTAGATAGAATAACAATCCATACCCGAAAACAAGCGTGGATCCCGTCGAGTACGACGGACGTGAGGGGTGCTAATACCTTCCCCTTGTGTAACCGACTCCCGAACCCAGGTTTTGGTTGCGATGACCATCCCTTTCCCGTCTTTGCGGTAGGTTTACTTCGAGCGTTCCCTTTCCCTCCTGTGGGATAAATAACGCACGGTGGCGACTCTTCTGTTCAGCCGGCGCCGATTTTCGCAGTAGCGACAGCTGGCGACTCTGTTGGGGATCCAACGTCCCCTGGCTGCTAAGGACTGCGATAGTTCCTTATGCATTTGGGATCCAACGTCCCTTAAGCGAGTCAATCCTAGCGCTTGTTTTCCCGTCGAGGATTTTGTATGGATTTATATTTCTGTCATTTATTTTCAGCATTATATTACTGTTATTATTGCTGTATTGGGGTTGTGACGGGTGTTCCATGATTGAGAGATAAGCCGGACCTGGGCTTGAGTGCACCTAGAATTAGAGTAGAAAGTAGTGGGCGCGTGCCGGCTTTGCTTGCATTAGTGTCTCACGAAATCTACACTCGGACGAGGTTCTTCTGGTTGACTTCTTTTTCTACCCTTTGGGTCGAAGGGGTTGTTGGTTAGCTGAATTGTCGACTCCGGGAACCGATCATTTGGAAGTTGGCTAAGTGAGGCCTCTTCAGGATTTGATGATGCCATTCCTTCTAGGAATAGTATCATCAACCCTGAAAGTCTGGGACGCCGACGACCGCATAGGATGCCATACCTTTGTCAGTTACTAGGACACCTACCAGTGAGAGGGTTTAGGGTTATGCAGGTAACTAGACCTTCAGATACCGGTTTGTTTCTTGATCTAAGATCCTGGGTATTTATGGACAGTTGTGAGGTCTATCAGAGACCAGTTGGAGTTATGATACGGGGTCTGTCAGAGACCAGTCAGAGTTATGATATGAGGGTCTATCAGAGACCAGTGTTGGAGCTTTGTATGGGGTCTATCTGAGACTTTTGATATGGTTCAGGCTTCTCAGCTATGGAATTTGGTCCCTGTTGCATGTTACTTGCATTGCATTGCTTGCATACCCATTATCATTGCATCCCATTAACGTGTGTCTGTGCTGCAGGTGCATTTGCATATTCCCTGGTTCTAGTGCCCGGACTTCTGCTTATTGATCATGGCTGGTTTGAGGAAGACAGTTGCGTACAAGTTGCCTACACATGACATTACTCCCTTACTTGGCCTGATGTCCCTTGCTGATGAGGAGGTTAGGAGAAGTTTCAGGATGAGTCATGGAAGATTGCTGAGATTAGTCTGCAAGCCAACTGCTGTTGAGATGAATGGGTTGTACACCTTGATGCAATTCTATGACCCTGCATTGAGATGTTTCACATTCGCTGACTTTATTTTGGGACCTACCATTGAGGAGTATGTGGAGTTTACTGAGCTACCAGTACAGAATAAGGTTCCCTTTATTCACTCTGCCGCTGAGCCCAAGTTGGAGGACTTAGCTAAGGCCTTGCACATGAACGCTGCTGAACTATTAGTGACTTCTTGGCTTGGGGTTCCAGGTTTCTCCCTTGATTTTCTGGTTGGCAAAGCTCAAGAGTATGCCAAGAACGGGTGCTGGATAGTCTTTAATGCTATCCTGGCTCTATGCATTTACGGAATAGTGTTGTTTCCCAACTTACCCAATTTTGTGGACTTGGACGCTTTCCATCTATTTGCTGCTGGCAACCCGGTACCCACTTTGATCGGAGATCTCTATCATTCATTGCACTACAAAAATGAAAACAGAAGGGGAAAGACTGTTTACTATTGTGCGCCGCTGTTGAACATGTGGTTTAAGAGCCATCTTCCCCTGAAGGGACCTTTTGTGGATAGTGCAACTACAGCTAACTGGCCAGAGTGCCTGATGAGGCTATCTTCTGAAGACATTGAGTGGTTTGACCGAGACTTGTTGGGGTCTGAGCTTATTTTCAGTTGTTCTGGGTATCCTAATGTTCCTTTGATAGGGAGAAAAAGGTGTATCAATTACAACCCATCTCTGTTCGTTCGCCAGTTCGGATACGCGTTGAAGAACCCACCTAAGGAGGAAGAAGTACAGGAATCTCTGTACTTCACCGGTGATCTGAATGGAGAATTACTAGCCAAACTTCAGCACGCATGGATGCGTATCAACAGAAGAGGGAAGCCACTGTTAGGGAAGAATGATTGTCAGGCTTATGCACCCTACAAAGTTTGGATCCAGGAGAGAGCGAGACAGTTGCGGATGCCATTCCCAGATGCACCAGTCCCTGTTCATATTCCGGTGGAAGAACCGACTACTATTACTAGGGAGGCCTACGAGCAAGTTGTTAAAGAAAAAGAAGCCTTGATGAAGATCAATGAAGGGTTAGAAAAGGAACTGGCTCAGATGCGTAATGAGAAAAACAAGGTTGTACATGCTTTCCAACAGCAGATCGAGCTAGTAAACAGGCTAGGTGCTGAATTGACTGAGGAGAAAAAGAAGCGTGAACGTCTGGGTCAAGAGTTCAGAAGCTCCCATGACATGTTGGAATCCAAAAAGAAAGCACTCGACGCCGCCCACCGGGAAATCTCTTCTTGTAACAAGACTTGGAATGCTACGCTAACCAACAATAAAAGGAGGGAAGATAAATTGAAGAAGCAAATTTCTGACCTCGAAGAGCAGTTGAAGGCCAGCGTTAAGAAGTATGAAGAAGAGGTGATGACCAGATATAGTCTCCAGAATGCATTGAACAAGGCCATCGAAGGCAGGAACGAAGCTGTGTCTCAGAAGCGGAAGCTAGAGGATCGCTTCGGAGAAGGGGCATGGGAGGAAACCGCTGGTGACGTGCGACGTGTTCTCAAGCGAAGAAATCAGCTTGTTGAGGGTCTGCTTACCCGACCAGGTCATCCAGAGACGAAGAAGTTACTAGAGGAGTACCAGGCTTATGAGTATACTTGACTGTTGAATGTATTAACTTGTATGCTTTATTTGCATAGTGCTGACCATCACCAGGATTGTTGGTTGAGGTCATGCCTTCTTATTGTACTCAGTGATATTGTATTCTTGACTTATTGGATTTCTCTGCAATATACGACGTTTTCTATGATTCGGCTCCGATCACCGTATTGCTAGCACTGTCACTGCACTGGCACATTCGCACTAGAATCGGGGAATGACATTCCCTAATGCACAAACACACCTTGCATTGCATTCATATTCATATCGCATTACAGGTGATCATTGGAGGGTATCTTATTTCTTGCACTGTACCAGGTCTTTTCAGGATTGAAGATCAGCGCCCGCACCGATACTCCACTCGCACCAACTGCCGAAGAATCATGGATCAAATGCAGAGTGAGATGCAAGACATGCGGGAGAAGCTGGCGCTCTTCATGCAGACAATGGAGACTATTGCGAAAGGACAGGAGAATTTGCAAGCTCTGGTGCAACCTCTGTTGGTCAGAAATGCTGGACATGGAAATGAGGATCATCAGTCTGTGCGAGTCGACACTATTCATGGGGATGGTACTCCCACACCAGTGGCTCCACCTGTAGTCAACATACCTGCTGGTAATGTCAACAATGGCGCTGCTGCCGGAAACGGTAATGTTGGAATGGGGAACGAGACTATCGTTAACAATGTTGGGCTTGGAGATGTTAACCTGGGTGATAATATGGGAGGCAATGGCTTCGGTAATGCTGGATTTGGCTTCAATGACCAGGGATTCGATAATACTGGGAAGTACGGCTTCAATACTCAAGGCTTCGGGCAGGACGGATATGGTATGACTAATCAGGGTTATGGAGGATTCGGAAATGGAAATGGCGCTGGGTTAATGGCTTTTGGGCCTGCTGGGGTCGCTCCGGGATACGGTAACAGGGGGCGAGGCCCGGTAATGAATCAGATTAGAGCTGGCCGTAACAATGGATACGATGGGCATGGAGCTGGGAATGGTAATTGGCAAGAAGACCAGCAAGAGGACGCTTTCTCTGGTGGAGGTTTCGAAGGGCCGATGGATGACTCCCAAAGGATCAGAATGCTAGAGGAGCAGATGAGGGGGGTCGTAAATCAAAGTGCTGTGGGCTTAGATATGTCAACAATGGGTCTGGTGCCTGGCCTGAGGGTGCCAATCAAATTCAAAGCTCCCACATTTGACAAATATAAGGGGGACACTTGTCCAAAAGTGCACGTGCGGTCATATTACAGAAGGATGTCGGCGTATTCAACTGATGAGAGGATGCTAATGCATTTCTTTCAAGATAGCTTGTCTGGTCCTTCCCTCGAGTGGTATATGGGATTGGAACCAACTCATATAAAGACATGGAAGTAGCTGGCGGAAGCATTTGTAGCTCACTATAAGTATAACAGCGACTTGGCACCCAATTGGGTCCAATTGCAGGGGTTGTCCCAGAAGAAGGGTGAGAGCTTCAAAGAGTATGCGCAGAGATGGCGCGGCATGGCTGCTAGGGTCCATCCTCCTCTAGAGGACAAGGAAATGAATGACATGTTCATAGGAACATTCACCGGCATATTTTATGACAAGTTGTTTCACACTTCTTTGGGCAGTTTCTCAGACTTAATCCTGATGGGAGAGAAGATTGAAAGTAACATTAAGCAGGGAAGATTCCAAGCTGAGGAATCCACCTCAGCAGGCAGTAACAGAAGGGCTTTTGGTGGGCGCTGTCAGGGCGATGCAAGCGCAGTGTTTGGGGGCCGAGGCCGAGGCCGGGGCAGAGGTCGAAACCAGTATAATCAGCCGCAGCAAGTGGCAAGCGTTACTATACCGTTTCAGCAACAGCCATTTCAACAATAACAACAGCAACAGCAACAACAGCCACAACAGGGGGCACAGCCTGCCCATCGCAGATTCCAGGGGGGTAAACCAAGGAGGGTGTTTGAAAAGCCTCCTTCAACGTACGCAGATTTGCTACAGACGCTACTAGGTTTGAACTTGGTAGAGAAGAGAACTCTGGCGCCAATAACAGGCACTCCTCCGTATGGTTATGATGCAAGCAGGCACTGTGAATTCCACTCCGGGGCCCCGGGCCACGATGTAGAGGGTTGCCATGCATTCAAGCATGTAGTGCAGGATCTATTGGACAGTAAGGCTATCAATTTTGGAACGGCGGGTCCGAACATAGTGCAGAAGCCCATGCCCAACCACGGGGCAAACGCCATTTTAACTGAGGAGGGTTTGAATTTGATTATGAATGTCGACGACTTAAAGACACCGTTGTGTGAAATAAAGAGCCGATTGTTGCAAGGGGGTGTCTATCCAGGGTGCGACGAGTATTGTTTAGAGTGCTGGTCCCTAGCTGGGGGTTGTGATGACTTAAAGAAGGGTATTCAGGCTTTAATAGATGGTGGCACACTGCAATTTGACCGAGCAGCAATTGAAGAACCTGCAGGGGTATTAGCAGACAAGCAAAGTGATGTGGCTACTTTGACGATTCCTCGAAAAACGATCACTATAACGGCACCGGCCAAGCAACCGCCAATCACCATCACCAAGGCCGGACCAATCCCATACGAGAGTACAAAGGCAGTCCCATGGTCCTATGGGTTGGAAGTGTATTGTGATGGAGTAAAAATTGATGTTAATAAGCAGCCAGCTGAGACCGTAGACAATGTTGTTGGTACCGGAGGTATAACAAGGAGTGGGAGAATCTTCATATCGCCTGAGGTAGAGGCTGAAAGGCTGGGGAAGGGAAAGGGAAAGATGATTGAGAATGTCCCAGTGCCGGGAAACGAAAAAGCAACGGCGTCGAAAGATGTGGAAGAGTTCATGCGCTTGATTCGTAAAAGTGATTATAAGATTGTTGAGCATCTGCAATAGACGCCGTCAAAGATATCTATACTGTCGTTGCTATTGTGTTCTAAAGCTCACAGAAATGCACTGTTGAAAGTCCTGGATACTTCCTTTGTACCCCAAGATGTTTCCGTGAATCAGTTGGAGGGGGTGTTGGCACATGTGAACGCAGGCCATAGCTTGGGCTTTACGGACTTCGATTTAACCCTGAAGGGGAGAGAGCATAATATGGCGCTGCACGTCTCTGTGGAGTGTAGAGGATCAGTCATGTCTCACGTACTGGTCGATACCGGATCGTCTTTGAACGTGCTGCCCAAGAAAGCGATGATGAAACTAGATGTCAGAGGAATCCTGTGTACGCCCAGTGACCTGGTGGTCAGGGCATTTGATGGTACGCGAAGAACAGTTTTTGGATCCATAACATTACCTCTACAGGTGGGGCCGGAGATTTTCGCGACTGAGTTTTATATCATGGACATCTAGCCTGTATATAGCTGCCTTCTCGGACGACCCTGGATCCATGGGGCTGGGGCAGTCACGTCTACCTTGCATCAAAAGTTGAAATACATGGTAGGAGACAGCGTGGTCACTGTATGCGGAGAAGAAGATATATTGGTTAGCCATCTGTCATCATTCAAATATGTGGAGGTCGACGGCGAGATTCATGAGACACCCTGTCAGGCATTTGAAGGGTTGCGCATCAAAGACAAAGGTCCCGGGCCGAGTAAAGCACCAGAGGTAGCAGTCTCGTCATATAAAGAAGCTCAAGCTCTGGTAGAGACTGGTGAGACAAAGGGTTGGGGCAAGGTGCTGGATATTCCTGTGAAAATGGACCGATTCGGGCTGGGATATCAACCGTCGTCATCAACACCTGCTGTGGGGGAACCCCGTTTCAGAGGACCAATAACCATCACTGCTAGTGGAGTATGTCACGAGACCATCAATGCTGCTTCAGAGTCTGACGAAGGAGACAGCGACTGCGATATGGACGCCTGGATTCAGCCGAGCGTGCCAGGACAAGGATTATGCAATTGGTCTATTCAGGAGATTGTTCCTGTGACTCTTAAACAGTAATGCTTTGTTTTTTTTAATTGTTGAACAATCTGGTGTCTTGCCCGGGGCATCATGATTTGCTTGGGGCCGTGTTGTTATGAACATTGCGTGTTTAACATTAAATAAAAGGCGTTTTTTCATGTACAAATATTGCGCTCTCTGTTTTTCTTGTTTTATATTTTACAATAAAATGGCAACGTGGTTATTCGCTTTATACGCATTTTGAAGCATTTAACCATTCCTTTTGCAGGATAACAGTTTCAGATGACATCATTGAACCACCTATGACTCGTCTCGACTTTGAGCACCCGGTATTTCAGGCCGAAGAAGAGATTGTTGAAGAGGGTGACGTTCCCGAAGAATTGTCTTGGTTGGTGAAGCAAGAAGAACGAGTCATTCTGCCTCACGAGGAGGTCGTCGAAATTATTAACCTGGGGTCGGAAGGGGTTGAAAAGAACATCCGCATAGGAGCCGCGCTGCAAAACGACATCAAGCGAAGACTGGTTGAAATGCTCAGAGAGTATAGTGATGTGTTCGCTTGGTCGTATGAAGACATGCCTGGGCTTGATACAGATATGGTTGTGCACCGTCTGCCGTTGAAAGAAGAATGCCCGCCGGTCAAGCAAAAGCTTCGCAGAACTAGACCCGATATGGCAGTGAAGATTAAGGAAGAGGTTCAAAAACAGTGGGATGTTGGTTTCCTAGATGTGACAAAATATCCCTCATGGGTCGCTAACATTGTACCAGTGCCAAAGAAAGACGGTAAAGTGAGAATGTGCGTAGATTACCGTGATTTAAATAAGGCGAGCCCGAAAGATGATTTTCCGCTTCCTCACATCGATGTGCTAGTTGACAACACTGCTCAATTCTCTGTATTCTCCTTCATGGATGGCTTCTCGGGCTATAATCAGATTAAAATGGCGCCCGAGGACATGGAGAAGACTACTTTCATTACGCCTTGGGGAACATTTTGTTACAAAGTGATGCCCTTTGGACTAAAGAATGCTGGGGCAACGTATCAGCGTGCAATGACGACTCTTTTTCATGATATGATGCATAAGGAGATCGAGGTTTATGTCGACGATATGATTGCCAAATCCCAGACGGAGGAAGAGCATTTGGTGAATCTGCTGAAGTTATTCAAAAGGCTTAGGAAGTTCAGGCTGAGACTGAACCCTAACAAGTGCACCTTCGGGGTGAGATCGGGTAAACTGTTGGGGTTTATCGTGAGCGAAAAAGGAATAGAGGTCGATCCTGCAAAAATAAAAGCAATACAAGAAATGCCGACGCCTAAAACAGAGAAAGAGGTGCACGGGTTTTTAGGGAGGTTGAACTACATCGCTCGGTTCATATCTCACCTAACAGCTACGTGTGAACCATTATTCAAGCTGTTGAAAAAAGACCAAGCGGTAACGTGGAACGAAAATTGTCAAAAGGCGTTCGATAAAATAAAGCAGTATTTGCAGGAGCCTCCTATTTTGATACCCCCAGTGGCCGGGAGACCCTTGATTATGTATTTGACAGTTCTTGAGGGAAGTATGGGTTGTGTTCTCGGTCAACACGACGAGACAAGAAGAAAAGAGCATGCGATCTACTACTTGAGTAAGAAATTTACTGAATGTGAATCTCGATATTCAATGCTTGAAAAAACTTGTTGCGCGCTAGCCTGGGCCGCCAAGCGTTTGAGGCAATATATGCTGAATCATACAACCATGCTCATCTCGAAGATGGATCCTATCAAATACGTATTTGAAAAGCAGGCTTTATCGGGGAGAATTGCCCGTTGGCAGATGGTCTTAACTGAATATGACATCCAGTATGTCTCGCAGAAGGCTATAAAGGGGAGTGTACTGTCTGAGTACTTGGCAGAGCAGCCTATTGAAGATTACCAATCGATGAGGTTTGATTTTCCTGACGAGGATATCATGTACCTAAAGATGAAAGATTGTGAAGAGTCGTTGCCAGACGAAGGACCAGAATTGGGTTCGAAATGGAAATTGATCTTTGACGGAGCTGTAAATGCCTACGGTAGCGGAATAAGGGCAATCATCACTACTCCACACGGGTCGCACATCCCGTTTACTGCTCGATTGACCTTTCCAGTTACCAATAATGAAGCCGAATACAAAGCTTGTATAATGGGGCTTGAGGAGGCCATTGATTTGCGAATCAAAAATCTGGACGTATACAAAGACTCAGCTCTGGTGGTGAATCAGATAAAAGGGGAATGGGAGACGCGTCAGCCTAATTTGATACCGTACATGAATTACGCAAGGAGATTGTTGCCTTTCTTTGACAAGGTTGAATTACATCATGTACCGCGAGCAGAGAATCAGATGGCTGACGCCCTGGCCACTTTGTCTTCCATGTACAAAGTTAACTTCTGGAACGAGGCTCCCAGAATTGTTATCTCTCGGCTTGACAGACCTGCCTTCGTATTTGCTATTGACGAGGCATCCGATGATAAACCATGGTATTTTGATATCCTTAATTTCCTGAAGAATAAAGAGTATCCGGCTGGGGCATCCAGTCAAGATCAGAAGACTCTCAAGAGATTGTCGGGTAATTTCTATTTGAATCCGGATGGTGTCTTATACAGAAGAAACCACGATTTGGTGCTGTTGCGTTGCGTAGACGAAAAAGAGGCGAAGCTGCTCATGGAGGAAATACATGAGGGTACTTTTGGTACGCATGCCGGTGGGCATGCTATGACGAGGAAGCTGCTGCGGGCAGGTTATTTTTGGCTGACTATGGAAACTGATTGTTTCAAGTTTGCGAGGAAGTGCCACAAGTGCCAAATATATGCAGATAAGATCCATGTGCCTCCGAGTCCTCTAAATGTGATGTCATCGCCATGGCCATTCTCGATGTGGGGAATCGATATGATTGGAAAGATCGAGCCGACAGCTTCTAACGGGCACCGATTCATTCTAGTAGCAATCGATTATTTCACCAAGTGGGTGGAAGCGGCGTCTTATGCAAATGTAACTAAGCAGGTGGTAGCCAGATTCATCAAGAGAGATATCATTTGCAGATATGGAATCCCCGAGCGGATAATCACGGACAATGGTTCAAACCTGAATAACAAAATGATGAAGGAGCTCTGTCAGAATTTCAAGATTGAACATCACAACTCCTCCCCTTACCGACCCAAGATGAATGGCGTTGTTGAGGCGACCAATAAGAATATAAAGAAGATCGTTCAAAAGATGGTGGTGACCTATAAGGATTGGCATGAGATGCTACCTTTTGCTTTGCACGGTTATCGTACGACGGTATGCACATCAACCGGGGCAACCCCGTTCTCGTTGGTATATGGAATGGAAGCAGTGCTACCACTGGAAGTCGAGATTCCTTCTCTGAGAGTGCTACGAGACGTCAAACTTGACGAGGCAGAATGGGTGAAAGACAGGTTGAACCAACTGAGTTTAATGGATGAGAAGAGGCTAGCTTCTCTAGCATACGGTCGTTTGTACCAGAGCCGAATGAAGAAAGCATAT
Organism: Lathyrus sativus; assembly: GCA_963859935.3. Lineage (NCBI taxonomy): Eukaryota > Viridiplantae > Streptophyta > Magnoliopsida > Fabales > Fabaceae > Lathyrus > Lathyrus sativus. Next base: position 374,089,954 of record OZ012737.1, on the reverse strand, counting down.
GATAAGAAGATACATCGTCGGAGCTTTCAGACGGGCGACCTTGTGCTGAAAAGGATTCTCCCGCCGCAGGCAGATCACAGGGGCAAGTGGACCCCCAACTACGAAGGGCCATACGTTGTCAGAAAAGTCTTTTCAGGAGGAGCTTTATTGTTGTCCACCATGGACGGTGAAGACTTTACGTCGCCTGTGAATTCGGACGCAGTTAAAAAATACTTTGCTTGAAATTGACCCGCTGGACAAAAAAAAGAGAGTCCAGGCAAAAATGGGGCATCCTGGCGAACCAAAAACAGAATGAAAGGTTCGGGCAAAAGTTAGGGATAAAATTGAAAAAAAATGTACGCCCGCGAAGTTGAAAACCTACACTGGGCGGCTTCTGCAAAAAAGGGTATCCCGGTGAACTGAAAACCCGTAAAGGGCGGTTCACGCAAAAGTTAGGGATTTGAAAAGCAAATGACTGCGGTCCGAATTTGATACTGCAGTGAGCATTGGTGCGAGAGAATATACTCGAGGGGTCGATTATCAGATACAATCTCTTCGGAAGTGTGGATACCGGGAAAGCATTAGAGTCGGGCGAGTCATAGGGGGATCAGTTCATGATGTTCGTCTACATCCCGTTGCCGACATGTGTACAAATTTGATTTGTCATTATATTTATGCTTCTTGTGCATACTTGTATATCTGTTGTGCGTAACTTCCTCTTTTCAGGAGTTACATCCCGTGTACAAAACTCTGCCCATTTAGGAGTCCAATCAATAAAATATGTTATTTAGTATTTGATGCTGGTTCTTTACTGTTTTATGCATGATAAACGCCTAGGTTTGATGAAACTAGCATGCGCATAACGTCGCTGGCCCTTGCCAACAATTGCTAAAACTTTGAATTAACTGAAAACAATGTCACTAACGCTAACCTGAATAGATTTGGTTGCGTAGACTTGTCTTGTCGTGTTTGTGGTGTTGCAGGGTTCGTAGCCGTATGAGGAGGACGATCAAAAGATTGCAGTATGGACCAGGGGCTCGTAACGAAAGACTCGATCCCCACGCAGGTCGCGCTTCTGAGATAACAACGTTCCTCAATGAGGAAGGATCAAATTCCCCAGCTAGTCGTAGCTTATCCAAAGGACATTCTCCAGCCAAGTCATTTATCCTCAGCAGAGTTTGGCGATTCCAAAATTGTAAGCCTGTATTCAGACAGTATGGTGTCCCCCAGAAGGATTTCCCTATCTCAAGCAGAGTGGTTTAGCCTCAGAAGATTAATGTTTCCGACTTGTGAGCTGTACTCGGGTAGTCTATCCTTCCCAGTATGGTCGTTTACTCTCCCCCAGCGGAGTCAGTTGATTTATTTCCCCAAGAGAATCGTTTCGTCCTCAGCGGAGGTCTCTTTTCAGCAAGTGTTCTCTTTCCTCCCAGTGGAGCTCGAAGATTAAGACTCTCCCCGGCAGAGTTGGTTGTGTGTCCTGGCATTTATTCACTCCCCAGCAGAAGTCCAATCATACCGGGCGCATCTGCTATTCCCCAGTAGAGTTTTATTTCCCCAGCAGGGTGTTACTTCAACGAGGTGCTTGGTTTAAGTTCCCAATTTCCCAGCTAAGTTGACTTCACTTTTCTAGCATTTATTTTGCTGGAATAATTCTGTGACGCCCGGTTATCCCCCAGCGGAGTTGGCGTGTCTTCAGCATTTATTTTGCTAAAGCGGTTTCTGTATCCCAGCAGTTCGAGTCTGCATTTGCATCGGCATATAGTGTCATACTTGCATCCATCAAATAAAAGCGCGTAGCATTTCCATGTCGAGTGGAGCATTGCGTCATTGTCAAACATACGCATAATGAAACATAAACTAGGTTGGCTAACTGTTTGTTTCAAGTATTGCTCTCTTGCAGGTGGAAAGAGCTCTTGCTCAAATGAATTACCAAACATTCAAGATCTCGACGTGAGACATTCAACCGATAATGTCCGTTTTGGCATTATTCCCCACAGAGTTAGTAGGCAAAATTTCTCTTTGTCCCCAAGCAGAGTTATTTGTCATCAAAGGGTTTCATGAATCAGAATTTCAGAGGCTGCCGCCGGTTATCAGAACAGGCGTCCGGTAGTTTGGTTTCCAAATATCCCCAGTAGAGTCCGCCCCAAAGTCGCTGTCACGTCAGTGTTAAGAAGTTTGTGGTTTGGGACCAATGGAAGAGGGAGTCCTGACGTGGACAATTTTATTGACGGATTTTCTTCGTGCTAGAGAAGTGGGTGTCCTAACGTGGACAGATTTATTTCCCCGGGCTGATAAGAGGTGCTAGTCCTAACATGGACAGGTTCGATTTCTCAGAATTGATGGAATGTGAAGTCCTGACGTGGACAGATTAATTTCCTCAAGTTGACGATATGTGCTAGTCCTAACGTGGACAGGTTCGGTTTCTCCGTATTGATGGAAGGTGAAGTCCTGACGTGGACAAAATTGATTACTCTTCGTGTTGGTGTCCTGACGTGGACCATTTATTCCCAGCAGATATCTTCCTTCGCAATGGTGGAATGCGTGTCCTGACGTGGACAAGTTTATAGATCTTCGTGATGACAAGATGCGCGAGTCCTGACGTGGACAAATTTATCTTTCTTCGTGTTGGCAAAACGTGAGTCCTGACGTGGACAAGTTTTATTTCCCCAGCGGGTCGAAGATGTGCGAGTCCTGACGTGGACAAATTTATCTTTCGTCGTGTTGGCAAAGCGTGAGTCCTGACGTGGACAAGTTTTACTTCCTCAGCAAGTCGAGATGGGAGTCCTGACGTGGACAAATCAAGACGATATGTGATTCCTTACGTGGAAAGAAGTTTAATCCTTACGTGGAAAGAAGTTTTAGTTCCTTACGTGGAAAGAAGTTTATTTCTTACGTGGAAAGATGTATTCCTTACGTGGAAAGGTGGGTCCTAATGTGGACAATGTATTCCTGACGTGGACGAAGAGATGCATTCCTTACGTGGAAAGATGTTATTCCTAAGATGGACAGATGGATTCCTTACGTGGAAAGAAGATGTATTCCTTACGTGGAAGAGTTTATTCCTAACGTGGACGATTTATTCCTGATGAAATGCAGACAAGTTATTCCCAGCGAGGTCGCCGAGATATCTTCGTGTTGACGGCAGGCGGAGTCCTAACGTGGACAAGTGTAGTTGAGATTTCTTCGATGATAGAATCTTTTTCAGGCTGATGTAAATAATCCCCAGCACGTCGCTAATGGATTAGTTGGTGGCTGTAATAGCTAGATTCAGTTGATGAATGTCGTTCCCCAAGCAGTGGTGCAGTTTATTTCTGCGGTTGGCAAATTTCCGGGTTCTTAGTATTCAACCGTCTCGTACCTCGAATGTTTGAAGGTTGTTCGCTCTTCACCCAATCGGGTCCAAGTCGCTTGAATAGGGGCAGCTGTTGCACCCTAAAATTTGCTCAACCTATTTCACTTGGTTTATGTTTCAATTGCATTAGCATTCGCATATAGAGTCATGTACATAGTCTAATCAGCTGCATATCATAGCATAACAAAGCATCCAACCAGGGACCAAGCACTATTCTCATCTCTATGAGCCTATCAAGAGGTTATTATTCAAATTCAAGCATATCCAAGTCATCAGAAAGAAATTGAAACCCAGAGAAGTCAGTGGATCAAGCAGTGCATCTCTCTCCTATCTTGAGGGTATATGAAGATCATCAAAGAAGTTGTGAGCTGTGGATTGAGTATGGAGGGTATACAGACATCATGGAGGACTTAGAGAGTCATTTGGAGAAGGAGGCAAGTCATTGATATGATCACAAGAGTTGCAGTTGAAGACAGTCAACTAGGGTTTCATCTGGGTCAACCCTGGGTCAACCCTAGGTCAATTGATTGATTGAAGGGCATAAAGGTCTATTGGAGAGATGTGGGGTTCATCATTTTACATGTGGATAAGGATATGGTGTTGTGCTAAGAAGAAATCAAGAGAAATCAAGAAGAAGAGGAGTTTCTAAATTAGGGTTTCTGTGTAAAATCCCCTGGTTTAGGTCAAACTTCCAAGCAAGATAAGTCAAAATGCAAGCTTCAAATGAATCCTTGGACAACATGAAACTTGTAGAGGATCTCAATACCTTTAATTTGAGTGGTGGAAGACATCAAGGAGATTTATATAACTCAAGTTATGGTCCTTGCAAGTTACAGGTCATCCGAGGTATCTGAAATTTTGTCTGTGAAAGTTACTTGCCTTCCAAGCAACGTTTACCCCTCAAGGAGATTTCAAATGAATTTCTGGTCAACATAAGAGTTGTTCCTCATTGTCTTGGATTTCTAGAAAGGTATGTTATGCCTTCATATGATTTGTGGAACTCTACTTATGGTCTTGGCAAGCAAAGGGTATTTTGGTCATTTGAGAATTACAGGTCATTTCAAGCCTATGCCCAAAACTCATACAAGGAAGCTTCAAATGAAAAACTTCACAACATCAAACTTGCTCCAAATGACATTTTGAGTCTAGAAAAGTGATCATGAAAGTTTGGAAATGCTCATAGCTCAAGGTTTCAAATTTGGTGAATTTAATGAATAAAAAGTGACCTAAAATTGAGATTTTTCATAATTTGGCCAAATGGGGTGAAATTAAAGGTCATTTTGATTGGAAAAAATGTTTTAAGAACATTGGAAAAAGTGGATTTTTGAGTTTGGTTCAAAATTTGGAAGTTATGCTTGGTTACTTATGTATGAAGTTAACATATCCAAAATTCAAGGAAAGTGTGCACAAGAAGTTTCTATCAAATTCTAGAAAGGTCCATGAGCATCTATATATTGGATTGAGTAGCTTCATGTAAGGGTTGGTGAATCATTGTGATCAAAATACCAAGTTATACCTCATTCTTCCATTTTTGCAAATTCATCTCAAACTTCATCAAACCTTCATCAATTTCCAACGTTCTTGATCCTATCATCATCTAAATCCTTCATAGATCACATTTCCATCAATATCTGGTTGAATTGAGGAAGGAATCGTGTGCTACCAAATTCATCATCCAAGGTGCAAGAAGGTTGTGATTGCAAGATTCAAGAGGTTTGAACAAGAACTTTTGCATATAGAATCAAGGATCAAGTGTGTGGATCAAATCCAGATCATTGCAGGCTTTGGATCTAAAGAATTCCCCAACTGTTTTCATCATTTACACCAGGTTAGTTTTACCTTCGAATTGGTTGATTTAGTAAGCATGTTAGAGAATTATTAGGTTAGAATTGTTAGGTTAGGTTAGAGGATCATTTCCATAAAGTTTGAGAAGGTTTCATGGAGGTTACCAATGGTGCACCAAATCTGTTAGGGTTTAGAACTCCTAGAATATGGCACGATAATCTTGGTTAGATAGCTTAAATTGATCAACATGGCGTGTAGATTATGTTAGGGTAAGAGTTAGCAAGAATTGGAATGTTTGATCTCAGTGCAAAGTGATGGAGTCAGGATGTTCTACCTATCGGGTTTGATTTTTGGTTGAGTTTTAGAGGAGGACATTGCCATGGCTGTGTAGAGAGGAAGAAGTAGAGTAATTTTGCTCTTTACAGATTGGAGTTTCATGGAGAATTGAGGTCGTATGAGAAGCTGGAAGATTGAGTCATGGAGCTGCATGCAGGGTGTATCCATGGTGGAAACCCTAATTCTGTGGGGAAGATGAAGGAGAACCGTGCGATCAGGCATTTGACCTTGACTCAGATCTTAATCCAATGGCCAGCGTTTAAAACAAATTTGGAGGGAGATCCTATGCAGCAATACGCTGCGTTTCATTTAATCTGTCTTCTGGGCTCAAGTTTCAATTGATATGCACACCCCCGTTCACCCAGGCCCAACCAATATGAACTGAATTAATTCCTATTTGCACCGTTTATCCTCTTTTTTTATTTTTTGTTGTGTTTTCTGTGCACTGGGCCCAGACGCACTTTGCTATGCGCGCCCCTCAGTCTGGGCCCATCATGCTTTTTTAACTGATTTAATTACTTGTTGCACCCTCAGCCAATATAATTCACACTAATTTCATTCATTTTTTTATTTCTTTGAAAAATCATAAATAATTGAAAATTGCATATGTTTAATTGGTTGTTTTTGCATCCTTTTCATATTTTTGTCAAGAAAATTATCATATAAAAAAATTAGCATTTCATTTTAGTTTTATATTTTTAGTATATTTTTCTTTTAAATAGGTTGTAAATAATGTTTAGTTTAATTCATGATATTGTTGATTTTGGTTTGGTTAGATGCTTTAACATTTTGGATCCATTCTTTTTAGGTTGATTAGCTTAGAACTTTAGCTTGTATATAAAATTTAATTCATGATTTTAAGACTTAATTTTAGATGATTTGTTTAGGTGTGATTAGGAGAACCAAAACTAGGGTTTAGGAGATAACATAGGTGTATTAGATCATTTCTTTTAGGAGTTGTAGTTGGGGTATGGGATTATAGGGATTATGGGTAGATAATAGATCCCTTAGAAATTGCTAGGTTTCCCCTATTCTACTATTACTATTAGTATACTGCTTGTATTTGCTTGACTGTGTGGTGTGCCCTCTCTAGGGTTATTATTTGTCTGTGTGGGGTATTGGGTTTGTTTGGGGCTTGGGGCTTGAGCTGAAGACTGTGCTGATGAAGTCCATTGGAGATCAAAGATAATGAAGACCAACTTCCAGAGTTGATGAGGAATATCTCTTGCTGGCAGCTGTTGAAGGTTATAGGAGTTAGGAGCTAGGCAGAGCTCTAGAATAGAAAACTTGATTCACAAACATGGAAGGTCTTGTCTGCCTCCATTCTTTCTCTGTGATTCAAAGTCTCTTTTAAATATCCACCACCTTCCTTTGGAAGGATTAGTGAATGTATTTAAAAGATAGAACTTTTGAGAGAAAATTGTCTGTATAATGTTAACAGTTAATGAGCCACCCTTGGTAGGCAATTGACTGTTTAACATCCATTTCATCTTGTTGACTGATATTCATCTTGGAGATTGAGACTTGAAGAAAAGCCACTGCAGTTTGAAGACTGGTGACAAAGACCTTGCTTGAGGGTTGTGAAGATAAAGACTGATGCTTGCTTGAAGCTTGTAGCTGTTTGATGATGACTTGAAGACAGATGTGGATGCAGAGCTGCTGTTGCTGTTTAGTTTTTGCTGTTTATAATTCTTGATGTATTGTGTGAATTTCCCTGACTGTATTGTTTGCCATTAATCTGTTAGGTTGAAAGTGAATTTTGTTCGCTTTTGCCTGTTGTTTTCTAGGTTCGAGGTCGAGTGGGACTCCCTTGCCTCACTTGTATTGCTGCATCCATGCATTTTACTGCTTTATTGTATATATGCTATTGTTTCTGTTTCCGTTTATCCCTTAGGATCTCTGTTTCTCTCTGCGCAAGAGAGGAGCATGATAGACATTAGGTCTTAACCCATGCATGATAACATTAGGTTAGTTTGATTCCCCTTTCAACCATAGGTTAGAGTTCTGTCTCTTCTCTCTCAAAACAAACAGAAAAACACAATAAGATTTCAAACACAATAAAAGACACTTCTTCCGTAAAAGAATGTGAACTCACCAAAACGTCATTTTTGTCCGCTTGGACCAGTAATCAGAAAAACCCTTTTTCAGAAGGAATAAAAATAATCAAGACAGACTTGTGTCTTCTGTGGCCCGAACTACGTTTGCTCTGATCTTTCATGCTGTATGGAAGTACGTAGGCATAGGATGCGATATCCTAGCGAGCAACCTTCCCCTCCTTTCCAGTAGGTAGGCAAACTACGTTGACTCTGATTTCTCGTTCCAGACGGGAATACGTAGGCATAAAGTGCGATACTTTGCCGAGTCATTTTATTTTCTTTTAACCCTTAACCCTTAGTTTAGATAGAATAACAATCCATACCCGAAAACAAGCGTGGATCCCGTCGAGTACGACGGACGTGAGGGGTGCTAATACCTTCCCCTTGCGTAACCGACTCCCGAACCCAGGTTTTGGTTGCGATGACCATCCCTTTCCCGTCTTTGCGGTAGGTTTACTTCGAGCGTTCCCTTTCCCTCCTGTGGGATAAATAACGCACGGTGGCGACTCTTCTGTTCAGCCGGCGCCGATTTTCGCAGTAGCGACAGCTGGCGACTCTGCTGGGGATCCAACGTCCCCTGGCTGATAAGGACTGCGATAGTTCCTTATGCATTTGGGATCCAACGTCCCTTAAGAGAGTCAATCCTAGCGCTTGTTTTCCCGTCGAGGATTTTGTATGGATTTATATTTCTGTCATTTATTTTCAGCATTATATTACTGTTATTATTGCTGTATTGGGGTTGTGACGGGTGTTCCATGATTGAGAGATAAGCCGGACCTGGGCTTGAGTGCACCTAGAATTAGAGTAGAAAGTAGTGGGCGCGTGTCGGCTTTGCTTGCATTAGTGTCTCACGAAATCTACACTCGGACGAGGTTCTTCTGGTTGACTTCTTTTTCTACCCTTTGGGTCGAAGGGGTTGTTGGTTAGCTGAATTATCGACTCCGGGAACCGATCATTTGGAAGTTGGCTAAGTGAGGCCTCTTCAGGATTTGATGATGCCACTCCTTCTGGGAATCGTATCATCAACCCTGAAAGTCTGGGACGCCGACGACCGCATAGGATGCCATACCTTTGTCAGTTACTAGGACACCTACCTGTGAGAGGTGCTAATACCTTCCCCTTGCGTAACCGACTCCCGAACCCAGGTTTTGGTTGCGATGACCATCCCTTTCCCGTCTTTGCGGTAGGTTTACTTCGAGCGTTCCCTTTCCCTCCTGTGGGATAAATAACGCACGGTGGCGACTCTTCTATTCAGCCGGCGCCGATTTTCGCACTAGCGACATCGAGTCCCATATACCACTTCAGCGCAGCACCAGTAAGACTATCTTGAAAATAGTGGATCAACAACTGATGGTTGTCAGTATAGGTAAACATCTTTCTAGCATACATGATCAAATGACTTTGCGGACAAGTATTCCCTTTGTATTTCTCAAAATCCGGAACTTTGAACTTGGCGGGAATCTTCACATTTGGAACAAGACAAAGCTCATGAGCATTCTTTCCAAATAACTCTTTTCCCCTTAAAACCCTGATTTCTCTCTGCATTTCAGCAAACTGATCTTGAAAGTCATCTATTCGATCCATAACATCTAAACTCTCGCTCGGAGAAGTGTGGAAAATTTGTTCTTCAGTATAAGGCATAACGTGAGTTACAGGCGGTGGCACAGGTATGACAGTAGGAACAACCGGAATTTCAGCATTAGGAACAACATTAACCACAGGAGGTGGTACAGCCATGACAATAGGGATTCTAGGACCTTCGGGAACAGGAGGTCGATATCCCTCTGACACATAATTGGTAGGCATGCCCCAAGGGAAACCAACAGGCATTTGATATTGAGAAGTATTAATCGGGGCCACAGAAATGGGCGTTGATCCGATCTCAGAAATCACAGTCATCTGCACAGGAGAAAGAGGAGGTGGTGGTGGCTGATTCTGAGCAGCCACCATAGCTTCCATTGCAGCAGTGAGTCTCTCCAAACCATCTTTCAGAGTTGATACCTCTTCACGGAGCTCGCGGTTCTCTTGTTGCAACTGATCCATCTTTTTCTTAGAGTTAGCCCGAGTGTTGTAGTGATGCGACAGCTTGACTGAAGGAAGGCCAAAAGAAACAAATAAGACATCTGGAAAAGGCAACACCCAATGCACAATGATGCGAATGCAAATGCAAAATGCAGGTGTTTCAACCAGTTTTCAAGGATCTTTAAGATATAAAGCAATTACAAACATCATAAAGAAAATAACACTTTTTGAAATACTGATAAACATCTCATTTCATTGAATATCGGAAAGAGTTACACTCGGAAGTACAAAATACAATAATATCAAAATAAGAAAAATCTAGGTCCTAAGGAACATCTGATGACGATCCAAGCTGATACTTCCTTCGGAGTCTCTTAATCTCTTTCTCATAGTTGTGCTTCTTGGTAATCTTCTCTAGCACAAGCTGATCCACAATACCCTTCCAAGCACCAGAAGTAGGAGGATGTGATGATGGAGTAGTAAAGGAAAATAAATCCTCTGCATGCCTCTTCACAGTGTGCCGCTCAAGTAACTCTATCAAGTCATCTTTCTCCTTCATCTGTTTTTGCAATTCCATCTTCTCTTTGTCAGAAGCTTGAAACTTACTTTCCCACATATCTTTCTCTTCCTTCATCTTAGCCAAAGCATCTTGAAGAGTCTTCACATCATCAGAAGAAACAGGGAGTGGCATAGAGATCACTGTAGTCAGGGGTTTCTCAATAGGATAAGGCATCTTAAGCTCCATAGCCCTCTCCTTCACCCAAAGCGTGTAAGGTTCCAAGGCAATGCAAACTTGTCTTCCAAGCTCCCCTCTATCCAACCTGTGAATCTTAGTCCAGGCATGAGCCATTTTTCTTCTCAAACCAAGAGAATCATCCCCTCCTTGAAAGAATAAACCCTCTAATAAAATATTTTTAGGCCTATCCTTCAACATATAACCCAGCTGACGACGAGCTAGACTCGGGTTGTAGTTAATTCCACCTTGTATTCCAAGAAGAGGAACATTGGCGAATTCTCCACAACTATCAATAATCTGGACATTATCATAAATCGAAGAAGACCAAGTGATATCAACATGCGTAAGAGACATAATCCTTTGAGACCACCTTAAGCAATCCTTGTTTTTCCTAAAAGCAGATGTCTGGGGTAAGTGTGAAACGAACCAATTATACAGCAGAGGTAGACAACAAACAATGGTACCGTTTCCCTTAGAAGTCCTACTATGGATGGAGAAATAAGTGTCACCAAGCAAAGTTGGAACAGGGTTCCCAATCAAGAAAATTCTAATAGCATTAACATCCATAAAGTTATCAATATTAGGAAACAAGACTAGTCCATAGATGAGTAAAGCAAATATAGCCTCAAACGCCAATGTGCGACCAATGTCAGCAAATAAAGTGGCCTTCTCAATCAAGAACTTAGAAGTCAAACCCTTGAGGCCTCCCTTAGTCTTTAGATTTGCATCGATATCCGATTTCATTAAATGGGTAGCTGCAGCAATATCTTGAGGCTTAAGAGCTTCCTCCAAACCAGTATACGGAACTTTATCAGAAACCGGTACACCCAACAAATAAGCATATTCTTCCAAGGTCGACATGAGCTGATAATCGGGAAAAGTAAAGCATCGGTAAATAGGATCATAGAACTGCATAAGGGTATTCAGAATTCCATCTTCAATGTTGGTAGAAAGAACAAATAAAAGTCTCCCATAACGAGATAAGAAGCCTGAACGATCATCTACCAAGGACACTAGCTTTCTCAACTCTGTAAGATCAGGAGCCCGAAAACTGTACTTCTGAGTGTTTCTCCTTCCAATGTCCATAATCAACAATATCTGCGATGTTTGCAAAAGAAAATCTCTGAGATCCTTAAAAACCAACTGAAACACAATGCTCATGAATGCATGAGTGCAAGATGCAACACCCACAAACAAGACATACAAAGCACACAGGTTCAAAGGTTCGGCACGAGCATGGAGCCAAAGGTAAGAATCAACCAACCCACAATGGTATGTACTATGTTTATATCATCACCTGTAGAACAAGGTTCTAAAAAAGTTCCCAGAGTCATAATTCCATCTTTTGGATATTATCAGCTTAAACGACTACTCGTCGACCAACAATATTCTCAAGAGAAACTCATCTGAGTGTGGTATCGCGTAACGACTAATTCAAGTCTACACATGAACAGCCACCACACCACTTCCTAATAAGGCCAAGATGGGTTAAAGGGTTCTAAGGTCCTCAACTTCTCAGGCTCCCAGTCGGAAAAAAGTAATATCAATTACGACTACTCGTAAGACATCAGTAATTCCAAAGGGCCCTCCACCGAGCGGGGGATCTCAAGTCAGCTTAGTAAGGACTACTCCACGTAAGCCAACAAGACTATACCACCCTCTTATCATAAGTGCACTCAAGTCCGGGTATAGGACTTATCTCACCACACAGATTACCAGGCACCAAAACAGAACAATCAATAACAAACAAGTCAAAGAAAAAACATAAATAAATCAAAGTAGGCGAAACCCATTAGGAACCTAAATGTCCCCAGCAGAGTCGCCACTTTTCTGTAGCGGTAAAAATCGTGAGGGTAAGTTATTAATTAACTTAACTCAAAAAACAAGAGTCGCCACCGCACTTTTATTTTATCCAAATAAAGGAAAGGAAAAAGAGCGAACAAAACCAAAGAGTTCTAAAACAAGAACAAGAAACAGAGATCGGGGTAAGGGGGTTGGTTACGCAATGGGAAGGTGTTAGCACCCAAAACGTCTATAGTACTCTATAGGAGCCCTTTGAAATATTTACGTTTTTTGGTTTGAAAATGGTTTGTTTGAAAAGAGATTGGGGAGATGAGAAGAGAATTACTCTTTTTAGATTTTTGTGTTTGGAGAGACTTATCGTCTCATGCCTACGTACCCACAAAGTGCAATATAGGATCAAAACCCCGTAGTTCGTGGTACAAATGACAAAAAATTGTTGGTTTTGATTGATTTTAGATGTAAAGACAATTCGTCATTTTAAGGAGAAAACTGCGACTATTCACCCACGAGTATTAAGACAACATCTGCGTCACATAAAGATGGAGGATTTGCTTGGATTATGAACAAGACTATCACTCAACATCAACGTGGAAAATGTCAAAGTCTTAATAATATGGGGAATAGGAGAATTACATCTCAACTATAGAAATGAATCATGTCTAAACTTTATGAAAAAGTTTTAAAGTGAACAAGTGCATAAAGGCACAAAAAGAGTTGATGAGTTTTTGTATTTTTTTTATGTCTTTTGAAATTGGTCAAAGCATGATTAACATTGATTGAATTTTATTGAGAAGAACAAAGTTTGAAAATCACTTGACAAAAGTCAAGGTTTTATTGCGAAAGCGGTTTTGAAGTTTGAAACCAAGAAGGTTTTGAAAGAGGGAGAAAGTTTTGAAAATTTAAGAAGGGGAGGAGATGAAGTGACAATCCTAGAAACCAAAATAAAAGCTAGAGGTAAGAAAGATCTAACCGACTTGTAGCACACTCCATAGCAAGCAAAAATAATTTCATCCGATTTAAAGCATAAGCTAATGAGCGAGCCAAATAAAAGCTAAGATCCACAATACTCCAAGCATAGGAATAAGAGTCCTAATTCTAAGTCCAAAGGTCCATGAAGTCCAAGGTCTAAGAGTAGTCCAAGAGCATAACCACAAAGTTAATAGCACCAAGTTTTTTAGAGATTTTTTATCCTTTATTAGTGTTTTGAACAAGGTATGGTCCAAGTGCACAAAAGAGAAATGACATAATCATAAACAAAGATATGATATGAAATGATAACATGGAAACATAAAAGTAAAGAAATAAGGAGTAAGAAGAGAATATAAACAAAATTATACAAGGATATTGTTAGTGAATTAGTGGTTAGTGGTTAGAACATATGATCAATGATGATTAATTCTTGCACTTAGACAAAGGTTAATGAAAACTCATTAGAGGATTGATAGAATCAAAGCCTCCTAACAATGATTTTCATAGGTATTGGACTTAAGACAAGCAACTAATCATACTTGGACTTTTAAACATAATTTTGAGCCACGAATGATCATTTTTCGATTAAGGGACACTTTAGCGCTATGTTAAGCAATCGTAATCGGGTTTATGTAGAAACCACGACTATCTGAGGCCGGTCAATAAAATGTTAGTGTTAATACATGTTAGAGAAGTGATATGTAAATCACTCTCCTAAAACATGCCACACAAAAAGAAAAGAGGTAGTGATCTCATCACAATCAAGATTTTTCATCAATTAATCAAAGGTAATCTATCACTATTCTAAAGTACGGAGAATTATCTCAATGATTATTCTTCCATAGATTTGAAATAATGAAGATTAAACAACCTTGATAATCAACAATCTATGATCCACAGATTTCATCGATCAAAAATAAAAAGAAGAAGAAAGAGAATTAAAATGAAAAGAAACTTCAATTTGAATCTTAAATCAATTAAATCATCATAAATATCAATCACCTCTCTTGGTGGATAAAATCGACACCCAAAGTCCATTGATATTGATGAGATCTTATCAAAATTCAAGGTCCAAAACAAAACACTTAATCCGAAACCAAAATATTTTCAAATAAATTTTTTATGAGTTTTTTCAAGAATATTATGTTTTTTTAAAAAAAATAAACTAACAGCAATAAGAAAAATGGAAAGGCCCACACGGCCAAGTTTTTAAGAGAAATAAAAAAAAGAAAGAGAGAAAATAAATGAAATAATAATAAAAAAAACAATTGAAAAGGAGAAAGAGAAAATAATCAGAAACATCATCTTCCTCAAGTTCTCACGCGCTACATTTGTTTAACGCCATAGCTAGCAAGATCAAACCAACGCGACGGGATATGAAGATTACACAGAACGGATCGAGAACAAAATCTCTTCACAACAGTGTAGTCGATTTCAGAAAAAACTTCAACAACAACTTCGAATCGAAAACACAACAGATCGATCCAATATACCTTCAAATCAAGATTCGTGAGCTTTTAATCCTCTTCTTCTAGTCTTTTGAATGCAAATTGCTGTTGTTGTCGTTGAATGAAGTTGAAGTATGGCGAGATTTTGAAAGGAGAATTGAATTGGATGAAGAACGATGAACTTGGAATTGATTGAGGTAATTCGGTTGAAGTTTGAAGATGAGTATTGGTGAGTTTTCTGCTGAGGTTTTCTGGCTTTTCAAGCTTGAAGAAATGAATGAGGTATGTGTGGTATTTATAGATTGAGAGTGAGGGAGAGTGATTTTCCGTTTTGCAATTTTCTGTGCGTTTTGTGATGCAAGTTGTGCGTGACTTGTGCTGAAACTTTTTCATGTCGTTTTTACTCCTTTTCTTTTTGTAGCTCACTTAGGTGACGTGGATTATTTCATCTTTGTTACAGCTGGCTCAATTGACTTTGTAACACGACTGGGATTTGGCTTTGGCTTGGATACGTGAAACACAACTGGAATTATATTATCATGACTTGTAATGGCTCACATTGATTGACGGCTAAAGTAGTGATACGTCTCACTTATTTCAGATGGACTCAGTTCCTCTGGTGCAAGATTGAAGATTTGCTGCTGTTGCTGATTCTGAATTATGCAGGGATCGAGTTCGGTAATGCGGCAACACCATTCATACCAGAATCCCCCTGGTTCATCTCTTCTCACTCAGCTTTCCAAGAACACACTTCGCCTCGCATTGTGGAAAATTTGAATCATAGTAATGTGGAGCTATCTCTACTAACCATTCACCGTGCATATCTGATTATCTTTCACTGTCAAGTAGTGTTTGCATCAGAAATGTATATGACAAAAGTCCAATGCTCTGAGTCAAAATCTCGTTATTAAGATGACGAATGAAGGCTATAGTATCTGAACCAAGTCTCATACTACTGGTCTTGAAGAAGGAGCGGTAAATGTCCTGGTAGAAGTGGTTCCGCGTGATGGACGGACAAAACCAGAAGAAAAAGATAACATTGATGAGGCACTGATTATGTTATGTAACTTATTGCCACTGGAAGTATCAGCCGGTATAATCATGGAGGTTTCATATCTATCAATGAACCAACTATTTTGGAATGTGTGTTGCGTTTTAAAGCATGAAACAATCTGAATCCACTGTGCTAGCCGGCCACCAGCCTTTGGTTCTTTTGCCATAATTCCCCGAATCTCCTCAATCATGCTTTAGAATCACTGGGAAATAGCACACTTGAATGAACACTTTGTACTTGCATTCCAAAACAAACATCTTGATTGAACATCCACCAAACTTGACTTGTACAGACAAAACTCTGAATTTTCAATTAAAATTGGGATAAAACTTCTCATAAAACACTGCTTGACAAACTGATGATTCTCCATAAGACCACTTGACCTTGAACAATCATCTCTTGAGAAAATAGACCACTGATACATTTACTTGCAAATGAAGTAATCCCTTGATAGTTTGACCAAGATGAGGTCAAACTTCCATCTGATTTAGGCTTAAATGAATATCCTTGACATCAATCTCCTTGCAAAAACCTAAACACACAAAGAAGAAGAAACAAGCAAAATATTGCAAAATATTTTTTGGTATTTTGGTTAGAGGTTAGTAAACATAAACAACAAAAATCAAGTAAGAAACACACAAGGGTGCCTGGAGAACCATAAAGTATGATCTTGTTTGCGTATGTAATGATGCAAATGAAATGTGGAATCTTAGGGGTAATTACAGTTGCCCCTATTTAAGATTCTTCTATCCGGAGATATGAAGATTGACATCTTTGTCTCGACCAGATAGAAGAGACTTAAATATAACAATAAACCCAATTTTTTTTTGCCCTAAGAGACCACAAAATGATATGATTATGCTAATGTTATGGTATGCAAATACAAGACCACCGTGGGGAGAAAATGCCACAGGAAAAAGAATAAACACCAGAGCAAAAGAAGAAAAGAGACTCCACAGGGGAAAACAAAAAAGCAAGATCCTATTCCGATAAAGGAAAGGAAATGACTCAACAGGAAAAGAGATACCAACTTCCAGTTACTGGGCGAAGATATTCGAACCAAAGAGAATAGGTAAAATATTTTCTACTGGTTACTGAGTAGAAAATAAGTGCAAAAAACACAAGAGAATTGTTATCTATCAGTTACTGGGTAGAAAACAAAGAGATGTATTACTTACTACCAGTTACTAGGTAAAAAGTAATCCACTCGTTGAGATATAATCAACTACCTGTTACTAGGTAGGAAAAGAAGCAACGCCAACTACTGGTTACTGAGTAGTTTAATGGGAATAATAAACTCGAATGAAAGGGGTTACCAACTATCGGTTACTGGATAGGGTAAACAACATGTCGACTACCTGTTACTGGGTAGGACAGACTCGACTACCTGTCACTGGGTAGGAGAAGGAGGTAAAGGTCAACTACCTGATACTGGATAGGACAAACATACTCGACTACCTGTCACTGGGTAGGAGAAAAAGATATATCATCAGCTACTTGTTACTGAGCAGCTACAATCACACAACAAACTTCTCAAATAAAGAGACAACCATTTGTTGGAAAAAAAATATTAATAACTCTGTCGGGGATCTTTAAAAGAGATACGAGCAGGTTAGACCATGCAATAGACTTCTCGTCGGGAATTATTCCACAAACATTCCATCTGATAGAAAAGCTGGTCGGATAAGGATCCATCATTTCATAATAAACTTCTCTGTTGAGGATGAGCCAGATAAATGTTATTTATTGCGAAGGTAAATTTCTGGAGATTACACAAGCTGCTCAAATAAAGAGGCTTCCACATGAAGTTGCATAAGTAATTAACAAGAGAGTGTTATCAAAACACTACTGGGGAAATCAAATCTTCATCTTCTGATGGGGATCAATGACAGATTCCTGCCGAGGAAAATAAATCCTCAAAACTACCTTCTCATCATCCAGGTTTCACAGCCCAGGGAAAACCAAAGTGACTGCTGCAAGAGACCAAAGTTCAATCCAGGAACAAACTGAAAAGAAACGGTCAAACAAGACTCGACCCAATGAGGAAATAACTCAACTGGGGAACAATTCCATCCAGATAAAAGCAGGGGAAGAATGCTAAACAAACATTTTCCACGAGGCATAAACTCAGTGGGGAATTAAAATGGATAGGTATTTTCTGCTTAGGGGTCGACACTCTAATGAAGAGAGGACACACGTACTCCGCGGGATAACCACACAGGGGAAAGGGAAACACCAACAAAAAAACAAGATGCACAATGCAACAAAAACATGCTATGCTCAACCAAAATGAATGCGCATGCAATGCATATGAATATGAATATGCTGACAAATCAGACAAAAAGGGAAAACAGAGGGTGAACAAAACACCACAACACCACTGAAATACTCGGCTAATCTCCGCAAGTTAGAGATATCATTGGAGATCATGCTGGGGATCAGCAACAGAAAACCTGCAAGAGATACACAAGAGCCACCTAAGGAAAATAAATCCTACTTCAAGGCTCAAATCTCGCTGAGGAGACAAAGATACCGCTTGGGAAAAGACCCCAAAGATCAATCTTCAACCATCAATAATTCAACAAAAGGGAACAACAATATGAACTCCGCTTTGAGAAAAAAAACTGTTGGAGAAAACATAACAACACAAATCTTCCAACCCTGTCAGGGGAATAAGAAGTTAACATCATAGCAAAAAGCCAAACTGTGGGGGATTTTAAATCAACACCCAATCACAAGGTGAGAGAAAACCCGACAGGTGACTGCTATGTCAACACTTCTTATAAGTAAACAACATTGTTCTCTACTTGGGGAATAATCCAAAATAAATATGCATAACCTCTGCTAGGAATCATCAAAGACAAATCTCCGCATGGGCAAAAACATCAAGGAGAAGTGGTCTTCAAATTTCTCAACTGTCCGATCATAACCTGGTTGAATGAATAAAACATATTCATCATTTGAATCAAGACCTTGTTGTGGAAAACCATTCAACACTCGTCTGGTTTATCCAAAGAAACAAAACTTTGCTAAGGGAATATCAGCAAACTCTACTGAAGAGACCTCAATATAGCTCAAATGGGTAACATCAACACAACTCTACTGGGGAGCTGCCAATAAATTCTACCAGCGAAGCAAGAAAGAACCCTGCTGAGGAAAACACTTAAGCTTTTCACTTCAAGATTCTACCATTCTTGGGATTAATATTGACATCCTTTCTTTTATTTTCACAAATCAAAGAAAAATGTTTTTATAATTTTCAAAATTTAAATCAATTATTCATATTTGTTTCAAAAATCATCATCAAAAATAAAATGAAATTCTATAAACAGAAACAAAATAAGAATAGCAAACAAAGGCACAAAAGTCCAAATTCTATTGATAGAATGGTAGTCCGCAAATGGCGTAACTCCATGGATCATTACAAAATTTGAAAAATGGTAAGTACAATGGAAAGTTCTACATTGAAATACAATGACCATTATTCTCCCTAACAACTTTGAATTCCAACTGTGCTTGAGACTTCAGCGGGGAATAATTGAAGTAAAACCTTTGATAGGAAATGTTGCTTCAAACGATCTAGACTGGCCAGATGCAGTTACTTGCCATGATCCCTAACTTTTGCCTAGATTGCCCTCTCGGGTTTTCAATCTACCGGGATGATTATTTTTGTTTTTGTCTCTAATTTTTGCCTGGACCGCCCTTTCGGGTTTTCAATCCACCGAGACGCTCATTTTTGCCTAAGCCGCCCTTTCAGGTTTTCAACTTAGCGAGCTGTTCTTTTATTTTTTAGGCGAAGTATTTCTTGACTGCATCGGCATTCACAGGACGAGTGAACTCTTCTCCATCCATAGTTGTAAGAATTAATGCACCGCCAGAGAAGGCTCCCTTAACAACATATGGGCCTTCATAATTAGGAGTCCACTTGCCCCTAGAATCAGTAGTAAAAGTCGAGATCTTTTTGAGCACGAGGTCACCTTCTCTGAACACACGGGGTCGAACCTTCTTATCAAATGCTTTCTTCATTCTTTGTTGATATAATTGGCCATGACACAAGGCCGTCATTCTTTTCTCTTCAATCAGATTCAACTGGTCGTATCTACTTTGACACCATTCAGCCTCAGACAATTCAGTTTCCATCAAAACTCTCATAGAAGGGATTTCAACCTCTATCGGGAGCACTGCTTCCATGCCATAAATAAGAGAAAAAGGGGTTTCCCCTGTTGAAGTGCGAACAGATGTACGATACCCATGCAGAGCGAAAGGAAGCATATCATGCCAATCCTTGTATGTAACAACCATCTTTTGAATAATCTTCTTAATGTTCTTATTAGCAGCTTCAACAGCCCCATTCATCTTGGGCCTATAAGGAGAAGAATTATGATGCTCAATCTTAAACTCATCGCATAATTCCTTCATCATCTTGTTATTTAAATTCGACCCATTATCAGTGATGATCTTGCTCGGAACACCATATCGACAGATGATTTGATTCTTGATAAACCGGACCACTACTTGCTTAGTCACATTTGCATATGATGCAGCTTCAACCCATTTGGTAAAATAGTCAATAGCCACCAATATGAAACGATGTCCGTTCGACGCTTTAGGCTCAATCATTCCAATCATATCAATGCCCCACATTGAAAAAGGCCATGGAGAAGAGATAACATTGAGAGGAGTTGGAGGCACATGAATCTTGTCAGCATAAATCTGGCATTTATGGCACTTTTTCACATATTTACAACAGTCAGATTCCATTGTCAGCCAATAGTAACCTGCCCTTAACATCTTCTTAGCCATCGCGTGTCCATTGGCATGGGTGCCAAAGGATCCTTCATGGATTTCTTTCATCAACATATCTGCTTCGTGTCTATCCACGCATCTGAGCAAGATCATGTCATAATTTCTCTTATACATCACATCATCATTCAACAAGAAACTACCAGCCAATCTTCTCAAAGTTTTCTTATCCTTCTTGGATGCCCCAAGTGGGTACTCTTGATTCTGAAGAAAGCACTTAATATCATAATACCATGGTTTATCATCAACAACCTCTTCAACTACAAACACATGAGCTGGTCTATCAAGACGCATCACACTAATCTTTGGCACATCATTCCAACGATTTACCACAATCATGGAGGATAAAGTCACTAAAGCATCTGCCATTCGATTCTCTGCTCTTGGTATATGGTGAAACTCAACTTTATTGAAGAAAGTTGACAACCTTCTTGCATAATCACGATAAGGAATCAAATCAGGTTGACGTGTCTCCCACTTCCCTTTAATTTGATTAATCACTAAAGCTGAATCTCCATACACATCAAGAATCTTGATTCTTAAATCGATAGCTTCTTCCAAGCCCATAATAGATGCTTCATACTCAGCCGCATTATTTATGCAAGTGAAAACCAACCTTGCAGTGAAAGGAATATGAGAACCATGAGGAGTAACAATAATTGCACCAATACCTCTGCCATATTCATTAACAGCTCCATCAAAAATCAAACCCCAACGGGATCCAGGCTCAGGTCCTTCTTCATGTAATGGTTCCTCACAATCTTTAACCTTTAGATACATCACATCCTCATCAGGAAAGTCAAACTGAATAGGTTGATAATCATCAATTGGCTGGTGTGCCAAATGATCAGCCAAAACACTTCCTTTTATCGCCTTTTGAGTTCGGTACTCGATATCATATTCTGATAACAACATTTGCCAACGAGCAATCCTCCCAGTTAAAGCAGGCTTTTCAAAGATATACTTTATTGGATCCATTTTAGATATCAACCAAGTTGTACAATTCAACATATACTGGCGGAGGCGCTTGGAAGCCCAAGCTAGAGCACAACATGTCTTTTCAAGCATCGTGTACCGAGACTCACAATCAGTGAATTTCTTGCTCAAATAATAAATGGCAAATTCTGTTCTCCCGGATTCATCTTGTTGACCCAGAACACAACCCATAGACTCTTCTAGCACGATCAAATACATGATCAAAGGTCTTCCTTCTACGGGAGGAGACAAAATAGGAGGTTCAAGCAGATACTTTTTAATTCTTTCGAAAGCTTTCTGACAATCTTCTGTCCAGACACAACCCTGATCTTTGCGGAGAAGTTTGAAAATCGGTGCACATGTGGCAGTCATATTGGATATAAATCGAGAGATATAGTTCAAACGTCCCAAGAATCCTCTTACTTCTTTTTCTGTTCTGGGTGCAGGCATCTCCTGGATAGCTTTAACTTTACCAGGATCAACTTCAATGCCTTTCTGACTGACAATAAAGCCTAACAATTTTCCAGAACGAACACCAAAAGTGCATTTATTAGGATTCAGACGGAGCTTAAACTTTCTCAAACGTTGAAACAACTTCAATAAATTTTTAATATGATCTTCTTCAGTCTTCGACTTACAAATCATATCATCCACATAGACCTCAATTTCTTTATGCATCATATCATGGAACAAAGTGGTCATAGCTCTCTGGTACGTTGCACCAGCATTTTTTAAACCGAAGGGCATCTCTCTGTAACAGAATGTTCCCCAGGGTGTAATGAATGTTGTTTTTTCCATATCCTCAGGTGCCATCTTTATTTGATTATAACCGGAAAATCCATCCATAAATGAAAAGATATTGAACTTAGCAGTATTATCTACCAACAAATCAATGTGTGGAAGTGGAAAATCGTCTTTTGGACTTGCTTTATTCAAATCTCTATAGTCAACACACATTCGGACTTTTCCGTCTTTCTTTGGAACAGGCACGATATTGGCCACCCATTGAGGATATTCGACGGTCACAAGAAAACCAACATCAATCTGCTTTTGAACCTCTTCTTTAATCTTCACGGCCATGTCAGGATGAGTTCTTCTCAATTTCTGCTTCACGGGTGAACATTCAGGCTTTAATGGCAAATGGTGCTCCACAATACCAGTATCAAGACCAGGCATGTCTTGATAGGACCAAGCGAACACGTCAACATATTCTCTAAGAAGCTCTACCATCTTCTTCTTAACATCTGACTGAAGCAGTGCCCCAATCTTGACTTCTTTCTTATCATCATCGGAACCCAGATTAACTAATTCCACTGGCTCCTCATGAGGCTGAATGGCCTTTTCCTCGTGCTCAAGCAATCGAGAAATCTCATCAGGAATTTCTTCAATATCCTCCTCTTCCGCTTCAAACACAGGGAGCTCAAAGTTGGGAGAGGGCATATGGTCATTGTTTCCAATGGGTTTAACAATCAATCTGCACAATGATTTATGTTTGATTTTAGAATATGAACAAAAAATGAAAATATTATGCAGATAAGAGTGATTATGAAATTATTATACTTTTTTTTTGGTTTTTTATGTTACCATTTTTCAGAAATAAAGCAAAAAAGGAAAACAACATATGGATAAACAGAAAAACATTTTATTGATGATGATAAAAGTTGAAACAAAGCCCTCACAAATTCACTTTCACTTGGGCAGAGTGAAATGATTTTTGAAAGAAACAAAAACAAATTACTTTGAAACATGAACAACAGTAGGAACATCAACAGCGATCCAATTCTGGCATATCAATCCACGTGTCACAAAGTTGGGCATTTCTTCCTCATGGTCATCTTCAAGAATTGCAGCTGTAGAATGATCTTTGCAATGGATGAACCCAGCACTTCGAAAAACTTCATGAATACTCTTCAGCTCTTTTCGGGTTGAACCAGATGTAAAACCCAAACCAGCTCTATCTTTTTTCTCAGCAACTTCAATGATTCGGCCCCATCCATCAGCTTGGCCATTATCCACTACATGTTGTGCATCTTTTAGAGAAGACATGGACACTCCATCCTTCTTAACAGCTTTATCAACCATAGAAAGAGCCTGAAACGGAGTTCCAATATCCTCTTCTGCATCGATATAAGAAAAAGACGACAAACTGCTTACCAACATAGCCTGTTCTCCACCACCAACAACAAGTTTACCATTCTGCATGAATTTTAACTTTTGGTGCAGTGTCGAAGTAACAGCTCCAGCTTCATGGATCCATGGGCGTCCTAGAAGACAACTGTAAGCAGGACGAATATCCATGACTTGAAAAGTGATCTGGAAAAAACACAGACCAATCTTGATAGGGAGATCAACCTCTCCAATCACGGTTTTCCTCGATCCATCAAAGGATTTCACAATGACCCCGCTAAACCTCATAGGAGTACCTTGATAAGATAATCTGGACAAAGTAGATTTTGGCATCACATTCAACGATGACCCAGTATCAAACAACACATTAGATAGAGCGTCTTCCTGGCAATTCATGGAAATATGGAGATCCAAATTATGATTTCTTCCATGCTCGGTCAACTCTTCATCACAAAAACTCAGATTGTTACACGCAGTGATATTGGCAACAATGCTATCAAACTGGTTAACAGTCACATCATGATCTACATAAGCTTGTTCCAATATTTTATGCAACGATTCACGATGAGCCTCAGAGCTCATTAACAGAGATAAACAGATATTTTTGACGGTGTATGTAATAGTTGATCCACCACATTATATTCGCTCTTCTTGATTAATTTCAATACCTCATCATTATCTGACTTCTGACATACATCACTTGATTGACCAGACTCCACAGAAGTCTTCAACTGAATTTGCTTACCCACAGTATCTTCACTTGTCTTTGAGGGCACATTAGCAAATACTCGACCACTTCTGGTTACACGTCCAACATCAGCAATAGTCACAACTGAGGGAAGAGAAGGAATGGGAACCTCTTTTCAATCCTCCAACATAGTAGCGTTGTATTTGTAGGGAACGGCTTTATCGGATTCATACGGTGTCGGGCCAGGCAAACGAATAACCAAAGGCGTCACAGCAGATTTCTGACTATTGTAAGAAATTACAACTCGCTCAGGAATATTGAAACGTGGGACTATGACATTCACCTCGTTCTCAACTTCATTTCTGTTTGCAGTAACCTGAATCAAATTCTCATCGATCATCTTTTGTAAGTCCCTTTTTACAATCACACACCCACGAGGGTTTACAGAACAAATACAACAGGCGGCATAATCATGCTCAATATCATGGAACTCACTCAAAGTAGCATGCATTTCAACAAGCGATCTCCGAATCCAGCGAATATCGAAAATACGGTATGTACCAGGACAACCATATACCATATTGACAGTTGCATTACCATGATTAGGAAACGGATTTGATTGCACATTAGGGTTGGTATCTTCAAAAGACAGAATACCGCTTTTTACGAGCTTTGCAACTTCATGCTTCAGAGGATAGCAATTTTCGATATCATGTCCAGGGGAACCTTGATGAAATGCGCAATGAGCATCTGGCTTATACCACCATGGACTTTCAGTTGGAACAGCCGGCGGATCACGAGGTTGAACCAAATTCTTCTTTATTAAAGCCGGAAATAGCTCAGTATATGTCATTGGAATGGGATCAAATTGTGTTTTCCTCTGTGTACGACCTTGTTGAGTTGTCTTCTCTTGGAAACGTGGTTGATAACTTGCAGTAGCTTGAGCGGTAGGGGTGTTACTGATAACAGGCGTAACAGATGCTACTTGTTACTGACGACGACTACCATTGTTGTTCACAACTCTGCGTCTTCTAGACCTTTCCTGAGATATAGCATTAGTTTCTCCCTCTTTTTTCTTAGGGAACCCAACACCAGGATTTTTTGTACTTCCAGAATTTCCTTCTTTTATCAGACGTCCCTCACGGACAGCTTCCTCTAATCTCATCCCCATATTAACCATTTCCGTGAAATCACTAGGAGCGCTCGCAACCATCCTTTCATAGTAAAATGGACCCAGAGTCTTCAGAAAAATCTTGGTCATTTCTTTCTCTTCAAGCGGAGGGCTTATCTGAGCTGCAATTTCACGCCATCTCTGCGCATATTCTTTAAAAGTTTCTTTCTCTTTTTGAGACATTGCGCGGAGCTGATCACGGTCTGGCGCCATATCAAGATTATACTTATATTGACGAACACAAGCTTCACAAAGATCATTGAATGTCTTGATTTGTGTACTATCGAGTCCCATATACCACTTCAGGGCAGCACCAGTAAGACTATCTTGAAAATAGTGGATCAACAACTGATGGTTGTTAGTATAGGTAAACATCTTTCTAGCATACATGATCAAATGACTTTGCGGACAAGTATTCCCTTTGTATTTCTCAAAATCTGGAACTTTAAACTTGGCGGGAATCTTCACATTTGGAACAAGACAAAGCTCATGAGCATTCTTTCCAAATAACTCTTTTCCCCTTAAAGCCCTGATTTCTCTCTGCATTTCAGCAAACTGATCTTGAAAGTCATCTATTCGATCCATAACATCTAAACTCTCGCTCGGAGAAGTGTGGAAAATTTGTTCTTCAGTATAAGGCATAGCGTGAGTTACAGGCGGTGGCACAGGTATGACAGTAGGAACAACCGGAATTTCAGCATTAGGAACAACATTAACCACAGGAGGTGGTACAGCCATGACAGCAGGGATTCTAGGACCTTCGGGAATAGGAGGTCAATATCCCTCTGGCACATAATTGGTAGGCATGCCCCAAGGGAAACCAACAGGAATTTGATATTGAGAAGTATTAATCGGGGCCACAGAAATGGGCGTTGATCCGATCTTATAAATCACAGTCATTTGCACAGGAGAAAGAGGAGGTGGTGGTGGCTGATTCTGAGCAGCCACCATAGCTTCCATTGCAGCAGTTAGTCTCTCCAAACCATCTTTCAGAGTTGATACCTCTTCACGGAGCTCGCGGTTCTCTTGTTGCAACTGATCCATCTTTTTCTTAGAGTTAGCCCGAGTGTTGTAGTGATGCGACAGCTTGACTGAAGGAAGGCCAAAAGAAACAAATAAGACATCTGGAAAAGGCAACACCCAATGCACAATGATGCGAATGCAAATGCAAAATACAGGTGTTTCAACCAGTTTTCAAGGATCTTTAAGATATAAAGCAATTACAAACATCATAAAGAAAATAACACTTTTTGAAATACTGATAAACATCTCATTTCATTGAATATCGGAAAGAGTTACACTCGGAAGTACAAAATACAATAATATCAAAATAAGAAAAATCTAGGTCCTAAGGAACATCTGATGACGATCCAAGCTGATACTTCCTTCGGAGTCTCTTAATCTCTTTCTCATAGTTGTGCTTCATGGTAATCTTCTCTAGCACAAGCTGATCCACAATACCCTTCCAAGCACCAGAAGTAGGAGGATGTGATGATGGAGTAGTAGAGGAAAATAAATCCTCTGCATGCCTCTTCACAGTGTGCCGCTCAAGTAACTCTATCAAGTCATCTTTCTCCTTCATCTGTTTTTGCAATTCCATCTTCTCTTTGTCAGAAGCTTGAAACTTACTTTTGCACATCTCTTTCTCTTCCTTCATCTTAGCCAAAGCATCTTGAAGAGTCTTCACATCATCAGAAGAAACAGGGAGTGGCGTAGAGATCACTGTAGTTAGGGGTTTCTCAATAGGATAAGGCATCTTAAGCTCCATAGCCCTCTTCTTCACCCAAAGCGTGTAAGGTTCCAAGGCAATGCAAACTTGTCTTCCAAGCTCCCCTCTATCCAACCTGTGAATCTTAGTCCAGGCATGAGCCATTTTTCTTCTCAAACCAAGAGAATCATCCCCTCCTTGAAAGAATAAACCCTCTAATAAAATATTTTTAGGCCTATCCTTCAACATATAACCCAGCTGACGACGAGCTAGACTCGGGTTGTAGTTAATTCCACCTTGTATTCCAAGAAGAGGAACATTGGCGAATTCTCCACAACTATCAATAATCTGGACATTATCATAAACCGAAGAAGACCAAGTGATATCAACATGCGTAAGAGACATAATCCTTTGAGACCACCTTAAGCAATCCTTGTTTTTCCTAAAAGCAGATGTCTGGGGTAAGTGTGAAACGAACCAATTATACAGCAGAGGTAGACAACAAACAATGGTACCGTTTCCCTTAAAAGTCCTACTATGGATGGAGAAATAAGTGTCACCAAGCAAAGTTGGAACAGGGTTCCCAATCAAGAAAATTCTAATAGCATTAACATCTATAAAGTTATCAATATTAGGAAACAAGACTAGTCCATAGATGAGTAAAGCAAATATAGCCTCAAACGCCAATGTGCGACCAATGTCAGCAAATAAAGTGGCCTTCTCAATCAAGAACTTAGAAGTCAAACCCTTGAGGCCTCCCTTAGTCTTTAGATTTGCATCGATATCCGATTTCATTAAATGGGTAGCTGCAGCAATATCTTGAGGCTTAAGAGCTTCCTCCAAACCAGTATACGGAACTTTATCAGAAACCGGTACACCCAACAAATAAGCATATTCTTCCAAGGTCGACATGAGCTGATAATCGGGAAAAGTAAAGCATCGGTAAATAGGATCATAGAACTGCATAAGGGTATTCAGAATTCCATCTTCAATGTTGCTAGAAAGAACAAATAAAAGTCTACCATAACGAGATAAGAAGCCTGAACGATCATATACCAAGGACACTAGCTTTCTCAACTCTGTAAGATCAGGAGCCCGAAAACTATACTTCTGAGTGTTTCTCCTTCCAATGTCCATAATCAACAATATCTGCGATGTTTGCAAAAGAAAATCTCTGAGATCCTTAAAAACCAACTGAAACACAATGCTCATGAATGCATGAGTGCAAGATGCAACACCTACAAACAAGACATACAAAGCACACAGGTTCAAAGGTTCGGCACGAGCATGGAGCCAAAGGTAAGAATCAACCAACCCACAATGGTATGTACTATGGTTATATCATCACCTATAGAACAAGGTTCTAAAAAAGTTCCTAGAGTCATAATTCCATCTTTTGGATATTATCGGCTTAAATGACTACTCGTCGACCAACAATATTCTCAAGAGAAACACATCTGAGTGTGGTATCGCGTAACGACTAATTCAAGTCTACACCTGAACAGCCACCGCACCACGTCCTAATAAGGCCAAGATGGGTTAAAGGGTTCTAAGGTCCTCAGCTTCTCAGGATCCCAGTCGGAAAAAGTAATATCAATTACGACTACTCGTAAGACATCAGTAATTCCAAAGGGGCCTCCACCGAGCGGGGGATCTCAAGTCAGCTTAGTAAGGACTACTCCATGTAAGCCAACAAGACTATACCACCCTCCTATCATAAGTGCACTCAAGTCCGGGTATAGGACTTATCTCACCATACAGATTACCAGGCACCAAAACAGAACAATCAATAACAAACAAGTCAAACAAAAAACAATAAATAAATCAAAGTAGGCGAAACCCATTAGGAACCTAAATGTCCCCAACAGAGTCGCCACTTTTCTGTAGCGGTAAAAATCGTGAGCGTAAGTTATTAATTAACTTAACTCAAAAAACAAGAGTCGCCACCGCACTTTTATTTTATCCAAATAAAGGAAAGGAAAAAGAGCGAACAAAACCAAAGAGTTCTAAAACAAGAACAAGAAACAGAGATCGGGGTAAGGGGGTTGGTTACGCAATGGGAAGGTGTTAGCACCCAAAACGTCTATAGTACACTATATGAGCCCTTTGAAATATTTACGTTTTTTGGTTTGAAAATGGTTTGTTTGAAAAGAGATTGGGGAGATGAGAAGAGAATTATTTTTTTAGATTTTTGTGTTTGGAGAGACTTATCGTCTCATGCCTACGTACCTACAAAGTGCAATATAGGATCAAAACCCCGTAGTTCGTGGTACAAATGACAAAAAATTGTTGGTTTTGATTGATTTTAGATGTAAAGACAAGTCGTCATTTTAAGGAGAAAACTGCGACTATTCACCCACGAGTATTAAGACAACATCTGCATCAAATAAAGATGGAGGATTTGCTTGGATTATCAACAAGACTATCACTCAACATCAACGTGGAAAATGTCAAAGTCTTAATAATATGGGGAATAGGAGAATTACATCTCAACTATAGAAATGAATCATGTCTAAACTTTATGAAAAAGTTTTAAAGTGAACAAGTGCATAAAGGCACAAAAAGAGTTGATGAGTTTTTGTATTTTTTTTATGTCTTTTGAAATTGGTCAAAGCATGATTAACATTGATTGATTTTTATTGAGAAGAACAAAGTTTGAAAATCACTTGACAAAAGTCAAGGTTTTATTGCGAAAGCGGTTTTGAAGTTTGAAACCAAGAAGGTTTTGAAAGAGGGAGAAAGTTTTGAAAATTTAAGAAGGGGAGGAGATGAAATGACTATCCTAGAAACCAAAATAAAAGCTAGAGGTAAGAAAGATCTAACCTACTTGTAGCACACCATAGCAAGCAAAAAGAATTTCATCCGATTTAAAGTATAAGCTAATGAGCGAGCCAAATAAAGGCTAAGATCCACAATACTCCAAGCATAGGAATAAGAGTCCTAATTCTAAGTCCAAAGGTCCATGAAGTCCAAGGTCTAAGAGTAGTCCAAGAGCATAACCACAAAGTTAATAGCACCAAGTTTTTTAGAGATTTTTTATCCTTTATTAGTGTTTTGAACAAGGTATGGTCCAAGTGCACAAAAGAGAAATGACATAATCATAAACAAAGATATGATATGAAATGATAACATGGAAACATAAAAGTAAAGAAATAAGGAGTAAGAAGAGAATATAAACAAAATTATACAAGGATATTGTTAGTGAATTAATGGTTAGTGGTTAGAACATATGATCAATGATGATTAATTCTTGCACTTAGACCAAGGTTAATGAAAACTCATTAGAGGATTGATAGAATCAAAGCCTCCTAACAATGATTTTCATAGGTATTGGACTTAAGACAAGCAACTAATCATACTTGGACTTTTAAACATAAGTTTGAGCCACGAATGATCATTTTCCGATTAAGGGACACTTTAGCGCTATGTTAAGCAATCGTAATCGGGTTTATGTAGAAACCACGACTATCTGAGGCCGGTCAATAAAATGTTAGTGTTAATACATGTTAGAGAAGTGATATGTAAATCACTCTCCTAAAACATGCCACACAAAAAGAAAAGAGGTAGTGATCTCATCACAATCAAGATTTTTCATCAATTAATCAAAGGTAATCTATCACTATTCCAAAGTACGGAGAATTATCTCAATGATTATTCGTCCATAGATTTGAAATAATGAAGATTAAACAACCTTGATAATCAATAATCTATGATCCACAGATTTCATCGATCAAAAATAAAAAGAAGAAGAAAGAGAATTAAAATGAAAAGAAACTTCAATTTGAATCTTAAATCAATTAAATCATCATCAATATCAATCACCTCTCTTGGTGGATAAAATCGACACCCAAAGTCCATTGATATTGATGAGATCTTATCAAAATTCAAGGTCCAAAACAAAACACTTAATCCAAAACCAAAATATTTTCAAATAAATGTTTTATGAGTTTTTTCAAGAATATTATTTTTTTTTAAAAAAATAAACTAATATCAATAAGAAAAATGGAAAGGCCCACACGGCCAAGTTTTTAAGAGAAATAAAAAAAAAAGAAAGAGAGAAAATAAATGAAATAATAATAAAAAAAACAATTGAAAAGGAGAAAGAGAAAATAATCAGAAACATCATCTTCCTCAAGTTCTCACGCGCTACATTTGTTTAACGCCATAGCTAGCAAGATCAAACCAACGCGACGGGATATGAATATTACACAGAACGGATCGAGAACAAAATCTCTTCACAACAGTGTAGTCGATTTCAGAAAAAACTTCAACAACAACTTCGAATCGAAAACATAACAGATCGATCCAATATACTTTCAAATCAAGATTCGTGAGCTTTTAATCCTCTTCTTCTACTCTTTTGAATGCGAATTGCTGTTGTTGTCGTTGAATGAAGTTGAAGTATGGCGAGATTTTGAAAGGAGAATTGAATTGGATGAAGAACGATGAACTTGGAATTGATGGAGGTAATTCGATTGAAGTTTGAAGATGAGTATTGGTGATTTTCTGCAGAGGTTTTCTGGCTTTTCAAGCTTGAAGAAATGAATGAGGTATGTGTGGTATTTATAGATTGAGAGTGAGGGAGAGTGATTTGCCGTTTTGCAATTTTCTATGCGTTTTGTGATGCAAGTTGTGCGTGACTTGTGCTGAAACTTTTTCATGTCGTTTTTACTCCTTTTCTTTTTTGTAGCTCACTTAGGTGACGTGGATTATTTCATCTTTGTTACAGCTGGCTCAATTGACTTTGTAACACGGCTGGGATTTGGCTTTGGCTTGGATACCTGAAACACAACTGGAATTATATTATCATGACTTGTAATGGCTCATATTGATTGACGGCTGAAGTAGTGATACGTCTCACTTATTTCAGATGGACTCAGTTCCTCTGGTGCAAGATTGAAGTTTTGCTGCTGTTGCTGATTCTGAATTATGCAGGGATCAAATTCGGTAATGCGACAACACCATTCATACCAGAATCCTCCTGGGTCATCTCTTCTCACTCAGCTTTCCAAGAACACACTTCGCCTCGCATTGTGGAAAATTTGAATCATAGTAATGTGGAGCTATCTCTACTAACCATTCACCGCGCATATCTGAGTATCTTTCACTGTCAAGTAGTGTTTGCATCAGAAATGTATACGACAAAAGTCCAATGCTCTGAGTCAAAATCCCGTTATTAAGATGACGACTGAAGGCTATAGCATCTGAACCAAGTCTCATACTACTGGTCTTGAAGAAGGAGCGGTAAATCTCCTGGTAGAAGTGGTTCCGCGTGATGGACAGACAAAACCAGAAGAAAAAGATAACATTAATGAGGCACTGTGTCGCTACTGCGAAAATCGGCGCCGGCTTGACAGGAGAGTCGCCACCGTGCGTTATTTATCCCTCAGAGCGGGAAAGGAAACGCTCGAAGTAAACCTCGCAAAGACGGGAAAAAGGTATGGTCGTCGCAACCAAAACCTGGATTCGGGAGTCGGTTACGCAAGGGGAAGGTATTAGCACCCCTCACATCCATCGTACTCGATGGGATCCACGCTTGGTGTTCATAGGTAAAAGGGTGTGTTATCTATCTACGCTAATGGCTGGTCTGAAAAGAAAATAAAAGGACAGGACTCGACAGAACATACGTTGTTCTAGGCCTACGTATTCCCTCGTGCAATGGGAAAGTCAGAGTCAACGTAGTTCGACTTCCTACGACTAAACGGGGGAAAGGTTGCTCGCCAGGACATCGCGTCCTATGCCTACGTACTTTCATCTGGAATGAAAGATCAGAGCAAACGTAGTTCGGCTAACTACGGGTAAACAGGAGCTCTCACACAGCAGTGAGAAAACAAACTGGTCCTAAAGGCTCAGGAACCTACAACTACGGTCTGGTCTCAAATGCGCTCGGGCAAGAAAAAAGGGGGTAACAATTAGTCGTTAGCGGGAAAGTCTCGATCGCACAGCCGCGAGAGAACAAAGGTTAGTCGTTAGTGTGCTCGCTAGGATATCGCATCCTATGCCTACATATCTTCGTCTGGAACGAAGAATCAGAGCAGCTGTAGTTCAGCTAACTACGGATCAAGCTACTCAAACGCTCCTACAGAAAGGAAAGGGAAACCCTAGAACTATAGCTGAGAAACAGGGGAATCTACCTACTGCTATCACACCTGGCTGACCATCCTAATGTCTATCATAACAACTCCGCAGCGGAGAAGTCAGAGCTCCTAAGGGATCATGGCAACAGGACTAAACTACAAACAGGAAACTGCAATGTAAATGAATACTGAAAATATGCATGAATGCAACAATC
Organism: Lathyrus sativus; assembly: GCA_963859935.3. Classification (NCBI taxonomy): domain Eukaryota; kingdom Viridiplantae; phylum Streptophyta; class Magnoliopsida; order Fabales; family Fabaceae; genus Lathyrus; species Lathyrus sativus. Next base: position 374,056,610 of record OZ012737.1, on the reverse strand, counting down.
AAACAAACAAGGCACAGAGGCCGCAAACCACAAAGGCAAGGGAGCTCAGCTCTACCAAATACCAACAAGCAAAGCCACGCAATAACAAACAAGCAGAAGGAGGACCACCTCAACTTCTCATGCACACAAAGTCTACTTCTAAGATGCACCTACTCAGAACTATCTAGATGAACACCTAAGTCTAATGCAACACAATATCACACAAGTCAAACAATACAAAGAGACTAACCCTGAGCAGGGCCTGAAACAAGCTCCTAATCTATCTCCTAGACAAAACTCTATACAGCACTCTAAGCAAAGGTCTAAGCAACAAAATCTAATCAAAACCCTAAGCAAGAGGAATCAATCCCAGTCTCCAAGCTTCAGAACAAGCTTACCAGAGAAAAGGGAGCTAAGCAGACAAGCTCATAGTGCCTTCCTCAGGAAAGTACCAGGAGGTTACTACTCAGGAGTCGTATCCTATGCGGCTCGACAACTGTGATCAGTTTATATTCCTCCTCAGGAGAAATTAAACTCACATGAAGGCTCCGGCATCACGGGATACTTGAGAAATACCTATATGCACTAAGGGAACTAAGTGAGCAGACTCATAGGACCTTCCTCAGGAAAGTACTAGGAGGCTGACACTTAGGAATTGTATCCTACGTGGCTCAACAACTGTGATCAGTTTACATTCCTCCTCAGGGGGAATTAAACTCACAAGTTGGCTCCAACATCACTGGATACTTAAGAAATCCTAGATAAACTAATGGAACTAAGTGAATAGACCCATAGGACCTTCCTCAGGAAAGTACTAGGAGACTTCCACTTAGGAATCGTATCCCATGTGGCTCAACAACATGTGATCAGTTTACATTCCTCCTCAGGAGGGATTAAACTCACAAGTCGGCTCCGACATCATTGGATACTTAAGAAAAAGGTGAGAAGGAAGGATGAAAGTCATTCATAGTGCCTTCCTCAGGAAAGTACCATAAACTCCCTTCAAACTTCGGGATCTCGAACCTCACAAACAGACAACAAGCTCCTAGACTAAGCCTCAATCCAATGCAACTTTGCAAGCTCCAGCAGGACCTCCATCAGCTCCCACCTTCAAGAAGAAACCACAGGCCAACAAACCACAAAAGACTATCTCTGAAGTTCAACCACAGTTGAACTCCAAAGTCAGAAGTCATCAAGACTTCCCCTATCTTCAGGCTCAGACAAATCACAGCAGAACACCCTACAAAAATCTATCAAAAATCTAATGGGAGACCTACATGGCTCTAGGGTAACATACTGAAAAATCAGAACAAAATTCAACACCAGATGAAAGAAATAGAATCAGCAACACAGACATATCCACAAACCAATTTATTCAACATCAATAACAATGGGAAAAATGCAATTAAAATGAAAATGCATGATTAAGCTAATGTTTTTGTATTATAAAATTCTACACTGAATCACGAGTATACAGAAAAAAGAACGGAATTATTTGACCAAGTCTACCATTTTTTATGAATTTTTTTAATGATATGCATGCATTGAAAATATTAAAAAACAAATCAATTAATTGGAAAATATGCAAAAAAATAACAAACAAAAATAAAATGCCCTTTTTATTTTTATTTAATTTTCCTAACATTTTCATGAGATGGATGGAAAAAGAATTATTAAAAAACCACAATTATTTACAATTTATTATGAATTATTTGATATGCCAAGAAAAATATAAAAGAAAAAATAAAAGAAATAACCTGGGGGGTCCAAACAGCAATGAACTTATGAGGGATTTCTAGCTGGGCCCTGATTGGGGGGTGCCAACAGCAGTTGGGCGCAGGCCCAGGATTAATATCCAGAAAAAACAGAAAAACTGAATTGAAATGCAAGGGGGGTGCAACGCTAGTAGGTTCTTAGTTGGTTTCATTATGGGCTACGCCCAGGGGTGTTATTAGCAAACTGGGGCTTAAGGCCCAATTCACCCTACTCAGGTCTCTCACGCTAAGGGGGGTGGGGAAGCAAATTGAGGGGTAGCATCAGCAAAGTACGTTTGGGCCTTGAACCCAGCCCAAACCTAATCTGAACAAACCCTAAACACAAAACCATCTCCCTCCTCACACGCTCGGGTACTGTTCACCAACACAACCCTAACTGCGCTTTCTCGTCTTCCTCCTCTCCACCCTATCTCATGCTCTCTGAAACTCTCAAACATCAAACAAACCCCCACAACAACCTGAAACCGAACCCTAACCTACATCTAAACGAACCTCAATTCAAGACTATATTCAACTTAAATCCAGTTCAAGCCAAGATTAAATCCCTACGCTGCAACCATCAAAACGAGACGCAAACGAGGATCGAAGAATCAACGCACCTGGATGAGCGAATCTTGAAGCTTCTGGAACCTTTAACACGAAGGTCTTAAGTCGTCTTGAAGAGAACTCAGAATCTGGAGTTCTGATGAGCGCCTATGAAGAACTCTGACAACGGATGGATCTCTTTAAAAATTTGGTGAACTCTGAAGATCCTTGAGGAAAATCGCGCGAGAGGAACTAGGATCGGTTGATGAAGTTGAAAATCCTCCTGGTGGATTCCTGGAAATCTTGCTTGAGGATTGAACGCCGTTTGAAGTTTCTGAGTTGTTATTGCTTGAAGGATGAATGTTTAGGGTTTCTGGAAAAGATTGCTTGAGGAGGATGAAGATCTGGTGTTGGTGAACGAAGGATTCTGGAAAAAGTCTTGAGGACGATGAAGATTGATGTTGGAGGTGATTTCTGGAGATTATGTGGTATGAAGGTTGATGGCGTTTCTGGAAAACTTGGATGAAGGTATGAAGGTTTTAGTTGTTCTGGAAATTATGGATGAAGAACGATGAAGGTTCAAGGGAGGGGATCGGAGGAAGAGGATGAATTTCTGGGTTTTCTGGTGATTTTGGACGTTTGGTGGTGGCCGGAGTTGGTTGACGGTGGCCGGCGGTGGGGGCTACGGCTGATGCATGGCCGCCGGTGAGGTTGACGGCGAGACTCAGGCGACGGTGTGGGGAGGACAAGTGTCTCAGGAAAGGGTTTGCATGGGTGCCACGTGTGGTGGCGTGGAGAGAGAGGGAGAGATAGTGGGGGACAGGTGGGGCCGTTCTGAGTGTGTGGCGTTCTCGAGGCGAAACGCGTGGGGCCTCGTTCTGCGCAACACGTGGCGCTTTTATACCCTTGCAGTTCGCTGGAATTCTCTAGAATATTCCAGGCTGCGCTGGAAAGATGATGGATGAACTTGGACTGAATTGGACTTCTGAATCATTTTTTTTTGGACTATCTGATTGGGAATTGGGCTTTACAAAAACATCTCAAGGCCCATACGAAAATAACAGCAAAAAACTGGATTAAAAACAATTAACTAAATTGGATTAATGTCTAATTAACACTAATAATCCTAATTAAATCTGAAAACAACAATTAACCTAATTAACTCTAAAAACTCAATTAACCTATTTAATTCTGTATTATACTAGTTAACCCTAAAAAATCAATTAACCTCTAATTAACTCTAAAAATTCAATTAATCCTAATTAAACTCTAAAAAATGATTAAAAGTCTAATTAATTCTATATTATCCTAATTAAACCTAAAAAATCTAGTTAAGATCTAATTGACTCTACATCAATCTAATTTTCTATTAACAATCTAATATTATTTAACATCAATTAAAATCTATCATGATAAAAGAAAAAACTATATTATTTTCTATATTATCTAAAAATATTAAACCTATTTAAAAATCCATAGAAAATTCTAAAAATGATTTAAAAAAGCAATTAAACCTATTTAAAAACCTATAAAATTCTAAAAAAGAGATTAAGCTATTAAAATATTCAAAAAAACCCTATTTAAATTCCAGAGAAATCTATAAAGCCTGTTAAAAATTCACAAAAGCCTATTAAAATCCTAAAAATGCAGATGAATGCAAATGACCGCCATAAAAGCGCACGCGAGACCAGATCGAATCGAACAGAGATCCCCGGGCATCAGAATATCCCCAAAATTACTGAAAAATCACCGAGGAGCGCACAATTTCCCGAAAATAAAACCCTGGTGATCTGGACTGGGTCTGCCATATCTGATAAAAACCAAGCTGTAAACTCTGATATCCCCTGCTTGTGCACAAAAATCATACATCTGAGCTGTGAATATGAAATTAAACCATGAGTCAGATAGGAGAATCGGTTGGTCAAATTTTAGGGTGCAACAGCTGCCCCTATTCAAGCGACTTGGACCTGAATGGTTTGAAGAGCGCTCAGCCTTCAAACATTCAGAGGTACGAGACGGTTGAATACAAATAAAACCCGAAAATTTGCCAACCGCGAGCATATACTGTAAACTGCTTGGGGAATAAAGTCCAGAAAACCGAGTCCAGTTATTGCGGCACCAAACTGATTAATCATCTGATAAAGAACTCCTGATTTGAATACCCGTTGCTTGTGATACCCCATATAACAAACCCTGAGGGCTGCAACAAAATACCTGATTCTTTCACATTGCCTACTGATAGGCAGGAAGAGAAATATACTCACATCGCCCAAAGATGGACGGGAAGATACCCTGATTGAATACTCACCTCGTCTAATGATAGACGGAAAGACAACATAATCTCTATATTCACATCGTCTAAGGATAGACGGAAAGTCATTCATTAATCTCCATACACACATCGTCTAAGGGTAGACGGCATCATCCTGATTGACGACAAATCAATTCACATCGTCTAAGGGTAGACGGGATCATCCTGATTGATGAAACAAAACAACTCACATCGTCTAAGGGTAGACGGGATCAAATTCTTATCTCCATACTCACATCGTCTAAGGATAGACGGAAAGACACCATTAATCTCCATGTTCACATCGTCTAAAGATAGACGGAAAGACACCATAATCTCCATATTCACATCGTCTAAGGGTAGACGGGATCAAATTCTTAATCTCCATACACACATCGTCTAAAGATAGACGGAAAGACACCATAATCTCCATATTCACGTCGTCTAAGGGTAGACGGCATTATCCTGATTGATAAAACAAATCAACATTCTCATCGTCTAAGGGTAGACGGGAAGAAATTCTTAATCTCCATGCTCACATCGTCTAAGGGTAGACGGGATCATCCTGATTGATGAACAAATCAATTCACATCGTCTAAGGATAGACGGGAAGAAATTCTTAATCTCCATGCTCACATCGTCTAAAGATAGACGGCAGAAATACTCAATCTCCATACACACATCGTCTACGGGTAGACGGAATCATCCTGATTGATGAAACAAACCATTCACATCGTCTAAGGATAGACGGAAAGGCATTCATTAATCTCCATATTCACATCGTCTAAGAGTAGACGGAAAGACACCATAATGCAATTCAACACTCTCTTTTGAATTTCAGAATTCTTCTGTTTACGGGAATTGATGGAAAAATCAATATCTTTGAAGGGGCCACATCGTCAGTATGGACCGACGGGAAGAAAACCACCTTTTAAAGAATCATGTCGTCAATAAGAATCAACGATCACGAAAACTGAACATTCTTCGAAGAGCCTCGACATCAATAAGGATTGACGGTCAGAAAAATACCTCTTGAAACGTCATCTCATCCAATGAACAGAAAGAGAACCAACATTCAAAATCATTTTGAAACCCCTCAACAACTAAGGATAGCCGGAGAAGACTCGCTGGGGAAACACCTCATCATATGTATGATCTGGCAATAAGAAACCCGCTGAACAATAGCTCGAAACTTCACATCGTCTGCTGACAGACGGAAAGGAAAGCCACTTGCTAGAAAAGCTCTATTCTGAACCCTATTGAAAATCCATCAAAACTTCACATCGTCTACTGATAGACGGGAAGAAAAGCACATCCTGGGGAAACCCCTTCTGGCAGCCCTACTGTGATCACCCGCAACTTCACATCGTCTATGGATAGACGGAAAGAAAACCATATTCGTACTCAAGACGTCTAGTGATGGACGGAGAAGTCCATTCATTGGAGGAACACATCGCCAATATGAATTGACGGGAAGAAAAGCTTGTCGACATCAGATGACGGCTTGATCAAAGCACAATTGTTGTATGATCTGATACAACTAATCCGCTGAACTGTCTGAATACTGTTGCTGGATAAACGTCTCTGAACTGATCACAGAGTAATCCACGCGCCATATGAGGCTGATAGAAAGTCTGACTTATGCTTTGTATGCTTATGCAAATGCTTTAGTCTTTCTATGGCGTAATGCTCCATTCTGGATGGAAATGCTACGCATTTTGAAAATGTCATGCAGGTATGATGCAAATATGATGCATGCAATATGCTAATGCAGGCTCGAGCTGCCGGAGAAGGCCGGGTACAGAAAACCGCTTTAGCAAAATAAATGCTGAAGGCGAGGCCAACTCTGCTGGGGATAAACTGGATATCACTGAATCGTCCTAACAAAATGAATGCTAGGAGAGTGAAATCAACTCTGCTGGGGACATTGGGAACTTATCCGAACACCTCGACGAAGTAATACCCTGCTGGGGTATACAACTCCGCTGGAATAGCAGACGTGCTGAATATGATTAGACTCCTCTGGGGATAGCTTATCCATGCCAATGACAAATTGGACTTTGCTGGAGACAATGGAGGGAGCCCTCCTGCGTTCTGATGAAGCTTGGATCTGGAAATTGATGCACCAACACGGACGGGCTTCACAGTAATCGCACACATGGATTTGAGCTCTTAAGCTTATCTTACTGGGTCAGATACAACTGCCGCTGGAAAATATTCTTTCTGAATACACAGCCTTTTGGTGAAGAGTCAAGGGATAATGACACGACTTCCCGCAATCATCTCGCTCTCGAAAATCGACTGCATCTGCTCGAATAACTCCGAATGGCCCTTGCTGATACAGAAAACGACAATCCTTTTGCTTCTGATATGCCCCAGCCTGCGGGACATCTGCGTGGATAGTCCTTGAAAGGAAATCTGCAAATCTGAGCCCTGATGGCCTGATATGACATGCCTCAGCGTTCTGAACTTCTGAGAGATACTTCGCCTCACCTGCTTCTCGCATAACCTTTGCGCGCTTAAGATGGTCTGCCCCTGACTGCAATGACCTTGCCCCTGATTAGTTGATCCAAAGCAGTACCTCCTGACTATGACGTATTCACCGAATCTCAACCTGATTGCCCCAGAATAACTGACTTCGAAAAGCTGACCTGACTGGGGATCACAATAAAAGCTTGCCCCTGCTCTCGGAACATTCGGGCGCTCTGCATTCTATCTTGACCATACTTTCCATTGTAGGAAGCTTTTCTGCTGTCAAGCGCTTACTCGCAAGTAAAACAAGTTGTTATGCATAAAAGATGTATTAATGCAACACATATGACAGCTTTGACATCCAATCTGTTCACTGGGAAAGGGAAAATAAGTTTATAGCATATAATGCACAAAACATTTATCAACATCGGTACCAACATGGTAAGAGGAACCTTTTTTAGGAGTCAGAATCGACGCGACCTTTACCGGAGTATGCTTTCGAAACAACCTGCTTCAATTAGGACTTTTGAAGGTTGTAACGTGGTCAGGTTCATGGTTTTGAAAGAAAGGGTAAAGGCTCGAAGTTTACTTTAACCCACCCGTTCTCCTTGATGTTCTCCCATCCTACATTCAGCTAATTTGACCTTAGCGCTCACCTCTCAGAGGTTGAAAGATAGGAATGACAGCTCGAGAAACTTTTGGATTTTGGAGTGACAGCCACTTACTTTTCGTTTTTGACACTTGAGGTCACACGACTCGTATTTCCATCGAGGATTTTTCTTTTGACCCTTTTCATCTTTTCATATCCCTAACTTTTGCCTGGACTGATTCCTTTTGAGTTTCTTTTGACCTTTTTTTAAGTCCAGCGGGATGCCCTCATTTTTGCCTAAGTCATTTGTTTTGAAGTTTTCTTGACTTAGCGGGCTTTTGATTCTTTTTCATTCTTCTTTTTTCCGAACAAGTCGCGTGACACTGGTTGTTTGACTCTTTGGGAAATGATGTGGCTGCCCCACTCTTGATTGAACCATTGTGGTCTTTTAGGTACGACCTCTAGGGACGTGATTGATCCTTGAACGGACACTCCCTTTGCAATTTGGACGCTCGGTCAAATTAGTTAACACCTACCCTGCCCCAGGTTAAGATTGAGGGTTTTTCGTTTTCAGAAAGAAACTCCTACTACAAGGCTCAAAGGGGTTGACAAGGGATTATCTTCCTTATATCTCCGGTGTTTAGGGGTTTGAAACAATGCCTGTACATCATCAGCAGGTTTATTTCAAAAGCATACAATCGGTAGTTGCCTGTCGGTCATTTTCGTCATCCTCCCCAAATTCTTCTTAACCAAGTGTTAGACATTTGCAAAAACAGTTAGTGAACACGACTGGATTCAATCAAAACATGCATATTTATTTCATTATCATCAATTCGAAATGAACACAACAAGTTTTACAAACAAGCTTACAAATTCAAACAGGAAAGCAACTACAAATGCAAAGAAATGACAAGCTAAAACAAAGAAAATATGCTAGCTTCTGAGAACCAGGCTTTTGCATCTGCCCTGCTGCTGAACCAGCTATCTTTATTAGATGCAATTCGATGCTGTCCTGATCTGCTTTCAACGACCCAGCCAAATTATAGAGCCCTTCCTTCTTCTTTCAGATGATTTGGGGACTTCTTGGCCCGAAGCTGATTGCTGCACTATCAAGCAAATCCTGCACTTTGTGCTTAAAAGCGTGGCAGCCTTCTATATCGTGACCCGGGGCTCCAGAATGAAACTCACAGTGCTTACTTGCGTCATAACCAAACGGGGGAGTTCCCGTTATTGGTGCCAGAGTTCTTCTTTCTACCAGATTCAGTCTCAACAATGTCTGCAACAACTCGGCATATGTTGAGGGAGGCTTCTCAAACACTCTTCTCGGCTTGCCGCCCTGGAATCTTCGCTGAGCCTGCTGTGCCCCCTGCTGAGGCTGCTGCTGCTGGTATCGGGTTGACCCTTGAACACCCTTTGTATCAAATGCAACATTGGTTTCTTGACCTTCAATGTACTGAACACTCTCCTTATGCTTAACCATTTTCTTTCTTAGATCTGCCCCGGGAATAGGCAACAGTTGTGGGCCTGGAGATTCTGACACCATGGAGTCCAGGATACGCTTCTGACCCACTGCAGCTTTAGAAACATCTGTCATCTTAGCATCGACTGAGACTGGAGCAATATGCACAGCTACGCCGCTCGGCGTGAATTCAATATCGTGCGAGTCGATCAAGTCTTGAACATTGTGCTTAAAAGCATGACAACCCTCGATGTCATGTCCGAATGCCCCGGAATGAAATTCACATTGCTTACTGGCATCGTACCCTTGAGGAAACGCTTTCGTTGGTGGTGTCAATGTTCTCTTCTCAACCAGATTAAACCTCAATAAGATCTGCAAGAGCTCAGCATAGGTCATAGGCGGTGCCTCAAATATTCTCCTTGGCTTTCCTTCCTGGATCTTCCGCTGAGCCGGATGTATCTTCTGTTGCTGCTGCTCAGGTTCCACATGCACAGGTGGCGCGAGCTTCTTCATTGCGGCTTCAAATAGCTGATCGTCCTCTTTTCTAAGCACATTCTTGACTACCTCCATGATCAAGCTCACTTGGGTCTTCAGCTGACTGTTCTCCTCTTTGAGAATCTTCTGCTCCAGACGCATCTCTTGCATGTCTTTCATCATCTGCCCCAGCTGGCTTTGGACTTCGATCAATTCAGACTGATTCTGTTCCATATCTCTGAAGGAGTTCCTGCAACAAACTGGACGATGAGGAAATAAGACCCACGGTTCTGATATTCCTGCTAAATGATAATGCAACGCCGCAAGCAAACACATATTCACAACGAGACAAAGAGAAACTCAAACTATAAGCATACAGATGAACATCTCCCACACATGTACAACCAACAAAATCAGCAGGTGAGCACAAATGAGTATGAATATAACGACCCCAGCCAACAATCCTGGTGGTGATCGACAAATACTGATGCACAAAAGCTAAACGGGTTAGGCAGAGAAAACAGATGCGACACCCGGCATAGAAACCTCTAGAAACTTCCCCCATATTCGACTGAACTCTCTGATTGACAATCTTCAGAGCACACACTTCCTGTGGAGTCTTCCATGACATTAACTGACGAACCCCCGCAACTGGAAGATGGAAAATCATTAATCTGAACACAACCCTGAAGCGTGATGCAAATACGGCTAGAGTCTAACAAATCTTGAATCTGGCTTCTAAGCACCTTACAATCATTGGTTGAATGCCCCTGTGCCCCAACATGGTACTCACAGCGGGCGCTGGCATCAAAACCTGGAGGATACGGTGGAATCACCGGCTTAGTCTCTTTCGGCACTATCAATCCACTTTTGACCAGATCTGGCAACAACTGACCGTACGACACCGGTAGCTGAGTAAACTGCCTTTCAGGCTTCCTTGGTCTTCGTGGAGCATGCTGACGCGATCGGCGATAGGATGATCGTTGACTTGAAGTATCTGAAAACTGATCCTGAGATGCTAGAGATTCTGAGGTGGCGTCATCTCCTTCCCACTTTTCTTGAGAACTGACAACTGACTCAATCTTATTAACTGGGACGTAAGGAATACCTCGAAACTTTCCACTCCTGAGTCCTCTCTCAACAATCTCTCCCAGCCTCATTAGGCCCACAAAGCTTGTGCAACTGAACAATTTGTCAAAATAATGGCCTTTCAGAGTACCCAAGAAGATGTCAACCAGTTCTCTTTCCGGAAGCGGTGGTTGAACGCTAGCAGACAATTCTTTCCACCTTCGCAAATACGCTCTGAATGATTCATTCTCAGCCTGAGACAATTCTTGCAGATCTACGAGACTAAGAGTCAAATCCAAGTTGTAATCATACTGCTTTATGAAAGCTCTGGCTAAATCCACCCATGATCGAATCTGATTACTCTCTAATTGCACATACCATCTCGACGATGCCCCAGTCAGGCTATACTGGAAGCAATGGATCATCAATTTGTCATTTCGCACAAACGAAGTCATCCTTCGACAGAACATCATCAAATGCAACTTCGGACAGCTATCTCCTGTGTATTTTTCAAATTCCGGCACTTTGAACTTGTACGGCAACACGAGGTCAGGAACCAAACACATGGCTACAGCATCCAGGTTAACGGCATCTTTCGCTTCCAAGGCTTTCATTTGCTCTTCCAACACTCGGACTCTTCTACCATAGTCAAGAGCTCTTGGATCTACTAACCCGGTCACTGGAATATCTCTTCGGTAATTCATCACAGGGACAGCAACACATTGATTGTTAACAGGAGGATAATGTTCATTTCGGGCAAGAAACTGCTCATGCCGATCTCGGTTCTCAACAGTTGGCTGCACAACTTGGTCTGCAGTAAGATTGTTCGCTTGCGGGAAGCCTTCCATAGAATCATACTGATGGTTGGACGCCATAGTAAACCCTGCCTGGGTGTCAGGAGCCTGAAAATCGCCTTCAGACATAGCCACCAATTACCTGTAACCGACTACACTGCTTGATTCTACTCAACTCTGCTTCGGCCCCTTGGTCGTCTCCACTCTTGCCTCAAACAATTCCCCGAGAATCATTTTCTGGTGAAAACAAAGGCTGGATAAGTGCTCTGACCTGCTAAATGCTATGCAATATGATTCATGCAAACAGAAATACAAAAATGCTAACGTGCATGTGTGCATTGGAGATATTTTCCCCCCAATTCCAGTGTCGGTGGTAGCGAGACGAGGTAAACCATAGAGACAATATTTGGAAAAACCCTCATATATTGATTAGAATAACAGTCTTGTCAAGAAGTTACATAACTATGCTCCATACAGCTGATATGATAAGGAGGATCCCAGCCAACATGCCTGGTGGTGATCTCAACATACAGAATACAAGAGAAATCAAATACGGGTACGGTTGCGGAAGTCCTCGACCATCTTCTTTGTCTCTGCATGATCTGGTTGATACATCAAACCTTCTATCAGTCGATCCCTCTTCCTGACCGTCCCCTGGATGTCTCTGACAAAGTCTTCCCAAGCCTTATCATTGGCACCGCCCCCAGGTTTGGGTCTCTTGGCATCTGCTCTATACTGGAGATCTTCCAAATTCTTCATGGCATCTGTCAACTTGCGCTCGGCCTCGTATCGGCGACAGGCTTCTTCTTCAAGCTCTTCGTTCTTCACTTTGACCTGTTCTTCTAACTGAGCAATCTGTGTCTTCAGCTCTTCTTCTCGCTCCTTGCGCTTGGTCATAGTGAGATCCCAGTGTTCTCTGAACTTGGCTAGTTTTGTGTAGGCCCTTTCTAGCTCTTGCTTCTTGGTGGACAACACACTACTAACTGAGTCTACATCAAACGCTTCTTGGTTTCAGTCAATTCCAATAGCGTAGTCTTCAGATGTTTCAGAGTTTCAGCCTGTTGCTTAGAAATATATCCTGTTTCAATCTTTTCATGCCGAAGCTGGGCATTCTCCTGCTCTAAAGCCTCTTTAGCCCTTACTAGCTCTTCTTTCTCCGCCATCAGCTGCTTGTAAACCTGAATGTCCACGGTGGTAGGCTCCTCTACCGGAGGATGCAATGGCTGAACCGCTGGATACGGCGTAAGGAACTTCACAGCTCGCTCACGAATCCATTCTTCATATGGGCTAGGACCTCGAGTATCCCCTCTGCTACCTGAAAGCTTCCCTCTCTTGTGCAAGTTTTTCCAGGCTTTCTCAAGTTTGGTCAGCATCTCTTTCCCTATTGCCCCGGTGAGATACAGAGATTCCTGTATCTCCTCGGGCTTTGGTGCTCCTTGAGGTATGTACCCAAATTGCTTGATCAATAAGGAAGGGTTATAGTTGACACAACCTTTCCTTCCTATTAACGGAACATTCGGGAATCCTTCGCCTTTAAGTATGACTTCAGCTCCAAATACCTCTTTATTGGTCCATACCACGTTCTCAGCAGTCAATCCCATTAAGCGCTCGGGCCATCCTAGAGAATTGATAGATGTGACAAACGGGCCTGACTTAGGCAAATGACTGGTGAACCACCTACATAGGAGAGGTACACAGCAAGACACATTCCTTCCTCGTCGCTTTTCATTCTGATAATGAGTTGAATGGTGGATATCTCCCAGCAAAGTAGGAACTGGGTTTCCCGCAGCCAAAATATAGAAGGCATCAGAATCAACAAAATCAGGAATGTTCGGGAATAACACGATGCCATACACACATACAGCCAGGATAACGTCAAAAACATCCCAGCTACCCTTCTGGGCATACTCTCGAGCCTTCTCCACTAAGACATCCAACGGAAATCCCCATACGTCTCCTCTTCTGATCATCTTCCCAGACAACTCAGACTCTTTCAAGCACAGGATGGCAGAAAGCTCAGCCAGCTTAGGCTCAGCGTCCGGACGATAAAAAGGCATTTGCTCACGGATCGGTACATCCAGAAGTGCAGAGTACTCCTCCAGGGTAGGAGCCAAAACAAAGTCGGGAAATACAAAACACCTGAGCTCCGCGTCGTAAAACTGTAACAGAGTATAGATGCCGCTGGTCTCGTAGACAGATGGCTGATAAACGTAGGTCAGAATCCTCCCATATCTCTTTCTGAAGTCACCCATTCCTCTCTTCTTAGCAATAGCTATCAATTCTAACAATAGACTGATATTCGGCGACGGAAACTTATAGGGCAATACTCTCTTCAGATTTTCCATGTCTTGCTAGGAACAAACACCAGAACTGGAAGGGAAAATATGTACCTGCAATACACACACGTTAGTTGAATGCAGATGGTAATGCAATGATGCAATATGATAAATAATGCAATCTGCGAACACAGGGGCTATGCTGTAGCCTGAAGAGGAATATCTCTGTGATCAAGAACAGAAAACCAATCACGGTCATCAGAATCTCATGCCACTAACTATCATCTGATACTCAAAATATCAATCCCCTGGTAAGAAAACCATCTGAACCTCTGTATCTGACGAAAATACCATCTGATAATAGCCTCAACCTCAGATAAGAAACCCATCTGACCCAGACAACACACCTGGAGATGAATCAAGAATACCATCTGATAAAGATACTGAATCATGGTTTCTGAAGGCCAGTTTTCCTGCAATAACCCGGTCCCTCTCACAGGTAGGATAAACCTAATCCACGGACAAAGGTACGGCATCCTATGCGGTCATCAGCGTCACAGACTTTCATGAGTGATGATACGATTCCCAGAAGGAGTGGCATCATCAAGTCATGAAGAGGCCTCACTTAGCTGATTTCCAAATGATCGGTCCCCAGAGTCGACAACCCTCACGTCTGGACTCCCCTCAGATCCTCAGGACCGGAAAGGAGCACCTCTGCAAGAATCTCGTCTGAGCGCAGATTTTCGTAGGGAACTGTGCCTGCTCAGCAGACAGGTTCGTCTACTACTTCTCCGCAACTATATCTAGGTGTGTACTCAAGCCCAGGTCCGGCTTTTCACTCACAGTAACCTCCCTCTGCCCACAGCAATAATCATAATAATATAATGCTGGAAAATAAATGCAGAAAGGTAAAGGTACAGGAAAGTAAAGTGCAGAAAAGTAAAACACAATATGCACAACACCCAACCAATAAACATCCAAGCGCTAGGATTGACTCGCGTAGGGGATGGGAAACGGTCCCAGCATAAGGGATGGGAAAAGTCCCTAGATGCTATAAGTCCCCAGCAGAGTCGCCAGCTGTCGCTACTGCGAAAATCGGCGCCGGCTTGACAGGAGAGTCGCCACCGTGCGTTATTTATCCCTCAGAGCGGGAAAGGAAACGCTCGAAGTAAACCTCGCAAAGACGGGAAAAAGGTATGGTCGTCGCAACCAAAACCTGGATTCGGGAGTCGGTTACGCAAGGGGAAGGTATTAGCACCCCTCACGTCCATCGTACTCGATGGGATCCACGCTTGGTGTTCATAGGTAAAAGGGTGTGTTATCTATCTACGCTAATGGCTGGTCTGAAAAGAAAATAAAAGGACAGGACTCGACAGAACATACGTTGTTCTAGGCCTACGTATTCCCTCGTGCAATGGGAAAGTCAGAGTCAACGTAGTTCGACTTCCTACGACTAAACGGGGGAAAGGTTGCTCGCCAGGACATCGCGTCCTGTGCCTACGTACTTTCATCTGGAATGAAAGATCAGAGCAAACGTAGTTCGGCTAACTACGGGTAAACAGGAGCTCTCACACAGCAGTGAGAAAACAAACTGGTCCTAAAGGCTCAGGAACCTACAACTACGGTCTGGTCTCAAATGCGCTCGGGCAAGAAAAAAGGGGGTAACAATTAGTCGTTAGCGGGAAAGTCTCGATCGCACAGCCGCGAGAGAACAAAGGTTAGTCGTTAGTGTGCTCGCTAGGATATCGCATCCTATGCCTACATATCTTCGTCTGGAACGAAGAATCAGAGCAGCTGTAGTTCAGCTAACTACGGATCAAGCTACTCAAACGCTCCTACAGAAAGGAAAGGGAAACCCTAGAACTATAGCTGAGAAACAGGGGAATCTACCTACTGCTATCACACCTGGCTGACCATCCTAATGTCTATCATAACAACTCCGCAGCGGAGAAGTCAGAGCTCCTAAGGGATCATGGCAACAGGACTAAACTACAAACAAGAAACTGCAATGTAAATGAATACTGAAAATATGCATGAATGCAACAATCAAACAAACAAGGCACAGAGGCCGCAAACCACAAAGGCAAGGGAGCTCAGCTCTACCAAATACCAACAAGCAAAGCCACGCAATAACAAACAAGCAGAAGGAGGACCACCTCAACTTCTCATGCACACAAAGTCTACTTCTAAGATGCACCTACTCAGAACTATCTAGATGAACACCTAAGTCTAATGCAACACAATATCACACAAGTCAAACAATACAAAGAGACTAACCCTGAGCAGGGCCTGAAACAAGCTCCTAATCTATCTCCTAGACAAAACTCTATACAGCACTCTAAGCAAAGGTCTAAGCAACAAAATCTAATCAAAACCCTAAGCAAGAGGAATCAATCCCAGTCTCCAAGCTTCAGAACAAGCTTACCAGAGAAAAGGGAGCTAAGCAGACAAGCTCATAGTGCCTTCCTCAGGAAAGTACCAGGAGGTTACTACTCAGGAGTCGTATCCTATGCGGCTCGACAACTGTGATCAGTTTATATTCCTCCTCAGGAGAAATTAAACTCACATGAAGGCTCCGGCATCACGGGATACTTGAGAAATACCTATATGCACTAAGGGAACTAAGTGAGCAGACTCATAGGACCTTCCTCAGGAAAGTACTAGGAGGCTGACACTTAGGAATTGTATCCTACGTGGCTCAACAACTGTGATCAGTTTACATTCCTCCTCAGGGGGAATTAAACTCACAAGTTGGCTCCAACATCACTGGATACTTAAGAAATCCTAGATAAACTAATGGAACTAAGTGAATAGACCCATAGGACCTTCCTCAGGAAAGTACTAGGAGACTTCCACTTAGGAATCGTATCCCATGTGGCTCAACAACATGTGATCAGTTTACATTCCTCCTCAGGAGGGATTAAACTCACAAGTCGGCTCCGACATCATTGGATACTTAAGAAAAAGGTGAGAAGGAAGGATGAAAGTCATTCATAGTGCCTTCCTCAGGAAAGTACCATAAACTCCCTTCAAACTTCGGGATCTCGAACCTCACAAACAGACAACAAGCTCCTAGACTAAGCCTCAATCCAATGCAACTTTGCAAGCTCCAGCAGGACCTCCATCAGCTCCCACCTTCAAGAAGAAACCACAGGCCAACAAACCACAAAAGACTATCTCTGAAGTTCAACCACAGTTGAACTCCAAAGTCAGAAGTCATCAAGACTTCCCCTATCTTCAGGCTCAGACAAATCACAGCAGAACACCCTACAAAAATCTATCAAAAATCTAATGGGAGACCTACATGGCTCTAGGGTAACATACTGAAAAATCAGAACAAAATTCAACACCAGATGAAAGAAATAGAATCAGCAACACAGACATATCCACAAACCAATTTATTCAACATCAATAACAATGGGAAAAATGCAATTAAAATGAAAATGCATGATTAAGCTAATGTTTTTGTATTATAAAATTCTACACTGAATCACGAGTATACAGAAAAAAGAACGGAATTATTTGACCAAGTCTACCATTTTTTATGAATTTTTTTAATGATATGCATGCATTGAAAATATTAAAAAACAAATCAATTAATTGGAAAATATGCAAAAAAATAACAAACAAAAATAAAATGCCCTTTTTATTTTTATTTAATTTTCCTAACATTTTCATGAGATGGATGGAAAAAGAATTATTAAAAAACCACAATTATTTACAATTTATTATGAATTATTTGATATGCCAAGAAAAATATAAAAGAAAAAATAAAAGAAATAACCTGGGGGGTCCAAACAGCAATGAACTTATGAGGGATTTCTAGCTGGGCCCTGATTGGGGGGTGCCAACAGCAGTTGGGCGCAGGCCCAGGATTAATATCCAGAAAAAACAGAAAAACTGAATTGAAATGCAAGGGGGGTGCAACGCTAGTAGGTTCTTAGTTGGTTTCATTATGGGCTACGCCCAGGGGTGTTATTAGCAAACTGGGGCTTAAGGCCCAATTCACCCTACTCAGGTCTCTCACGCTAAGGGGGGTGGGGAAGCAAATTGAGGGGTAGCATCAGCAAAGTACGTTTGGGCCTTGAACCCAGCCCAAACCTAATCTGAACAAACCCTAAACACAAAACCATCTCCCTCCTCACACGCTCGGGTACTGTTCACCAACACAACCCTAACTGCGCTTTCTCGTCTTCCTCCTCTCCACCCTATCTCACGCTCTCTGAAACTCTCAAACATCAAACAAACCCCCACAACAACCTGAAACCGAACCCTAACCTACATCTAAACGAACCTCAATTCAAGACTATATTCAACTTAAATCCAGTTCAAGCCAAGATTAAATCCCTACGCTGCAACCATCAAAACGAGACGCAAACGAGGATCGAAGAATCAACGCACCTGGATGAGCGAATCTTGAAGCTTCTGGAACCTTTAACACGAAGGTCTTAAGTCGTCTTGAAGAGAACTCAGAATCTGGAGTTCTGATGAGCGCCTATGAAGAACTCTGACAACGGATGGATCTCTTTAAAAATTTGGTGAACTCTGAAGATCCTTGAGGAAAATCGCGCGAGAGGAACTAGGATCGGTTGATGAAGTTGAAAATCCTCCTGGTGGATTCCTGGAAATCTTGCTTGAGGATTGAACGCCGTTTGAAGTTTCTGAGTTGTTATTGCTTGAAGGATGAATGTTTAGGGTTTCTGGAAAAGATTGCTTGAGGAGGATGAAGATCTGGTGTTGGTGAACGAAGGATTCTGGAAAAAGTCTTGAGGACGATGAAGATTGATGTTGGAGGTGATTTCTGGAGATTATGTGGTATGAAGGTTGATGGCGTTTCTGGAAAACTTGGATGAAGGTATGAAGGTTTTAGTTGTTCTGGAAATTATGGATGAAGAACGATGAAGGTTCAAGGGAGGGGATCGGAGGAAGAGGATGAATTTCTGGGTTTTCTGGTGATTTTGGACGTTTGGTGGTGGCCGGAGTTGGTTGACGGTGGCCGGCGGTGGGGGCTACGGCTGATGCATGGCCGCCGGTGAGGTTGACGGCGAGACTCAGGCGACGGTGTGGGGAGGACAAGTGTCTCAGGAAAGGGTTTGCATGGGTGCCACGTGTGGTGGCGTGGAGAGAGAGGGAGAGATAGTGGGGGACAGGTGGGGCCGTTCTGAGTGTGTGGCGTTCTCGAGGCGAAACGCGTGGGGCCTCGTTCTGCGCAACACGTGGCGCTTTTATACCCTTGCAGTTCGCTGGAATTCTCTAGAATATTCCAGGCTGCGCTGGAAAGATGATGGATGAACTTGGACTGAATTGGACTTCTGAATCATTTTTTTTTGGACTATCTGATTGGGAATTGGGCTTTACAAAAACATCTCAGGGCCCATACGAAAATAACAGCAAAAAACTGGATTAAAAACAATTAACTAAATTGGATTAATGTCTAATTAACACTAATAATCCTAATTAAATCTGAAAACAACAATTAACCTAATTAACTCTAAAAACTCAATTAACCTATTTAATTCTGTATTATACTAGTTAACCCTAAAAAATCAATTAACCTCTAATTAACTCTAAAAATTCAATTAATCCTAATTAAACTCTAAAAAATGATTAAAAGTCTAATTAATTCTATATTATCCTAATTAAACCTAAAAAATCTAGTTAAGATCTAATTGACTCTACATCAATCTAATTTTCTATTAACAATCTAATATTATTTAACATCAATTAAAATCTATCATGATAAAAGAAAAAACTATATTATTTTCTATATTATCTAAAAATATTAAACCTATTTAAAAATCCATAGAAAATTCTAAAAATGATTTAAAAATGCAATTAAACCTATTTAAAAACCTATAAAATTCTAAAAAAGAGATTAAGCTATTAAAATATTCAAAAAAACCCTATTTAAATTCCAGAGAAATCTATAAAGCCTGTTAAAAATTCACAAAAGCCTATTAAAATCCTAAAAATGCAGATGAATGCAAATGACCGCCATAAAAGCGCACGCGAGACCAGATCGAATCGAACAGAGATCCCCGGGCATCAGAATATCCCCAAAATTACTGAAAAATCACCGAGGAGCGCACAATTTCCCGAAAATAAAACCCTGGTGATCTGGACTGGGTCTGCCATATCTGATAAAAACCAAGCTGTAAACTCTGATATCCCCTGCTTGTGCACAAAAATCATACATCTGAGCTGTGAATATGAAATTAAACCATGAGTCAGATAGGAGAATCGGTTGGTCAAATTTTAGGGTGCAACACACTGATTATGTTATGTAACTTATTGCCACTAGAAGTATCAGCCGGTATAATCATGGAGGTTTCATATCTGTCGATGAACCAACTATTTTGGAATGTGTGCTGCGTTTTAAAGCATGAAACAATCTGAATCCACTGTGCTAGCCTGCCACCAACCTTTGGTTCTTTTGCCATAATTCCCCGAATCTCCTCAATCATGCTTTAGAATCACTGGGAAATAACACACTTGAATGAACACTTTGTACTTGCATTCCAAAACAAACATCTAGATTGAACATCCACCAAACTTGACTTGTACAGACAAAACTCTGAATTTTCAATTAAAATTGGGATAAAACTTCTCATAAAACACTGCTTGACAAACTGATGATTCTCCATAAGACCACTTGACCTTGAACAATCATCTCTTGAGAAAATAGACCACTGATACATTTACTTGCAAATGAAGTAATCCCTTGATAGTTTGACCAAGATGAGGTCAAACTTCCATCTGATTTAGGCTTAAATGAATATCCTTGACATCAATCTCCTTGCAAAAACCTAAACACACAAAGAAGAAGAAACAAGCAAAATATTGCAAAATATTTTTTGGTATTTTGGTTAGAGGTTAGTAAACATAAACAACAAAAATCAAGTAAGAAACACACAAGGGTGCCTGGAGAACCATAAAGTATGATCTTGTTTGCGTATGTAATGATGCAAATGAAATGTGGAATCTTAGGGGTAAAAATTAGGGTATTACAGATAGGATTGAGGCCTTGAAAATGAATGGATGGTTAATTTGCATTGTGTTGCTTAAGGATGAAGAAATCTTGGATTTGGCATAGCAAATGAATTCAAACTTGATTTCTGTTTTTTCCAATGTTCTTAAAACATCAATTGGACTAAAAAAAAGCATAAATATGACATGAATTGGTTCCAAAATGAATTGATTTGAATTAGCCCTTTTCAAGCTTCCTTTCATGAATTTTTCTTCAAGCATTTCTAATTGTAACACATATCAATGGATTCTTAGTGCATGGTTGGACAAATAACATTATTTTGAACAACTTTAAAGTTCAGAAAAATTCCATTTGAGGTGTGTAAGATGGTGAAATTGACCCATAATAAAAAAATGGCCTATAATCTCAACGTCCCAAAATACCCTTGTCTTGCAAAGATCATATCTTGAGTTCTACAAATCCAATCATGGACTTCTAGTACTTTTTGGAAAGCTAAGAAGATAAGGAACAACATTCATGTTGGCCAGAAGTTGAGGAGAATCATCTTTCTAGGTCAAAAGTGTCATGCAAGTTGGTTGATTTTCAAGCTCCAAATTCACATTCATCTGATGACATGTAACTTGTCTGCTTCATAACTTGAGTTCTATAAACCGTATCAAGTACTTCTAGTACTAAAATTAAAGATATGATCATGCTTTACAACAATCATGTTGGGGTCAAGGTGAGATGAAAATCACATCTTGAGTTATGTGGTCTTGAAGTTAGGCACTAAACCAGGGAATTTTACACTGTCAAGCTTAGAAACCCTAGCCTAGGAACTTTTCACACTCTTGGTTCATGATGAGATAGTCTTGGAATCATCCCTTATGTGTCTCAACACATCATTCCATGATCACATGGCCTTGAAATTAGGTCTCAATATTCTTCAAATCATCTGTTGACCTAGGGTTGACCAGATGAAACCCTAGTTGCACCCATCTTGGTAGTAGCTTCTTATCCTTCACATGATGACCTGTCTAGGCTTCAAAATGACTTTCAATACTTCTCATGAGCTCTCTCAAGGTCTCAAGTCCAACTTCTTGGATTCAGAATCATCTGAATAGCTTCCCATAACCTTCAAATTAGGAGATATGCATTCTTGTGTCCACCCCTCTCTATGAGAAACTTTGGCATCTTTGATGATGATATCAACCCTTGAATACTTGAATAAGGACTCTCAGATAGCTTCATAACCTTGGTAGCCTTTTGTTGGTAGTCATACCTCTTGATCTCCTGCACACATGTCAATACAATGCAGATGATTATGCTACAATGAATGCAATGAAACACAAGCTAGGTAAATAAAAAGGTTAGGAAAATTTTGGGGTGCAACAATGATCCATCCTACCATTCTCCACAAAGGAGTACGGGTGAATCGCATACACTCCTCCTGAGCAACGACTCAACCCCAACATTCTCCACAAAGGAGTACGGATAGATCACTTACGCACCTCCTGAGACATGATCCATCCCACCATTCTCCACAAAGGAGAACGGATGAATCGCATACACTCCTGCTGAGCAACGATTCAACCCAACCGTTCTCCATAAAGGAGTACCGATGGATCACTTACGCTCCTCCTGAGACATGATCTATTCCACTCAACATAATGATATGCACGACACCAAATGCACAACACCAAACATTAAGCACACTAAGTGCACACGATCCTACTGATCACACCACCATACATCATACATATATATATATATATATATATATATATATATATATATATATATATATATATATATATATATATATATATATATATATATATATATATATATATATATATATATATATATATATATATATATATATATATATATATATATATATATATATATATATATATATATATATATATATATATATATATATATATATATATATATATATATATATATAACACACACCAATCAATTATATCAATCAACTTAAAGAATAGGGAAGTTTACATTTGAACACCGAGTACACACGATCCTCCCGATCACCTCACTATGCATCATATACATATTATATATATATGTCTTACCCACCAATTAATTATGTCAATTAAATTCAATATTTCATGATTTCACCTTCCCACACCAAGTATACACTCTTCACAGCTAAACACCATCTCTCTACTTATCACAACCCAAGGAATCCTGCAAAATGAATCACAAAGTAAAACAGCACAAAAATCACATTTTGCTGTCATGCTTGCTGGCCCACTCGCCTAGCGAGGCCTCAGCGAACGCTCGCTGCCTCATTCTCCTAGCGAAGGCAGACAGTGGCTACTAGAAGTATTTTCTACCCAACTCGTCTAGAGAATTCCTAGCGAATGCTCGCTACTAGCTCGCTCAGCGAAGGTGCTGAAGAACGTCTGCGATTTCACAAAACCCTCACTATTCAGAAATTCATCAGAAGCTCGAAAATCGTCTGATTCTCACCAACCCAGTTCCAGTAGTCTTAGTCTAACATTCTACGACTAATCTACATGACTTATTCTAGCTTTTTCCTGATAAAACATCAACTTTACCGATTAACTCATTTCCGGCCTAAAACGATAAACTACTCAGAATCACCCAAACCACTCAAACAATCCTCATACAATCACATGCAAGGAGTTCACCATAACAACAATGATCAGAAACACAACAACACACTAACCATAATCATCAAATCCCTATGGGGTTAAGGAATCCCCTCTACCCGATTCATGCAATTACCAATCCCAATCAGTTTCTCTCCTTACCTCGATTAGTTACTTCAATTGATGAAGACCTCCCAAGAATCCGACAACCTTATTCTTCTTCCTCTTGTTCTTCCTCCGCAACCTTTGTCCCCCTTGACCGTGTTCTTTCTTCCTCTTTACCGTGTTTTTTCTTTCTTTCTTCCCAAAAGCTCCCTAATACCCCTCTTATAACTCTTATTCATTATTTAATCACTTAACCTCAATAATAATACAAATAATAATAATAATAATATTATTATTACTATCAATTATCAAATTATTATCATTATCAATTATATTATATTAATATTAAGGTCTATAGTTTATTAAATAATCTCCACAAAAGACACGCCGAAATAAAATAACACCAGAAAGACTAAATAATTAAAATGGGTGTTACAAATCTCCCCCACTTTAATTATTTTCGTCCTCGAAAATTACCTAATGGAAACAATTCTGGATACGCTTCCTGCATTCTGCTTTCCAACTCCCAGGTCACACTGCCTCCTGCAGCACCTCCCCAAGCCACATTCACCAAGGATATCTCCTCCCCTCGGAGTTGTTCCTCGTTCAACAATTCTCACTAGAAGGGCCTCAACAATCAAATTATCTCTCACTTGTACCCCATCCAATTTAATCAAAGTACCTCCTCGGCTTAGACACATGAACACGCCCTGCAGTTTTCACAAACGATAGCGGTAAAACAGTTTAACATGCTATTTTCCCCATGCTCCCGCTGCACCACTCTGATACAGATAAACAAAACATAATGTATGCTTCCAAGACTTCAAAGCTCAACCAACTCTAGTTACCATCATAACTCTCAACACACGTCTTTTCTTGGATCCTTTTGATCTTTTCAGTCGCCTCTTGCACAATTTCCGGTCCGAGTACAACACTCTCGCCGGACACACATCAGTACGAATGAGTCCTACACCTCCTACCACACAAAGCCTTATACAATGTCATTCCGATACTAGAATGATAGCGGTTATTGTAGGTAATTCAATCAACGACAATTAACTGCTCTCAGATCCATCATGATCCAACACACAAGCTCTCACCAAATCCTCTACATACAGGATAGTTTTCTCTATCTGTCTATCCGTGCACGGATGCTAAACAGAGTTCAACTTTAATATGGCACTCAAAGTGTCTGCCACTCTCCCAAAATTTCATCGAAAACTCAGATTCCCATCTGACACAATATTCGACGGTATCTCACACTACTTCGCAACTTCCTCACTATACGTATTAGCTACCTCCAGCATAGAATGATTCATCCTCATTGGTAAGAAATGAGTTAATCTTTTCAATCCATTCTTAACTACTCAAATCAAATCATATTCCTTTAAATTCTTTAGAAAACCCAAATCAAAATCCATGGGAACACTATTCTATTCCACTCAGAAATATTCAACAGTTGCATCAGGCCCTAACAGTTCCCGCTATTCCAACTTCGACTTTCCACAAGTCTAATCAGCATACACAACCTCAACTCTCTCTCTCTCTCTCTCTCTCTCTCTCTCTCTCTCTCTCTCTCTCTCTCTCTCTCTCTCTCTCTCCACCTATGGCCACCAAAACAATCTCTCACATTTGGTCACATTTTCATAGCACCTGGATGGGTACTCAATTCACCTTAATGTCCTTCTCCCGGGTACTCTTATCCAACCCACAATACTGGAGCACAAACTCTATCACGACATCTCATGGCACCATTTCCATCAATCCGAAAATCATCTCTTCGACTCGATTCATTAAATTCAATCAATCTACTAGCTCCAATTAGAATTCCAACTCCTCGACTCTCATCAAGATTACCCAGAGTCAGTCTCAACATACAAAGTTTAACTCCATAAGAAGTCTCTTCACAAACCAAACTCATATCTCGAATTTCCTTAATCAGTGCTAACTTCTTTACCCTCATCATCGGTATATACCCAAAATTCTCCAAATCGATACATCATCTACCACGTTGTCTCGCCCGAATGGAAATTCAACCCAAAACCATACTCCTCCAGAAGTCCCAATTATTTCCTCTGTCTCATATCCAACTCTTTCAAATCAAACAAATACCTTTTTCTCTTAAGATCACCAATCATCTCATATATCAACTAAATAATTAAGGCCTCCAAACTCCGGCACAATCACATGACAATAACCAACTCTAAACCACCTATCAGATAATTCCTCTTACGTACTTTAAGCTGCCTTAAAGCATCACTAACATTCGCTGATGTTGCACTTAATATATCGCTCAGTAATCTCAACAAAGCATCCCAAAACACAACAAATAGTTCCACTGGATACGGCAAAACCAACACACGAACTCTTTGAACTTCCTTCACAGAGGCATATCACCGCTTCTTCTCCAACACCGATAACTCAAGTTCCCGATGCTCAACATAATCCTCTATACTCTTCGAATATACCAGAATATCATTCGTTAGCACAATCATTGACTCGCGCAATTAAGTATAGAAAGTCCCATGCCAACGGACACTCAAATTTGCGAGCTATGGCGAAAACACGAACCGCACCTTCCGCACTCACCACAACATCCAAACACATTCCATCAATAAATATCTTAATCCCATGCCGCTACTTCGACATCACCTATAACATTGTAAAAACTTCCAACGCTTCGAACCGTGCGTCATTCCGAGTTACGGTTCTCCCGTTACGTCAAAAATACGACAACAACATTTTCACGTTTGAAAGGCCATTCAACACACCTTCAACTCTTGAAATGTTTAAAGGTATAATTATATCAATATCGTATTCCACATTCTTACTTTCTTTACTATTCACCAGGAGTCACTATCCACCCTTTACATACTCGACCTCACAATCTGTTACCGTAGCACATCCACCAGACACGAGTCTCAAAACTACTCACTCAGATTAATTCCTTGACTACCCAAATAGACATACAATATAGAGCTCTCAATATCGGGCTAGTTTCCGCAACTAAGTCGATCAAAACTCCACTTCACGTCCTGACTGTATATCACTGTCTTGACAGGATAACTTTCCGACAACCACACTTAATCGACAACCCGCCAACTTCTCTACTTTCATCAACACTCAAAATTCCCTTCAAAGTTAAAAATATCAACACTGTCCTGCACCGACTTTCCAAGACAACTCTTAAGCATTTGGCTTAACTCCAAACAATTCACTGTACACACCGTCTAAGCTCGCAGGACACATTTATTCCCTTCAACATGATCCCGTCAAACTATAATAGTGTTTAACAACACACTGAGCCATCACTCCACACTTGAAGCATCTTGGAGAAGCACAACCTTCTCCCCCACTTATTTCAATCCCACTCCTGCAGTCTCCAGTCTCCAGCGACTGTTGTCCCACCAAGCCTCAGTTTCTTCTTCTAGTATGTGAGTACCAAACCTCACTATTTTCTCGTCACTACAACCCATTGTCCTGAAAAGTTTCTCAATCGCCTTCAGCCACTCTTGCGCAGCTTCAGGATTCCAAAGTTCCTCCTTCAAACGTCGGCGACTTGTTACTCCGAAACTGTGCCAAATCCCCAAATTGTGCACCTGCCGCTTGGTTCTGATTAGCAACCACCTGCGCCATTGCTTGCATAACGGCAGCCAAAACAACATCATTCCTTCCTGCCATACTCCTTAACCATAACAACACCAGGTTAAAAGGTACACAACCTCTATCCTAAGGACAGACTCAACAACTACACTGGTCGGACGGACCGACCTGCTCTGATACCAATTGTAACACCCCACTTTCCCAAATCTTAAATAAAATACAATTATTTCAAAATAACATCAGAGTTTCCCTTCAACAGTGGGATATTACATTCAAATAGTTCAACATAACTCTTCATTATATGATTTTCAAATTAAAACAGCGGAAGATTATCATTATCCATCGCTCATAGCCATCCGCCAAAATACACAAAAGTATTCATTAACAAGTTCATCAAACATGATACGTCACAGGAATAAACAAATTTATCATAAAAATAATAAACTCCCAAATCCCGTGCTACGTATCAGAGCATCCTAAGACTCAACTCGCACACCACTATCCAAGCTAGCTATGTACCTGGATTTATCTGTACTTCCGAAGAAGCACAGACCACAACAACAAAGGGGTGAGAAAACATGATCAAAATTATCGGTAATAGGATACATGAAATAAAGATAGCAATTATGTAAAATATCACCCAACATGCATCAACCACGACCTACTGTCCAACATCAAGCACAACATATAATAATGCAATTATGCGACTCAACACTATGCATACGGTACGGATGAATCGCATACACTCCTCCTGAGCAACGATCCATCCCACCATTCTCCATAAAGGAGTACGGATGAATCACATACACTCCTCCTAAGCAACGATCCATCCCACCATTCTCCACAAAGGAGTACGAATGAATCGCATACACTCCTCCTGAGCAACGATCCATCCCACTATTCTCCACAAAAGAGTACGGATGAATCGCATACACTCCTCCTGAGCAACGATTCAACCCCACCATTCTCCACAAAGGAGTACGGATGGATCACTTACGCTCCTCTTGAGACATGATCCATCCCACCATTCTCCACAAAGGAGTACGGGTGAATCGCATACACTCCTCTTGAGCAACGATTCAACCCCACCATTCTCCACAAAGGAGTACGGATGGATCACTTACGCTCCTTCTGAGACATGGTCCATCCCACTAAACACAATGATATACCCGACACCAAATGCACAACACCAAACATCAAGCACACTAAGTGCACACGATCCTACTTATCACACCACCATACATTATACATATATATACACACACCAATCAATTATGTCAATCAAATTAAATAATAGGGAAATTTACATTTGAACACTGAGTACACACGATCCTCCCGATCACCTCACTATGCATCATATACATATTACATATATATGTCTTACCCACCAATTAATTATGTCAATTAAATTCAATATTTCATAATTTCACCTTCCCACACCAAGTATACACTCTTCACCACTAAACACCATCTCTCTACTTATCACAACCCAAGGAATCCTACAAAATGAATCACAAAGCAAAACAGCACAAAAATCACATTTTTCTGTCATGCTCGTTGGCCCACTCGCCTAGCGGGGCCTCAGCGAACGCTCGCTGCCTCATTCGCCTAGCGAATTTTCTAACGAAGGCAGACAATGGCTACTGGAAGTATTTTCTATCCAACTCGCCTAGCGAATTCTTAGTGAATGCTCGCTACTAGCTCGCTCAGCGAAGGTGCTGGCGAACGTCTGCGATTTCACAAAACCCTCACTGTTCAAAAATTCATCAGAAGCTCGAAAATCGTCCGATTCTCACCAACCCAGTTCTAGTAGTCTTAGCCTAACATTCTACGACTAATCTACACGACTTATTCTAGCTTTTACCTGATAAAACATCAACTCTATCGATTAACTCATTTCTGGCCTAAAACGGTAAACTACTCAGAATAACCTAAACCACTTAAACAATCCTCATACAATCACATGCAAGGAGTTCACCATAATAGCAATAATCAGAAACACAACAACACACTAACCATAATCATCTAATCCCTATGGGGTTAAGGAATCCCCTCTACCCGATTCATGCAACTACCAATCCCAATCAGTTTCTCCCCCTTACCTCGATTAGTTGCTTCGATTGATGAAGAACTCCCAAGAATCTGAGAGCCTTCTACTTCTTCATCTTGTTCTTCCTCCACAACCTTTCTCCCCCTTGACCGTGTTCTTTCTTCCTCTTTACCGTGTTTTTTCTTTCTTTCTTCCCAAAAGCTCCCTAATACCCCTCTTATAACTCTTATTCCTTATTTAATCACTTAACCTCAATAATAATACAAATAATAATAATAATAATAATAATAATATTATTACTATCAATTATCAAATTATTATCATTATCAATTATATTATTTTAATATTAAGGTCTATAGTTTATTAGATAATCTCCACAAAAGACACGCCGAAATAAAATAACACCAGAAAGACTAAATAATTAAAATGGGTGTTACACAAGGCGCGTTTATTCCATCCAACATGATCCTGTCTACTATCAACAAGAGATTAAGGGTGATCAGTTCCTCAATTTGTTAATAGACAGCCGACAATCATAATGGGGCATAAACCATCTTTACCAAATTATAATAGCGTTCAATGACATACTGAGCCATCACTCAACACTTGAAGCATCTTGGAGAAGCACAAATTTCTCCCCCACTTATTTTAATCCCACTCCTGGAGACAAAGGTTACAAAAACAAATGTGTACCAACAGTGTTTTCACACACATGTCGCATATAAGGGAACAAACAACATTAGACAACTTGGCCGGATGGACCGACCTGCTATGATACCACTAATGTAACACCCTTCTAAACCCCACAGAATATATATAAATAATCAGAGTAAATCATCATGCATTCACAAAAAGGGTGTCACACATAACTTCCAAAACATCAACAACCACCTGTCATGCTCATTAACACTTTAAATAAATAATCTTGCTTTTCAAAGTTTCACTTTGCATGTAGCAGCGGATTCATTTTATATCATAATTCTCTTAACAGAATATTCATGATCATCACATAATTCAACATTACTTAGGCACCAAGGCCAACATCATAATATTCCAATGAATATAAAAACATAGCGTAGAGTACATAAAGTATCTCTAAAACATAAACCAAACGATCCCATGTTACATGACCAGAGCACGACTCGGCCCAACATAACTAAAATACTAAATAGCTACACCAACAACGACCACACAACTACAAGGAGCTTTACTCTTGATACCTGCACAATGCCAGATAGGACATCATTCCAGCAGAAGGGTGAGAAATATTATCATAATAATCAATGCATATAATTATATATATCTACAATCTTAGAATACACATAGCCAACATTCTCACCACAAGTCATCCATATACGTCACAATGTATATACAAATATATGGATAATCACCAAGCACATTCATCCTGCATACATCCACAATTCACTCATTTCGACATAAACATTTACAATTATGTTTATTCATCAATTCACAACTCTCAGTTCAATAATTCATACACATATGCATACTTCATACAACAATTATACATATGCCATGTGACTCAATGCAACTCAATGCAACTCATGCCATGTGGTACCAACACTTTTTATTATTTTTCGGTTTTTACATTTAAACCAGGTCCATCCTCTAGACCAATAACAAACAAAAGCCCGTCATCTAAGCTTTCAAACCCCTCTCTAGGTTTGGGACAAGTTGAAGGTGAGATAATACTTAGAAGGGGGGTTGAATAAGTATGAAAGATTAAGACTTAAAAAATAATAACACAAT
Organism: Lathyrus sativus; assembly: GCA_963859935.3. Classification (NCBI taxonomy): domain Eukaryota; kingdom Viridiplantae; phylum Streptophyta; class Magnoliopsida; order Fabales; family Fabaceae; genus Lathyrus; species Lathyrus sativus. The sequence goes on along the minus strand of OZ012737.1, from coordinate 374,025,775 downwards.
TATTTTTATCCTGGTTCGTTGAAATCAACTACTCCAGTCCACCCTTCCTAGAATGATTTGCCTTTCTCAACAAGGACTTAATCCACTATTTAATCAAACAGATTACAATAGTAACACCTAAGAACAACTGTTCTTAGTCTTCTCAAGAGCTACTGATTCCAACTGAATCCTCTTAAGGAAAACCTTTACAATCAATGTAAATCAAATACAAGAGTATTAATGCTTCTATAAAGCTTTTATCACAACAGTGATTTTTCTCTTAAGTTTAAGTACAAGAAATTCTAAGAAGAATATGAAAGAATGAGAGCTTTGAATATTATGATTTCTTTTCAGCAAATTGTGTCACTGAAGAATTTGGTGGAGTCTTCCTTTTATAGGCAGCTGATCCAAGGATGCTGAGCGTTGAGAAGAGTGTCCCAAAAGGTCTGAGCCTTTTTGTCTTCACATCAAGTGACCTTTCCTAGAAGTAGAAAGCACAAAACAATCCTTTTTGTCTGTGTTCTTGTGTCTAGCACAAATGAGGAAAGAGACATTTGATTTACTCCAACGGATATAATCTTTGAATATATCTTCTTCAGTTTTCAGCAAGTTCTTCAGAATCTGAATGAGTCAGAGTCTTCTAATGAAGTTCAGAACCTTGCTGTATCAGAGTCTTCTGCAGCATGTGTGCTTTCAGCGTGTTGATCATCAGAGCATATTTGACACAGAACTTCAGTACTTGGCAGCGTTAGTACTTTCAGAAACTTCTGTAGAAACTATGCTTTGAGAAACTCTTTATACAAAATCCTTCTTAGCTTCAGATGCTTCTGACTAGCTTCAGAATCTTCTGGAGCTTCTTGCTTCAGATGCTTCTGACTAGCTTCAGAATCTTCTGGAGCTTCTTGCTTCAGATCCTTCTGGAGACTCTGCTCAGGATCTTCTGTAAACAGCAATCAGAATCTTCTAATGAGTGCATCTGGCGCTTCAGAGTCTAGATAACTTCTTGTATACAATTCAGATTTGCTTCTAGAGAGTTAATTTCATTTCAATCTGCAGTAAAACTTACAAACAAATTTTAGAGTATATAACTCTTAAATATAAAATTTCCTAACAGTTATCATCAAAACAAAGAGTTATTATTAAGAACTAATCTGTGTTCTAACAATCTCCCCCTTTTTGATGATGACAAAAAGTATCAGAAATTTTGTTTAACTGAACATATAGAATTATAACTCCCCCTGAGATGATGAATCTCCCCCTGAGTTAAATACACAAAGGAATAGAAACTTCCCTTTTTGTCTTGATTAATCTTCAGAGTTAGATCTTGTTTGTTCTTATAACATTTGAAGGTCAGAATGTCTTGCAGATATAAGATTCAGAGTTTGATAATAGACAAATGATCTGAGAGACTCAGAGTTTCTTTTATATAGTGTACTTATCAAATGTTCTGAAATAGTCAAATTAAATGTTAGATTGAATAGATATGTCTGAAGATTCATTATGGTGAAGTTATATTAAACAGTTCAGATCTATATTTTCTCCCCCTTTTTTGTCATAAGCAAAAAGTAAAAACTTTTAAAAAGACAAATAAAAGGAAACAGTAAATAAGATAATTCAATGGAGAAAACTTTGATTCATTCAAAAGATCAGATCAAGAGTACATAGGCAAACATCAGAAGATATAGCAATAAGGTACAGATGCAAACAACAGATGCAAAAACATAAGAATGAAAAAAATCTAAGAGTGTTTGGACAAAAGCATCTTCAATAGATCTGTAATCTCAGAGGATGATTGCTCTTGCTTGGACATCCACTTAGTCATAGTTTCATTCTTTTCATCTTGCTTTGACATCCATTCTGTCATATCCTCAGACTTCTTATCCTGCTTAGCCATCCAGGATTTTATCTCTGACTGTCCAGCTTCCAGAGCAGCAATCTTATCTTCAAAATCTGGATGTTCTTTCTTTATCTCAGATGAAGAGTTAAGATGAGGTTCTGTAGATCCTAGAGCAATGGAATTGGAAGAAGGGTCTTCCAGAGACATAGCCAATGCATTATCAGTAGATTCTGTTGATGGTGGAGGAGCATCTAAACGAAGCAGAGGTTCAGATTTGTTGAGAGTCCAGAATAGAGTCCTTGCAGCTCTGGGCTTTGCATCATCAGAACAGACGTTCTTCAGATTTGAAGCTACAGTGTTGAATCTGTTGATGAATCCATTCCAGATGATGTCAGATTCTTTGGCATCCATTGTTTCTGAGCATGTCTTCTGAACAGTACCTAAATACATATGTATTTCTTGCAAAAATGTTTGAAATAAATGATCAAAATTAAGTCTGGGCTGTGGTCGTAACAAGGTTACCAGATTTATAGGTTTAGGTTGGGGAGTTGGTGGAAAAAGTGATTTTTGGATGGAAATCAGAGGAGGAGGATAATATGGAATGAAGGGTATCTCAAGAGCTTTTTCTTTAGATCTGACTAAAGCATTAAGCAAATGAGGTTTTGCTCTTCTGTGAGGGGTAACTACATCAAAAGGTGCATTTGAGTAGGGTTTGAAAGCAGATTTTGGTGGTTCAACAGATGCAACAGTGTTATCAGATGCAATTTGCAGAGTTGAAACAACAGCTTTATCAGATTTTGCAGAGTGTAATATGGTTGCTAAAGGTTTTACATCTGTCATAGATTTTAAGTAATCAAGAATCACAGATGGAAGGATCATTGTGGATTTTGGTTTCAAAGGGTTGAGGGGTTCAGAAGGTTCAACTCTGTCATAAAAATCTTTCAGTTTGAAACCATAAGATATATTATGAAAAAGAGAAGAAACTTGGGCACAGGATATAAAAGATGTTGGATTGGAATTGGGGATTAATATCTCAGATGATGGTGCAGGTGGAGGAATAGGATCTGGAATGGGAGTTTTAGAAGGTATGGTAGGTTCAGGTTGGTTTATCTCAGAGTATTTTTCAGATGGAGAGATTAGAAAATCTGGGTGGATTTCTGATTCTGAGGAGTTAGAGGATGTGGTTGGTGTACAAGAGGTAGAAGATACTTGAAACATCGTTTTTAAAGGTGTGACATCAAGAACTTCTGTCTTAGGGATGTGAGGTTCAGAAGTATTGGTAGGTTCTGAAGGAATTTCAGATCGTTTGGATGGTTGTTTTGAGATGGGTAAATCATAAGGAATAGTTATTTGTTCTGAGGAAACTGGATTAGAAGTTACTTTTGTAGGTTCAGAAGTAACAGGTACAATGGGTTCAGAAGGTGGATTAATTGATGGTGGATTGTCAGAGGCTTTTTCTGGTTGAACTTCTTTTGGTTGGTTCTCTGGATGTTCAGAGGTTTGTTGTTGAACAGATGTTTGTTGTTCTGATGGTTGTTGTTCTGATGGTTGTTGTTCGTTTTTGTGGAGATATGGAACTGGGAGCAGTAACAGAAGTGGTTTGAGTTGAAGGTGGATTTGGTACAGACTTAACATTAGAATCATTAATAACAAGTTTTGCAGAAGATACAGAAGATTTAGTACCTTTTATTTTGATCCTCTTGGTAGGTACAGAAGCAGCTTCTGCAGAGTCTTTTCTCTTCAAGAGCTTCTTGGGCTTCTCAGCAATCTTGACCTTCTTCTGAGCAGGTGCAGATTCTTCTACAGGATGAGTCCTTTTCCTCTGGAGTTGTGCTTCTTCTTCTCCTGCATCTGGTAGTGGTTGTCTAGCTAGCTGAATCACATTAGCAGGAACAGGTTTTCCTTCCTTCTTGCATTCATCAATATACATAACCACTATATGTCTGGGCTCTTCACCAAAGAATAAAGGAAAGTCATCTACAGGAATCCTCTTATTCAATTCTGACATATTTAGCTTCTTGGGAGCTGTTGTGAGTTCATCAACAATTTTGAGTCTCAGAAGACTTTTAGCATTCAGAGGCTTTCCCATTATAAATTCTAATTCCTCTGTAACTCCAGCAGCGTACAGAGCAGTTACTAAACCATTCTCAGTAAGAAGATCTGAGATCAACCTTCCAAAGGGGATCCAAGTTCTGATCTTCTGTCCTTTCTCTTTCACATATTCTTTAGATGCATTGATATGGTTCCACAGATGCATAAACAGAATGTATGGAAGATCTACTTTGGTGCTCTGACTAAGGCAATACATGAAATAGAGCTGTTCATTATTGACATAGTCTGGAGAATTGGTTGACTTCCTGTGGTGGATGCATCCCATGAAGATCTTGGCCCAGATCTTGTAATCAGGCTTCAGATCTTTGAATTTGTTAGAAGCTTGACCAGCAGTCATTACTTCTTCATAAACCTCATCCATGTCCACACGCCCAGCTGGCAAGTGGGAAACACCATCTGTTTCTTCATAACCTATTAATTTTCTTATCAGATCTTCTGTGATAATAATTTCTTTTCCCAGCACAGAAGATAAGATGAACTTGGGATAAACTGATGCATGGATCCAGAATTCTTTCACAAGGATAGGGTAAACTGGTCCAAAGAGCCTATCAAAATACTTAACCCATCCTTGAGCTCCAATGATGGAACGAAACTCAAACCCATTTTCTGCCATAGAATCAAACTCAACCATAGATTCACATAGAACTTCCAATTTATCAATAGGGGTTAGAAGAGTTCTTTTGGGAGGAGAATAGGGAGCAAGACCCATGTTTTTTGAAGTTACATCAGCCATAGAAGATTGGAACTAAGCAGCTGTTGATGATGAAGTTGCCATTGAAGAATGCTTTGTCAAACGCTTAGGTATAGGGTTTTTATGCAGAGAAAAGAGGAGATGAAAACGCATGTAATTTCTGAGAGTGTGAAAAGTGTGAAAGTGAATACAAGTCAAGTATATATACTAAAACACTTAGGCAAATCAACAGTCAGAAATATGCACGTTTGAGCAAGCAATAAATGAAGAAAATAATAATCATTTCAAAGCATTAATTGCTTCTGACAATTTTGGGGAGAAAACCAAGATTCTCACTATTCAAACTTCACCTCAAACGTCTCTTCAGTTATGTACACGCCACCTCTTCAGATTTGGTGTGACATGTGTTTGCTTGCATGTGTTCTAAAATCTCTTAAGAAATGAAACGTCAACCAACGTTCAGATCTTCTAAAGATTGTTAGTTCAGAGTTTCACAAAAGAAATATTGATCAGAATAAAATAAGCAATCAGAAGAAATACTTCAGAGCATTAAGCATTTTTGCATCAGTAAAAATTTGCTTATGATAAATATTATTCTGGACAAAAATCCATACCAATATTTTTTAGAATAAAATTGAATCTATCTTCAACAAGGGGTTTTGTAAAAATATCTGCCCATTGATGATCTGTATCAATAAAGGCTAAATTTATGATTCCCTTCTGAATATAGTCTCTGATGAAATGATGCTTAATTTCTATATGTTTTGCCTTAGAATGTAAAATGGGATTCTTGGACAAACATATAGCAGAAGTATTATCACAAAAGATAGAAATGTTACTTTCAAAAATTTGATAATCATCTAGTTGACTCTTCAACCAGAGCATCTGCGTGCTACATCCAGCAGCAGCAATGTATTCAGCCTCTGTGGTTGAAAGTGCAATTGTGGGTTGCTTCTTGCTGTACCAGGAGATTAGATTTCTTCCTAGAAATTGACAACTTCCAGAAGTACTTTTTCTTTCCACTCTGTCTCCAGCGTAGTCAGCATCACAGAATCCAACTAATTTGAAATCATCAGATTTTCTGTAACACAAACCCACATTAGAAGTACCTTTCAGATACCTTAGAATCCTCTTGACAGCTGTCAAGTGTGATTCTCTAGGATCTAATTGGTATCTAGCACACAGACAAACACTGAACAATATGTCAGGTCTAGAAGCAGTAAGATAAAGAAGAGAGCCAATCATACCTCTGTAGAGCTTCTGGTCTACTTTCTTACTTACCTCTTCCTTGCCAAGTGAGCTAGTAGGATGCATTGGAGTCTTTTCCAGCTTACTGTCAGACATGTTGAATTTCTTCAGAAGTTCTTTAACATACTTTGTCTGATGTATGTAGGTGCACTCTGGAGTTTGATTAACTTGGATTCCTAGAAAGAATCTGAGTTCTCCCATCATGCTCATTTCAAATTCTACCTGCATACATGTAGTAAACTCCTTTCCAAGCATAATATTTGTTGATCCAAAAATAATATCATCTACATAAATTTGGCAAATTAGAAGATCTTTCTTAATTGTTTTACAAAAGAGTGTTGTATCCACTTTGCCTCTGATGAAATTCTTCTCTAGAAGAAAATTGCTCAATCTCTCATACCAAGCTCTGGGAGCTTGTTTTAAACCATATAGAGATTTCTTTAATTTGAAAACATGATCTGGAAATTTTTCATTTTCAAAACCAGGAGGTTGGTGGACATAAACTTCTTCTTCTATAATACCATTAAGAAAGGCACTTTTAACATCCATCTGATACAGAGTGATGTTATTTTGTGCAGCAAAGGAAATAAGAAGGCGTATAGATTCTAACCTTGCCACTGGAGCATATGTCTCAGTGTAATCAATACCTTCTTGCTGACTGTACCCTTGAGCAACCAGCCTTGCCATATTCCTCTCAACTTCTCCTTTCTCATTTAGCTTATTTCTGAAGACCCATTTTGTGCCAATTATATTGAATCCTTGAGGTCTTTAAACTAGATCCCATACATCATTTCTGCTGAATTGATTTAGCTCTTCTTGCATGGCAATAATCCAATCATTGTCTTGCAGAGCTTCATCTACAGAAGATGGTTCAATTTCTGACACTAGTCCAAATAGTGATGCTTCAGATGATCTTAGAAAGGATCTTGTTCTGATGGGATCATCCTTCTTTCCAATAATGACATCCTCTGGATGAGAAGCTTTAATTCTGGATGATGATCCTCTAATAGTTGACTCTTAAGAAATGTTTAGATTATTCATCTGAGAAGTTAAAGGAGTAGCATCTGGAGTTGCTTCTGGTTCCTTCACTTGAGTTTTGTCTGCTTCTGGAACTTCAGAGTCAATGAAGACTACTTCCCTATCTACAGAGTTATCAAACTGCTTTGGCTTTTCAGAGCCAAGCTTATCATCAAATATGACATGAATGGATTCTTCCACAATCCGTGTCTCAGTGTTGTATACTCTGTAGCCTTTAGAGCGTTCAGAATATCCAAGCATGAAACACTTCTGTGCTTTAGAATCAAACTTGCTCAGATTTTCCTTAGTGTTTAACATATAGCAAATACATCCAAAAGGATGAAAATATGAAATGTTGGGCTTTTTGTTCTTCCACAGTTCATAAGGAGTCTTCTTCAGAAGAGGTCTAACAGACACTCTGTTCTGAATGTAACAGGCTGTGTTGATTGCTTCTGCCCAAAAATGTTTTGCCAGATTTGTCTCATTGATCATGGTTCTGGCCATTTCTTGCAAAGTTATGTTTTTCGTCTCTACAACCCCATTCTGTTGTGGAGTTCTAGGACAGGAAAAATCATGAGCAATGCCATTTTCAGAAAAATATTTTTCAAAATATTTATTTTCAAATTCACCACCATGATCACTTCTGACTTTTATAATTTTGAAATTCTTTTCATTCTGGACTTGCTTGCAGAAGTCAAAGAATACAGAATGTGACTCATCCTTGTGTTTTAAGAACTTTACCCATGTCCATCTACTAAAGTCATCAACAATGACTAATCCATACTTCTTGCCTCTGATGGATGCAGTTTTCACTGGTCCAAACAGATCAATATGAAGTAATTCTAGTGGTTTAGAAGTAGAAACAACATTTTTTGATTTGAAAGATGTTTTTGAAAACTTCCCTTTCTGGCATGCTTCACAAAGAGCATCTGAAGTGAACTTCAGATTAGGGAGTCCTATGAGAAGATTAAGTTTATTAATCTGATATATACGTCTCATATTAATATGGCCCAATCTTCTGTGCCAGACCCATTGCTCTTCATTAACAGACAAGAGGCATTTAACATTTTGAACTTTAAGTTCAGAAAGATTTATTTTATAAATGTTGTTTTTCCTCTTACCACTAAATAGGATAGAGCCATCCTTTTGACTAATAGCTTTACAACATTTTTGATTAAAGGTAATATCATAACCATTGTCACTTAATTGACTTATGGACAATAAGTTATGCTTTAACCCTTCAACAAGTAAAACATTAGTAATAGAGGGAAGTTTACCATTTCCAATAGTGCCAGATCCAATGATCTTGCCCTTCTGGTTCCCTCCAAACTTCACGTCACCTCCAGATCTAAGTTCCAAGCTTTGGAACATAGACTTTTCTCCTGTCATGTGTCGTGAGCATCCAGAGTCCAGGTACCATGATTGGTGTCCTGACCTTGCTGCTAAGAACATCTGCAACAGGAATTATTTTGTTTTTAGGTACCCAGATCTTCTTGGGTCCTTTGGGGTTAGTTGGTTTGTAGGTTTGTCTAAACTTCTGTTTTTCAACATAATGTTTATTCTGACTTGCCTTGGGTTTAAACACATAAGTATTCTTCTCAGAGCTTGTGTGTTTAATGTCATTTAAGTGACCAAATTTAAATTGAGAATACAGAGGTGTCTTCTTGATGAAAAGTTTGTCAACAGGTTTTGGATTGCTTCCAGATGAAGATTCATATCCAATACCTCTTATGTTGTTTCCACTAACACCATAGATCATGGAAGCCATCTTGCTTCTGTCTATGCTCTTAGTAAGAAATCTCTGAAAGCTAGAGTCATATTTTTCTAAAATGTTTTCACATGACTTAGTCTCAGATTCAGATTCTTGTTGAGTTATTTCAAAGTCATTTTTGATTTTCAGATTAATTTCTTTTAGCTCAACAAGTTCTGTTTTTAGAAGATCAATCTTAGATTCAAGATTGCTTATCAGCTTCTTGTATTTGAGTTTGATATTGTTATAACTTTTAAGAACTTCTGTTAAAACTTTTATAAGTTCTTCTTTGGTAAGTTTAGCCATTACCTCTTCTGCGTCATCATCAGATTCAGAATCTGATTCATATCCTGAGGTACCTTCCTCTTGATCCTCTGTGCTGGCCATCAGTGCAACATTAGCACATTTTTCTTCTGATTCAGAAGATGATTCAGATTCATCTGAGTTATCCCATGTTGCCATCAGAACCTTCTTCTTTTTGTTAAACTTCTTCTTGGGTTTTTCTTTCTGAAGTTTGGGGCAATCATTCTTGTAGTGCCCAGGTTCTTTTCACTCATAGCACACAACTTCTTTCTTGCCAGATCTTCTGTGCCCAGAAGATTCCTTTCTATTTTCAGATCTTCTGAAGTTGTTGAACTTGTTTCCCTTGTGCTTCCAGAGTCTGTTGATCCTTCTGGACAGCATGGATAACTCATCTTCTTCTTCAGAAGAAGATTCTTCAGAGCTTTCTTGAATGACCTGCAAAGCTTTAGCAGTTTTGTTAGATTTTAATGCAACAGATTTACCTTTTTCTTTCTTCTGAGGTTCATCTTCCTCAAGCTCAATCTCATGGCTCCTCAGTGAGCTGATGAGTTCTTCTAGAGAGATCTTGTTCAGATCTTTAGCCATCTTCAAGGCAGTCACCATTGGTCTCCATCTGGTAGGCAGACTTCTGATGATTTTCTTTACATGATCTGATGTAGAGTATCCCTTGTCTAGAACTTTCAGCCTAGCTGTGAGTATCTGAAATCTAGAGAACATGGCTTCAACAGATTCAGAGTCTTCCATTTTGAAGGCCTCATACTTCTGGATTAGAGCCAGAGCTTTTGTCTCCTTAACTTGAGAATTTCCCTCATGAGTCATTTTTAGGGATTCAAACATATCAAAAGCAGTTTCCCTGTTTGTAATTTTTTCATACTAAGTATGTGAAATTGCATTCAATAATATAGTCCTGGCTTTGTGATGATTTCTAAAATCTTTCTTCTGAGCATCTGTCATAGATTTTCGGTCAATCTTCTTGCCATTCCCATCTGTGGGATGGACATATCCATCTATGACTAGATCCCATAGATCAGCATCATATCCTAAGAAAAAACTCTCAATTCTGTCTTTCCAGTAGTCAAATTTCTCCCCATCAAACATAGGGAGTTTGGTGTTGATCCTGTCCCTTTCTTCATATTTATTGTTAATATTGGATATTGAATTATCAACCATTGTAACAAATAAATATATATCAAAGTATTTCTCTCTGGATCTTTACTGACACTGTTAAGTGGTAGCACACACAGAACCGGAGCTCTGATGCCAACTGAAGGTGAGATAATACTTAGAAGGGGGGTTGAATAAGTATGAAAGATTAAGACTTAAAAAATAATAACACAAATATTTTTATCCTGGTTCGTTGAAATCAACTACTCCAGTCCACCCTTCCTAGAGTGATTTGCCTTTCTCAACAAGGACTTAATCCACTATTTAATCAAACAGATTACAATAGTAACACCTAAGAACAACTGTTCTTAGTCTTCTTAAGAGCTACTGATTCCAACTGAATCCTCTTAAGGAAAACCTTTACAATCTATGTAAATCAAATACAAGAGTATTAATGCTTTTATAAAGCTTTTATCACAACAGTGATTTTTCTCTTAAGTTTAAGTACAAGAAATTCTAAGAAGAATATGAAAGAATGAGAGCTTTGAACATTATGATTTCTTTTCAGCAAATTGTGTCACTGAAGAATTTGGTGGAGTCTTCCTTTTATAGGCATCTGATCCAAGGATGCTGAGCGTTGAGAAGAGTGTCCCAAAAGGTCTGAGCCTTTTTGTCTTCACATCAAGTGACCTTTCCTAGAAGTAGAAAGCACAGAACAATCCTTTTTGTATGTGTTCTTGTGTCTAGCACAAATGAGGAAAGAGACGTTTGATTTACTCCAACGGATATAATCTTTGAATATATCTTCTTCAGTTTTCAGCAAGTTCTTCAGAATCTGAATGAGTCAGAGTCTTCTAATGAAGTTCAGAACCTTGATGTATCAGAGTCTTCTGCAGCATGTGTGCTTTCAGCGTGTTGATCATCAGAGCATATTTGACACAGAACTTCAGTACTTGGCAGCGTTAGTACTTTCAGAAACTTCTGTAGAAACTATGCTTTGAGAAACTCTTCATACAAAATCCTTCTTAGCTTCAGATGCTTCTGACTAGCTTCAGAATCTTCTGGAGCTTCTTGCTTCAGATGCTTCTGACTAGCTTCAGAATCTTCTGGAGCTTTTTGCTTCAGATCCTTCTGGAGACTCTGCTCAGAATCTTCTGTAAACAGCAATCAGAATCTTCTAATGAGTGCATCTGGCGCTTCAGAGTCTAGATAACTTCTTGTATACAATTCAGATTTGCTTCTAGAGAGTTAATTTCATTTCAATCTGCAGTACAACTTACAAGCAAATTTTAGAGTATATAATTCTTAAATATAAAATTTCCTAACAGTTATCATCAAAACAAAGAGTTATTATTAAGAACCAATCTGTGTTCTAACACAAGTCACTAGTCTCCATGAAACTAGCAAGTATTGCCTCTTGACCAAATGATGCGTATGCAATCAACAATCAATGCACTTAAGGCCGTCCTCGCATCTTAATCCCATGCATTATCAAATAATTCATCACACAAGAATTATATCATGATTGCACACACAACACATTTCATAATAATCAAAGTATTCATACTTTCAACATCATCACTACATTCATCAAGTAGTACACAAGAATCAAATAGATTCAATCACAAATACATATTCATGAATTCTTCACATATAATCACATACAATCGATATGCATTCACATTATCGCGCCAAACGATAACGAACACCATCACAATTATCATACACTTTTAATCAATTAAATAATGCATATATTTGCCAAAAGGCCACATTTCACAATCGATTCTATAATCTAGGATGCACGCCATACGGCTACCCACAACATAACATATCACAACATACAACTATGCAAATCAGAAAGACTGATCATACCCGAGCCGAACAATCAACGTTGGATGGAAACGCATTAAGAAATAAGAATGCTATCACGTTCGCTACACCACTCGCCTAGTGAGTCCTTGGCGAACACTCGCTACGAGTTCGCTTAGCGAACAAGCTCGCGAAGGGAGTCTGGGAGCTACTGGAAGTGCTCGCTACCTGCTCGCTCAGCGAGGTCCTAGCGAACCCTTCACTACCTCACTCGCTACCAGCGAGATTGGATCATTTGGTTCTGCCCAAGTCTGGGACCGTTCGCTGTTAGCTCGCTGGTGGCTCGCCTGGCGAATAACTCGACACCCTACTCGCCTAGAGAAGGTGCTAGCGAGAGTCTGCGTTGTTCAAAACCCTCAATTCCAAAATCATCAAAAACTCATAAAATCGCCCGATTCAAAACCTTCAAGTTCTAGTAGACTTAGCCCAATAATCCTCGACTAAACTACGCCATTTAATCCAACTTCTAACCGTTCAAACATCAATTTCTATCGATTAAACCATTTTCTGACATAGAATGGAAAAATGAGTAAAAACTCTCCAACAATCCAAATCAATCCAACAAAAGCATACATAATTATACACATTGAGAAAATAATAAGATTTCACACCCTTACCTGATTAAATTGAATCCTAGATGTTGATCTTGAGCTATCCAAGCTTTTCCTCTATTTTCTCCTCTTCTCTCTTCTTCCTTCTTTCTTTCTCTTCCTTTTCTCTTCTTTCTATTTCCATCTTTTTCTTTTCTCTATTCCACTTATATCTCTTTCTATTCTATTTCTCTCCCAACATCTACTAATCCATTTTCTCACAAAATATCTCATCTTATCATTAAATAAGAAATGTCTAAAATACCCTCCAATCTATTCTCTACAACCCTAATTCTTTAACCCTTTCTATTGGGCTTTACCCAACTCCTCTCACTTTCTATTCACACACCACAAATTAGGCCCAACCAATCAATATAGCGATTCTACACTATTCTACCAAATAGAATAAACCAATTAATTTAATTCAATAAATCACATATTAGGATTAAATCAATTAACTCATACAAATTAAATAAATCAAATAATCCATTTAAATTAAATAAATCACATAAATCAATTAATTAGTACACATAATTAATTATTATAAATTGGACTGTTACAGTTTGCTTCCTGTCTACCATTAGACGACGTGATTTTGGCTATGAGTTCTCTTTCAGATTGTGAATCGACGGATTCTCTTACCGACTTAGTGTCGTTGCCTGTTTTAATTAACGAATGTCTGCTTTGGATAGCAGATGTTACCAACTTCATGTTGAGCCGACCTTAGGGTTCGTTGTCTGTTTTGATTAACGGATGCTTGCTTTGGATATCAGATGTTACCAACTTCGTGTTGAGCCGACCTTAGGGTTCATTGCCTGGTTTGTTTAACAGATGCCTATGTGATAGCAAATGTTTTACCGACTTAGTGTCGAGCCGCCTCAGTGTCGTTGCCTGCTTGTTTAGCAGATGTTCTTACCAGTCGAGTGCTGAGCCTGTTTATTCAATAGTTGCCTGCTTTGTTTAGCAGATGTTTTACCGGCGTGAACGTCGTGCCTGCTTGAATAACAGATGTTTATTTTCTCGACTACGTGTCGAAGCCTTCTAACTTCGGTTAGTAGCGGGTTCCTTCCAACTTTCAAATATATTTCCATGGTAATTCCACTTTGGTGGACAAGCTCTGCAGTTTACCATCCCGCGGTTGGCAAATTTCTGGGTTCTTTTGTATTCAATCACCTTCTACCTTGAATGTCTGAAAGTGGATGCTTTTCATCCCTTCAGGTCCAAGCTGTTTAAATAGGGGAAGCTGTCGTACCCTAAATTTTGCCCTTGACTTTTCTAACTTTGACTGGCTTTTGCTTCGTTTTCATCTGCATATCATTTAGGTAGATCATTTTTCGCATACTGCCAGTGTTATCAGCCAAATTGAATTTATCGGGATTTCAGCTGCTTTGCTCGCCTTTTAGACAGTTTAAACAATTTCAAATAAGGAGTTCCATGTCGAAATTGAGCGAAAGTTGCTCTCTTCCTGGTGGTTCAGTCGGTGTTGATAATCTTAGTTGCGTTTCAGTGTTTGCCTGTTTTTCTGTTTTTATTTCTGGGTTTTTGCAATTTATCTCATTTAATATTAGATTTAGTTTGAATTAACCTTTTTAATTAGATCTTTAGAATTAGATTTTTTAGTTTTGTAAAAATTAGAAATTGGTTTTTTATTTATTATTCAAATTTAGAATTTGTGTTTTTAGAAATAGATTTAGAAGTTAGCTTTTTTACTATAATTAGTTTTTAGAATTAGATTTCTATTAATATAGATTTAATTAGTTTTTTTTAATAGAATAGAATTTTAATAGAAAATAGTTTTTAATTAGAATTTTGTTTAGAAAATAGAAAGTAGTCTTTCTATTAGTCTAGAATAGTTTTTAGAATTAGTTTCTTTTATTAATTAGAAATTTAATAGGATTAGTTTTAGTTTTGATTAGGATTAATTAGATAACATAGATTAAGGTTTGGGTTAGGATTTGGTTTCGTTAAGTGATCGCGACTTTCTATGTCTAACAATTCTAACTGCAAGTGCACAGTCTATCGCGTAGTAATAAAAGATATCGATCCCACAGGGACTCGTAATCAAACTAGTGTTCTCGGGAGTTACTATGTTTAGCTAGGTAGGATATGTTTTAAGGGGATAAGATTGTCACTAAGAGGAGAAACTAAGATTACTATTAAGATTTTAATTAATTGAATCGATACGTAGTAGTTATGTTCTTCAGGGATTTGATAGGTTACTGATGTATGAAATAGTTTTCGCAGTTTACTTAAGCAGAAAGTGGAGATTTGAAGACTCTCGTCTCACGATGGTTATTGACGCTAATCATAATTCTAAGGGCCTAACGTACACTTTCGTGTTCCGTTCGGGGTTAAAATTACTTTTTGGAAATCTCTAAGTTCTAATTAGTTTTAAAGTGCTTTCGCTGTTATTAAAACGAATGCCTATTCGCTTGTTGGTTCGTATCTTAATTAATTTCCCACTTTCGTGGCAAAACTACTTTAAAACAAGTTCTCGCTTTCGAGACGAAGTTTATTTCGTAAATCAATTTTTAAACACTTAGACCATAAGTTATTTTTGTGAAAAGAAAGTTTTCAAACAAGAGTTATCAAATCCCATCCGAATTATTACTACATATCGATTACCTAAGTTTAGCTAGACATGGAATTTGGAAAAACAAAACATAAATAATAATAATAAATAATAAATTGCATTATGATAAAATAAGAGTCGATTAAAATGAAAACCTGTAAATAATGCCAATTGGCCTTTGGGCAGATCCTCCACAGATGTTGGCAGGATTCTGTCTTTAGTTCCAATTCGATCGTACAGTGCAGTAACAAATACAGAAGAGCGGAAATGGGAATGAGTAGAATGGAAAGGGAAATAAAGGAAAGGGATACAATTGAAACTGGAGAAATGGATACAAATAATAAAAAGGCTGGAAATTAAATTTTCTCTTGAAAATAAATTTGGGCAGCACTTCGTGGTATGAATGCAGCTCCCTTTTTGAAGTCCCCTGCTTCCCTTTTTATAGAGGTGGGATTCCAACGGTTACCTCTGAGGATGATGGACCTTGAGGCAGATAATTTAGGAAGTAGTGGACCATTAAATGGGAATTGGAACTGCTCTTTTGACGTTTAATCTAAGTGGGGCGTTTTTTCCTGCATGACGGTCGTCAGAAGGTGTGACGGTCGTCACCCGTGTGACGGTCGTCATGCATCTGTGACGGTCGTCACATCAGCAAAAACTGTCTGCTGCACTTTTCATTGTGTTTTCACTCCTTTTTCGTCCATATTTCATCTGGGATTGCTTCTTTTCTTCATGTTGCCTTGTTTAGACGTGATCGTTGAATACCTGCAAAAACATCAGACAAATACATGGAAATAACCCGAAATCGGATCAAAAACGGTTAGCTTTTAGTCGAATTATGCATGAAAATATCTATATGATTTCGTGTTATCAAACTCCCCTAAGCTTGAATCTTTGCTTGTCCTCAAGTAAAACGTGAAAAAGTCGGCAAGCACGAGGCTGCTTCTTCGTTCGCGGAGTTTGGAAAAACCGGGATTCTTGGTAGGAACAAGACGAGTATCGCGACGACACTGGACTACAAGTCTCCGGAGGTCTCCCTTTTATTGCAAATCGGTCTCAGTCATGCTACCGTATCTTGGTGTCAAGGTTCTCGCGGCAAGTTCACCCTGTTTGTTCTAGCGCAATCACATTAAGCCCGTTGTCCACACACTCTCATGGCAAGTCGACCTGTTAGTGAATATGATCTCGTTTTTGTTTTTGATCTTCTTCATTGATCATAATTTGGTGTCATTGATTTTTCAATGAGTTTTTCGTGTCGTTGGGCTAAATGCTCGGGTGAGGAGCACCTAACTTAGAAGGAAACGTATCTTATATTCTTGGGCTTTTTTAGCTCTCTTTTCATGATTTTTCATCTTTTTGGAGATCATACACTTATTTGCATCGGTCGCTCGCTTAGAGGTGTTTTTAGGATGGTGCTGACTGCTAGTATAAACTACTTGGGGTTGAGTTCGCGTAGACACTTGAGACTTTGGTACACGTAGGTGGTGAAACCGATTCGCATAAACTAGAGATCTAAGGTGTCTGGACGATACTGGTTTTGTTAGAACTGTCGTTTCCTCGGAGTTTCAAAACTCGGTTTGAACTCAGGTGCATTCTCGTGATGCTTTTGCTTTTGAGGAACAAATGAAAGTTTTTGTTTACGTTGAATAATGTGGGGATGGTTTGCGTAACGTGAAAATTATATAGACGTGCTTTATTTGCTAGAAATAGAAAGTGTAAAAATGGAACTTACTAAAATTCAAAAGTGCAGTGAAATGGAAATACAGTAAATAAGGGAAGTTCTGAATACAGTGGAAATAAGGCTCCGCTCCCACACTATCTCGATCAGTGTCCTCACTGATTCTTGAAGCATGCGAGAGGGAGATACAACTGAAAATGAAAATACATAGAACAGAAATATAGTAAACAATAAAGGAAAAAAATGAAAATCTAGTCCCGGGGCCTGTCACGTCCACGCTGGCATCCTCTGGCTCTAGCAAGGGCGACTCTATCCTCATAGCTCATGGCTCCGGTGTGGTAGACCGTGTCGCGGAGGCCTTCGACCTGCAGGGTCAGATTCGCTAGACTCTCAGTAATCGTAGCTTGGCCGGTGTGAAGTTGTTGCATTTGAGTCCGGTGCCAAGCTTCGAACTGGTCAGCTCGCTGGTTCTGCTGCTGCAGCATCGTGAGTATCTGTGCCTGCTGGTCTAGGGAGCGACGGAGGTCCTCTTCGGTGTAGTCGGGCACAGGGTGGTGACGGCGGCGGCGGGATGATGTACCTACTGGAGGAGGAGGCTGCGACGCCTCTGGCTGCTCGGACCTGTCCAACTCAGCTTGGATTTCATCTTCGGAATCATGAGTGGGTTCCTGAGTAGGAACAGCGGCAGCAGGAGGGGCAGTGAGGTCGAACAACCAGTTGGTACGGTCCTCAGGATGGATGCGGGTGCGGGACGGAAGGATGATGCTTCTGACGGTCTTGCCACGCACAACCGGATGATATTTCCCGTCAGCTCGGGAGCGGATGAGATGGGAGGCCCTGCAGTGGTCGGTGTCAAGGAACACCGAGGGGATGGACTGGAGGTGCTGAAGGCGGTCGCCCAGGTTCAGCCCAAGTGCAATCGCCGTGACAATCCCGCCAAAGTAGAATGGCTTCGAGCCACGGTTGCAGTTGGCCTGAATGTGGGCCAGCAGGAACGGGGCAGCGTTGACCGGTTCGTTGTTGAAGACGCAATGCTGAAAGAAGAGCTCCTTGGAGTTCACTTTGTGGTTGCTGTCTCTGGCGAAGATGATGTTGCTCAACACCCTGTGAAAGTACCTGATGGCGGGGTTATGGATGTGAGTGGCGTGTAGGGAGTCCCAACCATCGGCGTTGAGGCCGGTCAACTGATACCACAGCGCGAAGGCATCATGCTGGAACTGATCAGTGATGCGGCGATGAGCGTTGTCGCCGCGGGGTAACTGTAGGATGCCGACAATCTGGTTTTGGTGCAGCTGATAGTTAACGCCAAACATCCGGAAACAAGCGACGCCTGAGTGCTGGTTGAGTTCGCCGCTGCTGGTGATGTAGGAGAACGAACTCAAGAACTCCAGTGTGAGCTGTTCGTAGGTTGGCCGGGGGTTGGAGCAGAGGTTCTAGATGCCTGCTCGTTGAAGCATCCAGGTTACACCTTCGAGGAGATCGAGCTCCATAAGTGATGGAAGGTGCGGGTAGTGAGTTGGCTGGAGAGACCTCTGATGAAATGCATTGTACTGTGCTCGTTGTCTCTCGCCTAACTCGCCCTCAGGGAAGGAAATGTTGTTGATGTATGCGTTTCCGGCCATTGTTGAAGATGGAGAGGTTTCGGAGGTTTTGGGGTTTTTTTTTTGGCAGAGATGGAAATGTGACAGAACGGTGGTTTGGAGGTTGAATTTGGAGTTGGGGTTTATAGTTTAGATGGAGATGACGAAAATCGAAGTGGGGTATGAATGTTGGAAGTTTGAAAGTGATAATGGGGGAAGTGGAGGGTTACACGACCTCTGTTATACCAGATTGCAGTTCTGGGCTGCGTGACGGTCGTCACAAGGGTGTGACGGTCGTCACCCGTGTGACGCTCGTCATGGGACTGTGACGGTCGTCACAGCAGCAAAATCTGCAGAACGCAGAATTTTGCTCTGAGGGCGTATTCGGGGTGATTTTAAAGCGTAGTATTGCTACGGTGATGTACTATAACAACCAACAATCAATAAATAATGCGAAAACAGAATAATTGAACAAAAATAGAATTGAAATAACATAAAATGGAAACAATTGTATGTAGTACATAATGAAACGAACAATGTGAAAATTCCAAATGAGTGAATTAAACTAAACTAGACTAGACTAAACTGAAACTATTGCTATGAGCTAATAACTAATCTTTCCGTGCCTTCAACTCATCAAATTTCCGTGAATAGTAGTCGAGTTGGTCGTAGACTAGATCCATGAAGCCTACCAGGTCACTGTGCATGCCTGCGATATCAGCTTTTACATTCGTCAGAGCTTTATCAACGTCGTCCAATCTGAGTAACACGGTATCCATTTTGTCGGTTGTTTCCTCAGGGATAGGCTCAGGATAAGTATTGTAGTGTGGAGGAGTCATAGGGTCTACTTCATTTTCAGAGGCGGCGTCCTCAAAGTACATGTAATCGTGTGCCTCAGAAATGTGGTCACTGTCATACATATAGTTCTGGGGTGTTGACTGTGGTGAAGGAGGTCTCATAGGCTCATCCAATTCATAGAGCCAGTTATCCTTGTTGTGGATGCTTGTCATCAGATGATTAGGCAGTGTGAATAGCTGTACTGGTTTTTCATTAATAAGGTACTCATACGATCCAGGTCCCATATTCCCTAAGATGCGCCTGTTAAAGCAGAATTGTATGTTCATGGGTCTGATGGTACCAAAACGAGTGCTGACATTTAGATGGAATCTAAGGCCAAGCTCGTGGGCTATCATTGTTACTAGTCCTCCTATAAGAATAGGTGTCTGAGGTTCCAGCGTGAGTCGTTTGAAGGATCTCATCATGAAGGGCACTGCATTTACTGTCCGTCCCTGAGAAGCACAGAACATGATGAATAACTCTTCCTTAGACACTGTGGTAATATTTTCTTCTTTTCCAAACAAGGTGTGAGCTAGTATCTTATGGAAGTATCTAAAGGCTGGGTTATGAATGTCATCATTGTACCTTCTGTCTGGTTCAGAGTGATAGTCGCCTGTGATTCTACCCTAGAAGTGCTCGAGTTGCAAATCAATATCGTCATCTTCTGCACTGATGAACACATGAGGTCCGCTAGGGAATCCTAGGAGGTTAGCTAGTGACATCCGGCTATGAGTTTGGTCCATTCCAAACAATCTGAAGGTAATCAACTCTGAGCGGGTTCCAAAGCCATAGTTGGGTGTGTATCTAAAAGAACTGAGGAATTCGTAGGTAAGATCCTTGTAGGTAGCAAAGCGTGTTTTCAGAGCAGTGTTCTCCCAACCCAGTTGATTGAACAGGTATTGAATGCTATCCGTGATCCCTAGTTTATCCATAGTAGCCTTATCATAATACAGCGTTAAGGCGAATTCTCTTTCGGTCAGTGCTGCAAATCTTGCCTTCTGAGCGAGTCCTTTGAAGTGAACCTTTGTGAAATCGTACTCGGCCATATTCACAGGTAATTCGGAGAAAACAAAAGAAATGTTTTGAAGGCTTTAAAAATCCTGAAAAGTTTGAAACAAGAAATTTGAAGTCAGGATTTTTAGAAACGAAAAGTGGTAGAAACAAAAGGCAAAAGAGAAAAAATAAAATAAGAGTAAAAGTACGAAAATGAACGAAAGTAGAAAGTAGTAGTAATTTTTGGCTTGTTGTTGGATTTTTTTTTCAAAGTGGAATTTTAAAGGGAAAATGAAATGCAATAACGAGGGAAATTTGGGTTGCCTCCCAATAAGCGTTGTTTTTAACGTCTAAAGCCTGACGATAGCTTGGTGAGGAGCTATTCTGGTGTCTGAGCCGGAAGCTCAAGCAATGTTATATTGCTAACTTGAGTACTGTTGTCGTTCTTATTGTAATGTTTTAGACGTTGCCCGTTTACGATAAACGGTGCATTCGTCTTATCGGTAATTTCAACAGCTCCACTCTGAAGTACTTTAGTCACTTCATAGGGTCCAGACCACCTAGATTTTAGTTTTCCTGGGAAGAGTTTTAATCGTGAATTGAAGAGCAATACGATGTCTCCCACACTGAATTGTTTCCTGATTGAACGTTTATCATGCCACTTTTTAGTTCGTTCTTTGTAGATACGGGCATTTTCGTAGGCGTCTAATCGAAGTTCTTCCAACTCGTGTAAGTTCAGGATTCGCTTTTCTCCTACCTCGGTGTAGTTGAAGTTGAGTGTTTTAATGGCCCAGAAGGCCTTATGCTCTAACTCTACAGGGAGATGGCAGGATTTACCGTAAACTAATTTATAGGGGGTATTACCTATTGGTGTCTTAAATGCGGTCCTATAAGCCCATAAAGCTTCTTGTAGCTTCGATGACCAGTCTCTCCTTGAGGTAGCGACAATCTTTTCCAAGATCTGTTTTATTTCTCTGTTCGAGACCTCTACTTGTCCGCTAGTTTGCGGATGATAAGGTGTAGCTACTCGGTGCTTGACTCCATATCTAGAGAGAAGTTTATCGAATATTCGTGATATGAAGTGAGATCCTCCGTCACTAATGACGAGTCTGGGTACACCGAATCTAGGAAAGATGGTTTTCTTGAAGAGTTTGATTACTACTCGTGCGTCATTTGTTAGAGCAGCTATGGCTTCTATCCATTTAGACACGTAATCGACAGCGACGAGTATGTAGTTATTACCAAAAGAAGGTGGGAAAGGTCCCATGAAATCTATTCCCCAGACGTCGAAGACTTCTACCTCTAAGATTCCCTTCTGAGGCATTTCATCGCGTTGTGAGATGTTGCCAGTTCGTTGGCATCTATCGCATTTTTGCACAGCGATGTAAACGTCTTTCCAGAGATTAGGCCAGAATAGGCCAGCTTGGAGAATCTTAGCGCACGTCTTGGATGTACTAGCATGACCACCATATGGTGCTGAGTGGCATTGGGAAATAATATTTTCTATTTCTTCCTCTGGGACACAGCGACGATATATGTTGTCGGCCCCTCTCTTGAAGAGTAGGGGTTTGTCCCAATAATAGTGTTTTAGATCGTGGAAGAATTTCTTCTTTTGCTGATAAGTAAGATCTGGTGGAAGCACGCCCGCAGTGAGGTAATTAATGATGTCAGCATACCAAGGTAATGTGACTTGGGCATAGACGGCTTCTACGGCTTTTTCGAATTCTGGATCTTCCGAGATTGAGTTGGGTATGTCACTTTCTAATTTGGCTATCAGACGTTCGTACGGGAAATCGTCATTTACCGGTATTGGTTCGTGTCTGATGCCTTCTATTCGTGATAAGTGATCTGCAACAACGTTCTCGTTTCCTTTCTTATCTTTGATTTCTAAGTCAAACTCTTGTAGTAACAGGATCCATCTCAATAGTCTTGGTTTGGCATCCTTTTTGCTTATTAGGTACCTTATGGCAGCGTGGTCTGTGTATATTATAATTTTTGCTCCTACTAAGTAAGAACGGAATTTGTCAAGCGCAAATATAACGGCTAGAAGTTCCTTTTCTGTAGTAGCGTAGTTCATTTGGGCAGGATCTAAGGTTCTACTGGCATAGTAGATGGCATGGAGCTTCTTGTCCTTCCTTTGTCCTAGAACTGCGCCTACAGCGTAATCACTCGCGTCGCACATGATTTCAAACGGTAGTCTCCAATCTGGTGGTTGCATGATTGGTGCGGTGATAAGGGCTGATTTCAATGTTTCGAATGCTTTTAAACAGTCGTCGTCGAAGACGAACTCAGCATCTTTCATTAACAGGCCGATCAGAGGTTTTGTGATTTTCGAGAAATCTTTTATAAATCTTCTGTAGAAACCGGCATGTCCTAGAAAACTCCGTATTTCTCGTACGGATTTTGGAGGTTGGAGATCTTTTATAATCTCTATTTTGGCTTTGTCTACCTCAATCCCTCTATCTGATATGACGTGTCCTAGAACTATTCCTTGTCGGACCATAAAATGGCATTTCTCCCAATTTAGGACGAGGTTTACTTTTACGCAACGTTCTAGTACCATTTCTAAGTTTTGTAAGCATCCTTCGAAACTTTGTCCACATACCGAGAAATCGTCCATAAACACTTCCATAATGTCGTCTATGAAATCTGCGAAGATTGCCATCATGCATCTTTGGAAGGTTGCTGGAGCGTTACAGAGTCCGAACGGCATTCGGCGGTAAGCAAAAGTACCGTAAGGACAGGTGAATGTAGTCTTTTCTTGGTCATCAGGATGGATGGGAATTTGGAAGAATCCTGAGTAACCATCTAGATAGCAGAAATATGAATGTTTGGCTAGTCTTTCCAACATTTGGTCTATGAAGGGTAGCGGGAAGTGATCTTTGCGCGTAGCCTTGTTAAGCTTCCTATAATCAATACACATCCTACTTCTAGTCACGACTCTTTTTGTTATTGATTCGCCTTTTTCGTTTTTAACTACTGTTACTCCTCCTTTCTTTTGTACGACATGAACTAGGCTAACCCATTCACTATCGGAGATCGGATAGATGATTCCTGCATCTAGTAATTTCTTTACTTCATCTCTGACTACAGTGCTCAGGATGGGGTTTAGTCTTCTCTGATGCTCTCGAGAAGTTTTAGAATCTTCCTCTATTGTAATTCGATGCATACAGATCGAAGGGCTTATACCTTTTAAATCGCTTATGTTATAGCCTAACGCGGTGGGGTACTTCTTTAGGACTTCTAATAACTTTTCGGTTTCTGGTTGTCCTAAGTCGGCGTTGACTATCACTGGTCTTTTTAGTTCATCGTCTAGAAATTCATATCTGAGGTTTTTGGGTAGTGTTTTAAGTTCTAAAGATGGGTTCTTCGGACCTGGCATATGGTTTGGTGTCAGTGCTAAGCTTTCGCTTAGGCTGTCGTCTTTATACAGTTTACGCCAATTGTCGTCTTCAGAAATGTAGGGTATTTGAATCTTTATTATTTCTGAATACGTGGTCTCCTCATTTTCAAGTTCTCTTATGCATTCGTCAATTTCATCTACTAAATAGCAGATATCGTCTATGGCTGGTGCTTGTAAGAACTTGGTGAGAATGAACTCTATCTTTTCTTCTCCTACTTCGAATGTTAGCCTTCCTTTCTTCACGTCTATAATCGCTCCGGCTGTAGCTAGGAATGGTCTTCCTAGGATAATTGGGGTTACAGTGTCCTCCTTGATGTCCATGATTATGAAGTCGGTTGGAATGTAGAATTGTCCTATGCGTACTGGAACGTTTTCCAGTATTCCGACGGGGTATTTTACTGATCTGTCAGCTAATTGTACGGACATTTTGGTTGGTCTGAGGTCTCCTATATTCAGCTTTTTGCATATAGATAAGGGCATAACACTGATACTAGCTCCTAAATCGCATAGAGCTTTGTCTATTACGAACTTTCCTATGACGCAGGGTATGGAGAAACTACCTGGGTCTTTTAATTTAGGAGGCATGCGGTTCTGAATAATAGCGCTACACTCTGCAGTGAGTGTAACTGTTTCGTTATCCTCGATCTTTCTCTTATTCGACAGGATCTCTTTGAGAAATTTGGCGTATGACGGCATTTGAGTTATCGCTTCTGTAAAAGGAATAGTAATATTCAACTTTTTAAGGAGCTCTACAAATTTCTTAAACTGTCCTGAAGTTTTAGAGTTTATTAGTCTTTGCGGATAAGGGATAGGTGGTTTATATGGCGCTGGAGGTGTTTGAGTTTTTTCACTCGCGGTATCCTCCTTCTCGTTGTCTTCCTTCTTCTCTAACTCAGATTCCTTTTCTGCTTGTTCAGTTGGTTTCTTTTGCATGGCTGAGTTTTCGGTCCTCGGATCGATCGGTTCGTCCAATTCTTTTCCACTTCTTAGTATCACAGCATTTGCTTGGCCTTTGGGATTCTGTTCGGGTTGTCCAGGAAATGTGCCAGCAGGTGCGGCAGCAGATGCTTGCTGTTGAGCCACTTGTGATATCTGAGTTTCTAACATTTTGTTGTGGGTGGCTAAAGCGTCTACTTTTCCTGTCAACTGTTTAATTTGCTCGCTAGTGTGTATGTTTTGATTCAGGAACTCTTTGTTCGTTTGAGCTTGAGTAGCTATGAACTTTTCCATCATCAATTCGAGGTTTGATTTCCTGGGTGCATTCTGAGCAGCTGGTTTTTGATATCCTTGCGGAGCAGTAGGCATTCGCAATGCATTTTCGCTTTTGTAAGAAAAGTTTGGATGATTTCGCCAACCTGGGTTGTATGTATTTGCGTAGGGATTTCCTTGAGCATAATTTACCTGGTCTGGCGGGATTCCGGCTAGCAATGGGCATTCGGGTGCATTATGAGTGGTACTTTCGCATAACTCGCAATTTGGAGTTACTGCAGCGACAGTTGCAGTGGGGTTAACGGTCAGACTATCGATCTTTTGTGCTAGAGCATCTACTTTAGCATTGAACTTTTCAAGGCTGCTGATTTCGTACATCCCACCTTTCGCTGAGGTTTTCTCATTTGGAGTGTGTTCACCTCCCCATTGGCAATGGTTTTGTGACATGTTTTCTATTAGTTGATAGGCTTCATCGTATGGCTTATCCATAAGTGCACCGCCCGCGGCAGCGTCTATGGTTAATCTAGTATTGTATAGAAGCCCATTATAGAAAGTATGGATTGTCACCCAGTCTTCTAGACCGTGGTGAGGGCATGTTCTCATCATATCTTTGAATCGTTCCCATGCTTCGTAAAGAGATTCAGTATCTTTCTGTCGAAATCCGTTGATTTGAGCTCTGAGCATAGCAGTTTTGCTTGGTGGAAAATATCTCGCTAAGAAGACGTTCTTCAATTGCTCCCACGTCGTAACGGAGTTGGATGGTAACGATTGTAACCATGTCCACGCTCTGTCTCTAAGAGAGAATGGGAAAAGACGAAGTCTTATCGCATCTGGAGTTACTCCATTTGCTTTCACTGTGTCTGCGTATTGTACAAACTTCGTTAGATGTTCGTTCGGATCCTCAGTTGCGTTTCCTGAGAACTGGTTTTGTTGTACAGCCGACAGCAATGATGGTTTCAGCTCAAAATCATTTCGGGTAATAGCTGGGGCAGCAATGCTACTTCTAGGCTCCATCTGAGATGGTGTAGCGTATGCCTTCAGCGGTTTGTTCGGAGGTCCTTCAGCCATCGTTGGTTCTTCTTCGGATTTGGGAATGGGAGTGAGAGGATCAGGAATGTTATGTTTGAGTTGGTACTCAATTATTCGGCTTCTTAGATGTAAGAAGCGTTCTAGTTCTGTGACTGAAGGTTTCAAGATATCGCTTTGTGGGCGATCACTTGGCATACAATCGACAGCACTAGTAAAGGAAAAATGAAAATTGTTTACCTAGTCTATACGGCGTAACAGAAGGTTACACTATTGACTAAACGGGTCCCCGGCAACGGCGCCAAAAACTTGATCGCGACTTTCTATGTCTAACAATTCTAACTGCAAGTGCACAGTCTATCGCGTAGTAATAAAAGATATTGATCCCACAGGGACTCGTAATCAAACTAGTGTTCTCGGGAGTTACTATGTTTAGCTAGGTAGGATATGTTTTAAGGGGATAAGATTGTCACTAAGAGGGGAAACTAAGATTACTATTAAGATTTTAATTAATTGAATCGATACGTAGTAGTTATGTTCTTCAGGGATTTGATAGGTTACTGGTGTATGAAATAGTTTTCGCAGTTTACTTAAGCAGAAAGTGGAGATTTGAAGACTCTCGTCTCACGATGGTTATTGACGCTAATCATAATCCTAAGGGCCTAACGTACACTTTCGTGTTCCGTTCGGGGTTAAAATTACTTTTTGGAAATCTCTAAGTTCTAATTAGTTTTAAAGTGCTTTCGCTGTTATTAAAACGAATGCCTAGTGTTTACTATCTGACCTTACCGTAGCTTTCGCTTGTTGGTTCGTATCTTAATTAATTTCCCACTTTCGTGGCAAAACTACTTTAAAACAAGTTCTCGCTTTCGAGACGAAGTTTATTTCGTAAATCAATTTTTAAACACTTAGACCATAAGTTATTTTTGTGAAAAGAAAGTTTTCAAACAAGAGTTATCAAATCCCATCCGAATTATTACTACATATCGATTACCTAAGTTTAGCTAGACATGGAATTTGGAAAAACAAAACATAAATAATAATAATAAATAATAAATTGCATTATGATAAAATAAGAGTCGATTAAAATGAAAACCTGTAAATAATGCCAATTGGCCTTTGGGCAGATCCTCCACAGATGTTGGCAGGATTCTGTCTTTAGTTCCAATTCGATCGTACAGTGCAGTAACAAATACAGAAGAGCGGAAATGGGAATGAGTAGAATGGAAAGGGAAATAAAGGAAAGGGATAAAATTGAAACTGGATAAATGGATACAAATAATAAAAAGGCTGGAAATTAAATTTGCTCTTGAAAATAAATTTGGGCAGCACTTCGTGGTATGAATGCAGCTCCCTTTTTGAAGTCCCCTGCTTCCCTTTTTATAGAGGTGGGATTCCAACGGTTACCTCTGAGGATGATGGACCTTGAGGCAGATAATTTAGGGAGTAGTGGACCATTAAATGGGAATTGGAACTGCTCTTTTGACGTGTAATCTGAGTGGGACGTTTTTGCCTGCATGACGGTCGTCAGAAGGTGTGACGGTCGTCACCCGTGTGACGGTCGTCATGCATCTGTGACGGTCGTCACATCAGCAAAAACTGTCTGCTGCGCTTTTCATTGTGTTTTCACTCCTTTTTCGTCCATATTTCATCTGGGATTGCTTCTTTTCTTCATTTTGCCTTGTTTAGACGTGATCGTTGAATACCTGCAAAAACATCAGACAAATACATGTAAATAACCCGAAATCGGATCGAAAACGGTTAGCTTTTAGTCGAATTATGCATGAAAATATCTATATGATTTCGTGTTATCATTAAGTTTTTATTAATTAGGAGTACAATTAGTCCAAGATTTATTTCATTTAATCATAATTAACAATCAAAAACACCAGCTAGCAGGTGCCACGTGTCGAATTGAGAGTATATAATGCACTGTTGATTTTCTCCTTTCTCCGGACACAGAACCCTAAGCGCAACCATTACACTGTTCATCTTCATCATCATCAACCCTAAACGCAAAAACTGGCCGCCGTTCTTCCAACACCTTCCAATCATCAACCTTAATCACTTCCATCTTCCTCCGTTGGAAAACCACCACACACCATCTTCACTCTTCATTACCTTCAACATCAGCCGCGAATCTTCCACTGTTTCTTCAAATCTCAGCCAAACAACTTCCTTCATCATCAAATCCTTCACAAACCTCTAACCTATTTCGTAATCCTTTTCCAACGAACCTCCGTCCAAACCCACCTTTCTCTGTTTCAAAATACTGCCACGAAACCCACCTTCAGTTCACCATTTTCAAATCACTAAACCTCCACATACCCACATCTGAAACCCGAGTCCTCTCATTTCCCTCACAGTTCATCATTAACATCTTCGAATCAACAACCACTCTCATCAACCCAGACAACCAACAACAACTCAAACGCCATCACCGGAAAACCGTTGGTAACCCACTCAAAACAACATCCGTAAAAAAAAGACTAAACCCATGAATCATCGGAAGAGTTTAAAAC
This sequence comes from Lathyrus sativus, assembly GCA_963859935.3. NCBI lineage: Eukaryota > Viridiplantae > Streptophyta > Magnoliopsida > Fabales > Fabaceae > Lathyrus > Lathyrus sativus. The sequence continues at coordinate 373,997,455 of OZ012737.1, read as the reverse complement.
AAATGAAAACAAGAGCGAGAGAGGGCGATTGGTTTGAGCGAGATTTCGACCTCTGTTAACCATGGAAGAATGCTGGTCTGATGTTTTTGTTTTCCTAGAGAAGATGAGTTAATTTTGACACAGTGGTGCTCATGTTCAACATTGGATTTGACTTTTTTTTTAATTGTATTTATTTTTTATGATGAATTTGGGAACTATCCCCCCTGTTGCGGTCTACCGTGGAAGGTGATGGGCTTATCCAAGCCCAAATGATCCTTCTCATTTTTACCACCCCTGTTTTAATTATGTATCCCTCTTTTCTGTCTTTTTTTAAAAAGATATGTAATATAAATATTTGTTTCTAACTAGTTTTTGTTTAGATTTATATATATTATTATTCTAATTCAATCTTTCTAGAATTTTGTATATATTTCTAATTAGTTTCTTTTAGAAGCTCTTTAATATTTTTTAGAAGTTAGATTTTTGAATTTTTCTTTTATCATTGAGAATTTTATTCCACTTTCTTGCTCCTTTCTATTTTCGACTGTTTATCCATTTTTGGTTATTTTCCACCGCTTTTGGGTCGATGACGAGAATTCTGTAAACCGTTGTCGCATCGCTGCGAAGAGGGGCCGACAATGACAAAAGAGTCGCCACCGTTCGTTATTTATCCCAAAGAAGGGAAAGGAAACGATCATAGAAAACCTAACGAAAACGGAAAAAGAGAGGTCATTGCAACCATGTCTCGGGTTCGGGAGTCGATTACGGAAGGGGAAGGTGTTAGCACCCCTCACGTTCGTCGTACTCGACGGGATCCACACTTTGTTGTCTATCTAAAAGGATGTTTACTATCTACAATAATGGTCTCAGGGACAAAAGAAAAGAAAAGAGACTCGATAGAGCATCACCGCTCTATGCCTACGTACTCCCTCGTGCAAAAGAAAAGTCAGAGTCAACATAGTTCGGAAAACTACGGGTGAAGGTGGGGGAAGGTTGCTCGCCAAGACATCGCCGCCTTGTGCCTACGTATTCTCTTATGGTACGAGAAGTTAGAACAAACATAGTTCGGGCTAACAATAACACCGGTTGGTTCAAAATGTTTTTAGGCCCGAGTAGGGTTAAAACATAGTTCTAGCAGTTAGGTGTATGCAGCTCGACCATTGGAGACTTAGGCGTTACGCATTTGCGGTAGAACCAAGAGTTAATAAAACTCTCCTTATGAAAAAGGTTTTCAAAATTAAGATCCCGAAGGATAAAAAAATTTGAAATTTTTTTTTGTGTTTTTAGAGAAGAAGTGCATTTATTATTGTTTGTACTTCATGTTGCACTAAAGACTATGACCTAGAAGCAAATGCGTCGCATATCGTCCAAAGGACATACGCTAAACACTTTAGATAATTTAGAAGAGGCCCCCCAATCAACATTTCCCAAGTACTTAAGGTCGTAATGTACAATAATCCTTAACCTTTATTATGTGTTTTGAAAGTGTTTTGAGATGAGAAGAGAAAGACACTCTAAAGGGAGACTAAGACTCAACCTAGTGTTCTCATACAAAGTGCACCTATGATTGGGATAAAAGGGAATGCTACCTAATGTTATCACGCATGGATTCAAGCCTAAGGTATATCATAATCAACCTTGAACAAGGAATATTAGAGATCCTAAGGTAACATGGCAAAGGAGAAAGAAGAAAAAGAAGGAAGCATGAAATAAGAAAGATGCAAGTATGCAAACATGTAATGCACAATTAAAATGAAAGTGAAGGAGGAAAAAAGTGTGGAGCAGTAGCCTCCACAAGCACATCTCAACCTCAAGCATGCATATGAGAGATGCAAAGAAGAAGGAAGAAATAATGCACACAAAAGAGATAAAACAAGTGCACAAAAGTGGGATGAAATGGGAGAAAATGAATCCTACAACCATTTGTCATCAACCACAAGCCCTAAGGCAAACCAAAAGAAAGAGAAGAAGCCATGATCAAATGAGAGAATGGGAGGCAATGTGAGGACATCAAGGAAATCAAATGGGCAACTCAACCATAAGCCATCTCAATGATCATGCAAGCACACACAAGAGAAGTCCTCAAAGGATCACCATTCATGATATGCTTCAAGTACCTCCAAAGGAAGGACTAATCCATCTCAAATGGGACTCTAAGGTCATTGGACAGAAGCAAAGATGAGAGGAGAAAGTACATAAACCAAAGAAGGAAAATCACCAAAGAGAATGCAAGCATAGACATGGAGAAAGACCTAAGTCTTAAGCACATTCAACACTTGAACTTCAAGTGGAAAGCCTAAAAAGAAATGCAAATCTCAACAAGCAATGAACAAGTTTATGACCTAAAAATGAGCATTCAAATACTTCAACATGTTAGAAGTATGAATCAACAAGAATTGAGAGCTCAATGGATCCACAAATGTCATTTCCAAAGCGAACTAGGTCAAGTACTTGTATGAACCTCCCTTAGAAGTAACTTGACTTGCAAGTCACCTCAAAAATAGGAAAAAAGTTCAAAATAATCCAAACAAAATCTCAGGTGAACATTAAAATGTTGGCAACTAGAGGCCAAAAGCACAAGGGCAATGTTCCATCAAAGCACCACCAAAAGAAATAAACTCCTAAAGTGTACCACTTTGAAATGGAATAATCGAGGGTCAAACAAAATGATTAAAAGTCAAACCAAAATGGTCAAACCAGGGGCAAAAGTGTCCTAAAAAATCATTCAATTCATTATTGAAGTGAGGAATGATTCTAATTCATTGGATCAAAAGATTGGATCAAAAACAAAGCATGAATAAGAAAGATCAATTAAAATTCAATTAAAAAACAACTCCAAATGATAAATCCCATTTTAATTGAAAAATAAACCAAAAAATAAAATAAAAATTTCCTAAAATTAAAGGACATCTCAAAATGTCCTAAAAGTATTTTTTGTGGGATTTTATAACATTTGGAATGATTTTTAATGAATTAAAATCAAAACAGAATAAAAAATAAAAGGAAAATAAAAGAATAAAACATGGCGTGGCAAATAGCAATTATTCAAGGCTGAATCCGTTGGGCTCAGAGGAAGGGGGGTGTGGATAGCGTGTCTGAGGCCCAAACTAAAACAAACAAGTCAGCCACAATGAAACACATCGTTTCATTAAAAACGTGGCAGTCAAACACACACGTCAGCCAGTCAGCTTCAATCCAAGCCGTTGATCAGGCTAAGTCAAAGAGTCCAAGGCACACATGGCACGATGACTCATCAGAATAGGAAACAAAACCAGACGTCGGAGCACTGTGCTCCGGTCATCTTCTCTGATCACGCCACCGGAGTAACAGATCCAAAATGTCATCAAACAACAACATATCTTATACCAATCAACAGAGGAGCTCACAGAGATCCTAGATCCAAGCTCAAAAATCATGTATCATGCACATACAGAGAAATTCGAACGATACAAAAATCAAGCATCAAGTTGAAAACATCACAAACAGCATAAATTATGATCTAGATTTTGCCTACCAAGTGTAGGTCTTCAGATGCAACAAGAATGGAGTGAAATGGATGCATATTGAGAGAAAATTTTGAGCAAGAAGAATACCTAACGGAGTCTCTCCGTTGGAGCTTCTAATGGTGTCAAGCTTGCGCAAAACTATCCAGATTCACTCAATGAAGTTCCCTGAAGATGATTCTTGTATTGAATTGCTTGAATTTGCTTGAATTTCAGTTTCCACTTTTCACTTGGTTCTTGAATTTTCCAACTGCAACTATGCATTTTCTCCATCAAAATGCACGAATGAAGCTTCAATCTTCATCTGAAGCTTTTATATTATGGATCAGAAATGATTTGGGGGCGCAATTTGGCCTGGTTATGGTGAATTGAGAAAATGCCCAAAGTTGGAATGTTGAGTTCATACACACGTGAAAAATGGCTCCATTTCCCTTGTTTTTGATTCAAACCAGTTGCTGGGACTTAGTATGGATCATGCGGATGAGAATTAACCCTTAATTTAATCTAATGGTAGATATTGGATGTGAAACTTCTACTTGAAGTTACTTGAAATTACATGAGTTCTAGCTTGCATAACTCAAATCCAATTTGTGAATTCTACTTAGTGTGATATTCTGACTCAAATATGCATAAACATGGTATGAAATGATTCCAAAACCAAATCAATTTAAATCATGACTTTAAAGTCCCATTTCCATTGAATTTCTTCACACATCTTCATATCCATGCCAAATCCATGACAATTTGATGTTCCATAATGGAATTGAGATCATTTGAAGCAAGTTTCATGTTGGAGAAAGTTCCATTTGAAGTGCATAAGATCACGAAAAAGACTTATAATGAAAATGACCTATAATCTCATTTTCCCAAAATACCCCTGCCTTGCCAGCTTCATAACTTGAGTTCTACAAATGAGATGAATGACTTCTAGGAATTTTTGGAAGGCTAAGATCATTAGGAACAACTTTCATGTTCATCAAAAGTTGAGGAGAAACATGATTCTATGTCAAAAGTGCGTTGGAAGTTGGTTGACTTTTGTTGACTGAAAATACATTCATCTGAGGACCCATAACTTGTCAGCATCATAACTTGAGTTATAGAAACCCAATGGATGAGTTCTAGTACTCAAAATAAAGCTAAGAACAAGCTCTATAAGTCTCAGGTTTGTGTCAAAGTGAGATTACACTTGTATCTTGAGATATGTGATATGAAACCCTAATTTAGTAACTTCTCACACTCTTGATTCTTCTTGAATTGATCTTGAAATAACATCTTAGATGTCTCAAAACAACTTTCCAAGACTCTAAAGACTTAGAACTAATTCTTAATCTCTTTCAAATCCACCGTGGATCTTGCACTAGGCAGATGAAACCCTAGGTGTGCAATCCTTTGACTGCAACCTCTTGCACATGATATAACCACTTGAATAAGATCCATAATGGCTCTAAAAGCACTAAATGAGCTTCCACAACATCCTCTATCCTTATCCATGAAATTTTGACCTCCAATTAGCCTCCAAGATAGGAGATAAACCACAACTATCCATCCACTTTCTCAAAGAGCTCTGACCAGCTTCTGATGACTTGATGAGCACTCAAGTTTGCTTGGAACCGTTGACAAAACTTCTCTTGCTATGCATACCTCTTGATCCCCTTTAAATGAACAATTATATGCAATGCAAATGCTAGAACAATGCAATGGAAACATAAGCCAAGTAAAGAAAAAGGTTGGGCAAATTTTGGGGTACAACAGCTGCCCCTATTTAGGCGACTTGGACCTGAATGAGTGAAAAGCGAACGTCTTTCAAACAATCAAGGTAAAAGACGGTTTAATACCAAAGAACCAGGAAATTTGCCAACCGCAGAAATAAACTGCAAACTCCGATTGGGGATAGATATCTTCGGAAGTAACTGAACTGATAGTTGCAATGGTAACAAGCGAACTGATTACCAAACTTTTGACACGCAGTCGGAAGAGACATCTGCTAACGCATAAGCATTCGCTAAATAAAAGCGAGCATCGAACCCTAAGGCCAGATCAACCGAAGTTGATAAACACATCTTGAGAATACTCCGCTGGGGAAGAGAGAAACTTAACCAAGCAACTCTGGCAGGGAGGAAGAGGTAAATTTAACCAAATAACAATGCTTTGGGAGCACGAAGAAACTTAACCATGTAACTCGACTGAGGAACAAAGAAACTTAACCAAGTAACTCTGTTGCGACCCCACTGGGGAAAGAATAGGAACTTAACCAAGTACCTTTGTTAGGTAACATCTAAAAATGAACACATCCATCTGTTGCACCCCAAGATTTGCTCAACCTTTTCTTGCCTGATTTATGTTTCATTGCATTTCATTTGCATAGTAACATCATATACACAGTCTAATCATTTGCATATCATAGCATAACATGCCTCCAACAAGGGATCAAGGTGTCTATCAAAAGAAGAGCTTATCAAGGTGTGTTATCCAAGAGGAGAAGTCTTCCAGGTCATCAGAGAAGGGTTGAAGTCATGAGAAGTTTGAGTGCCCACTGGTGGATTTCTCTCCTAACTTGAGGTGTATTGAAGATCATCAACATGGAATTATGAATTTGAGGTGTATGGATCTTATGGGATGCCTAGAGGTGTGTACAAGTAGGGTTTCATCTGGGTAACCCTAGGCCAAGAAGATCAAAGAAAGGGCATCAAGGCCTAGCTCTAGGTCATGGAAGTCATGGAGTGATATGTTGAAGCATGTGTATGGATGAGTCAAGATCAAGTTCAAGAGAATCAAGAGTGGTTGGAGGTGCTTGATGTTAGAACACATATTGGTTCTTAATAATAACTCTTTGTTTTGATGATAACTGTTAGGAAATTTTATATTTAAGAATTATATACTCTAAAATTTGTTTGAGAGTTTTACTACAGATTGAAATGAAATTAACTCTCTAGAAGAAAATCTGTTGTATACAAGAAGTTATCCTGACTCTGAAGCGCCAGATGCATCTTACAGAAGAATCTGATTGCTCCTTACAGAAGATCCTAAGCGTAGTCTCCAGAAGGATCTGAAGCAAGAAGCTCCAGAACATTCTGAGTCAGAAGCATCTGAAGATAATCAGAAGCATCTGAAGCTGAAGCATCTGAAGCAAAGAAGAATATTGTTTGAAGAGTTTCTCAAAGCATAATTCTACAGAAGTTTCTGAAAGTACCAACGCTGCCAAGTACTGAAATTCTGTGTCAAATATGCTCTGATGATCAACACGCTGAAAGCACACATGCTGCAGAAGACTCTGATACAGCAAAGTTCTGAATATCATTAGAAGACTCTGATCCATTCAGACTCTGAAGAACTTGCTGAAAACTGAAGAAGAAATATTCAAGAATATATCCGTTGGAGTTATTCAACGTCTCTTTCCTCATTTGTGCTAGACACACTTACACAGACAAAAAGGATTTTTCTGTGCTATCCACTTCTAGGAAAGGTCACTTGATGTGAAGACAAAAAGGCTCAGACCTTTTTTGGGACTCTCTTTTCAACGCTCAGCATCCCTGGATCAGCTGCCTATAAAAGGAGAACTTCACCACATTCTTCAGTTACACAATTTGCTGAAAAGAAATCATATTATTCTAAGCTCTCATTCTTCCATATTCTTCTTAGAATTTATTGTACTTAAACTTAAGAGAAAAATCACTATTGTGATAAAAGCTTTATAGAAGCATTAATACTCTTGTATTTAATTTACATTGATTGTAAAGGTTTTTCCTTAAGAGGATTAAGTTGGAATCAGTAGCTCTTGAGAAGACTAAGAACGGTCGTTCTTAGGTGTTACTATTGTAATCAGTTTGATTTAATAGTGGATTAAGTCCTTGTTGAGAAAGGCAAATCACTCTAGGAAGGGTGGACTGGAGTAGTTGTTTAAACGAACCAGGATAAAAATAAGTGTGTAATTATTTTTTAGTCTTAATCTTTCATACTTATTCAACCCCCCTTCTAAGTATTATCTCACGTTCAGTTGGCATCAGAGCTCCGGTTCTGAGTGTGCTACCACTTAACAGTGTCAGTAAAGATCCAGAGAGAAATACTTTGATATATATTTATTTGTTACCATGGCTGATAATTCAATGTCCAATATTAACAATAAATATGAAGAGAGGGATAGGATCAGCACCAAACCCCCAATGTTTGATGGGGAGAAATTTGACTACTGGAAAGACAGAATTGAGAGTGTTTTCCTAGGATATGATGCTGATCTATGGGATCTAGTCATAGATGGATATGTACATCCCACAGATGGGAATGGAAAAAAGATTGACAGAAAATCTATGACAGATGCTCAGAAGAAAGATTTCAGAAATCACCACAAAGCCAGGACTATATTATTGAATGCAATTTCACATACAGAGTATGAGAAAATTACAAACAGGGAGACTGCTTTTGATATGTTTGAATCCCTAAAAATGACTCATGAGGGAAATTCTCAAGTTAAGGAGACAAAAGCTCTGGCTCTGATCCAGAAGTATGAGGCTTTCAAAATGGAAGACTCTGAATCTGTTGAAGCCATGTTCTCCAGATTTCAGATACTCACTGCTGGGCTGAATGTTCTAGACAAGGGATATTCTACATCAGATCATGTAAAGAAAATCACCAGAAGTCTGCCTACCAGATGGAGACCAATGGTGACTGCCCTGAAGATGGCTAAAGATCTGAACAAGATCTCTCTAGAAGAACTCATCAGCTCACTGAGGAGCCATGAGATTGAGCTTGAGGAAGATGAACCTCAGAAGAAAGAAAAAGGTAAATCTGTTGCATTAAAATCTAACAAAACTGCTAAAGCTTTGCAGGTCATTCAAGAAAGCTCTGAAGAATCTTCTTCTGAAGAAGAAGATGAGTTATCCATGCTTTCCAGAAGGATTAACAAACTCTGGAAGCACAAGGGAAAGAAGTTCAACAACTTCAGAAGATCTGAAAATAGAAAGGAATCTTCTGGACACAGAAGATCTGCCAAGAAAGAAGTTGTGTGCTATGAGTGCAAAGAACCTGGGCACTACAAAAATGACTGCCCCAAACTTCAGAAAGATAAACCCAAGAAGAAGTTTAACAAAAAGAAGAAGGTTCTGATGGCAACATGGGATGACTCAGATGAATGTGAATCATCTTCTGAATCAGAAGAAGAATGTGCAAATGTTGCACTGATGGCCAGCACAGAGGATCAAGAGGAAGGTACCTCAGGATATGAATCAGAATCTGAATCTGATGATGACGCAGAAGAGGTAATGGCTAAACTAACCAAAGAAGAACTCATAAAAGTTTTAACAGAAGTTCTTAAAAGTTATAACAATATCAAACTCAAATACAAGAAGCTGAAAAGCAATCTTGAATCTGAGATTGATCTTCTGAAAACAGAACTTGTTGAGCAAAAAGAAATAAATCTGAAAATCAAAAATGACTTTGAAATAACTCAACAAGAATCTGAATCTGAGACTAAGTCATGTGAAAATATTTTAGAAAAATATGACTCTAGCTTTCAGAGATTTCTCACTAAGAGCATAGACAGAAGCAAGATGGCTTCTATGATCTATGGTGTTAGTGGAAACAACAGAAGAGGTATTGGATATGAATCTTCATCTGGAAGCAATCCAAAACCTGTTGACAAGCTTTTCATCAAGAAGACACCTCTGTATTCTCAATTCAAATTTGGTCACTTGAATGACATTAAACACACAAGCTCTGAGAAGAATACTTATGTGTTTAAACCCAAGGCAAGTCAGAATAAACATTATGTTGTAAAACAGAAGTTTAGACAAACCTACAAACCAACTAACCCCAAAGGACCCAAGAAGATCTGGGTACCTAAAAGCAAAATAATTCCTGTTGCAGATGTTCTTAGCAGCAAGGTCAGGACACCAATCATGGTACCTGGACTCTGGATGCTCACGACACATGACAGGAGAAAAGTCTATGTTCCAAAGCCTGGAACTTAGATCTGGAGGTGACGTGAAGTTTGGAGGGAACCAGAAGGGCAAGATCATTGGATCTGGCACTATTGGAAATGGTAAACTTCCCTCTATTACTAATGTTTTACTTGTTGAAGGGTTAAAGCATAACTTATTATCCATAAGTCAATTAAGTGACAATGGTTATGATATTACCTTTAATCAAAAATGTTGTAAAGTTATTAGTCAGAAGAATGGCTCTATCCTATTTAGTGGCAAAAGGAAAAACAACATTTATAAAATAAATCTATCAGAACTTAAAGTTCAAAATGTTAAATGCCTCTTGTCTGTTAATGAAGAGCAATGGGTCTGGCACAGAAGATTGGGCCATATTAATATGAGACGTATATCTCAGATTAATAAACTTAATCTTGTCAGAGGACTCCCTAATCTGAAGTTCACTTCAGATGCTCTTTGTGAAGCATGTCAGAAAGGGAAGTTTTCAAAAACATCTTTCAAATCAAAAAATGTTGTTTCTACTTCTAAACCACTAGAACTACTTCATATTGATCTGTTTGGACCAGTGAAAACTGCATCCATCAGAGGCAAGAAGTATGGATTAGTCATTGTTGATGACTTTAGCAGATGGACATGGGTAAAGTTCTTAAAACACAAGGATGAGTCACATTCTGTGTTCTTTGACTTCTGCAAGCAAGTCCAGAATGAAAAGAATTTCAAAATTATAAAAGTCAGAAGTGATCATGGTGGTGAATTTGAAAATAAATATTTTGAAAGATATTTTTCTGAAAATGGCATTGCTCATGATTTTTCCTGTCCTAGAACTCCACAACAGAATGGGGTTGTAGAGAGGAAAAACAGAACTTTGCAAGAAATGGCCAGAACCATGATCAATGACTCAAATCTGGCAAAACATTTTTGGGCAGAAGCAATCAATACAGCCTGCTACATTCAGAACAGAGTGTCTGTTAGACCTCTTCTGAAGAAGACTCCTTATGAATTGTGGAAGAACAAAAAGCCCAACATTTCTTATTTTCATCCTTTTGGATGTATTTGCTATATGTTAAACACTAAGGAAAATCTGAGCAAGTTTGATTCCAAAGCACAGAAGTGTTTCATGCTTGGATATTCTGAGCGCTCTAAAGGCTACAGAGTATACAACACTGAGACACAGATTGTGGAAGAATCCATTCATGTCAGATTTGATGATAAGCTTGGCTCTGAAAAGCCAAAGCAGGTTGATAACTCCGCAGATAGGGAAGTAGTCTTTATTGACTCTGAAGTTCCAGAAGCAGACAAAACTCAAGTAAAGGAACCAGAAGCAACTCCAGATGCTACTCCCTTAACTTCTCAGATGAATAATCTAAACATTTCTGAAGAGTCAACTATCAGAGGATCATCATCCAGAATTAAAGCTTCTCATCCAGAGGATGTCATTATTGGAAAGAAGGATGATCCCATCAGAACAAGATCCTTTCTAAGATCATCTGAAGCATCACTATTTGGACTAGTGTCAGAAATTGAACCATCTTCTGTAGAAGAAGCTCTGCAAGACAATGATTGGATTATTGCCATGCAAGAAGAGCTAAATCAATTAAGCAGAAATGATGTATGGGATCTAGTTCAAAGACCTCAAGGATTCAATATTATTGGTACAAAATGGGTCTTCAGAAATAAGCTAAATGAGAAAGGAGAAGTTGAGAGGAATAAGGCAAGGCTGGTTGCTCAAGGGTATAGTCAGCAAGAGGGTATTGATTACACTGAGACATATGCTCCAGTGGCAAGGTTAGAATCTATACGCCTTCTTATTTCCTTTGCTGCACAAAATAACATCACTCTGTATCAGATGGATGTTAAAAGTGCCTTTCTTAATGGTATTATAGAAGAAGAAGTTTATGTCCACCAACCTCTTGGTTTTGAAAATGAAAAATTTCCAGATCATGTTTTGAAATTAAAGAAATCTCTATATGGATTAAAACAAGCTCCCAGAGCTTGGTATGAGAGATTGAGTAATTTTCTTCTGGAGAAGAATTTCATCAGAGGCAAAGTGGATACAACTTTATTCTGTAAAACAATTAAGAAAGATCTTCTAATTTGCCAAATTTATGTAGATGATATTATTTTTGGATCAACAAATATTATGCTTGGAAAGGAGTTTGCTACATGTATGCAGGCAGAATTTGAAATGAGCATGATGGGAGAACTCAGATTCTTTCTAGGAATCCAAGTTAATCAAACTCCAGAGTGCACCTACATACATCAGACAAAGTATGTTAAAGAACTTCTGAAGAAATTCAACATGTCTGACAGCAAGCTGGCAAAGACTCCAATGCATCCTACTAGCTCACTTGGCAAAGAAGAGGTAAGTAAGAAAGTAGACCAGAAGCTCTACAGAGGTATGATTGGCTCTCTTCTTTATCTTACTGCTTCTAGACCTGACATATTGTTCAGTGTTTGTCTGTGTGCTAAATTCCAATCAGATCCTAGAGAATCACACTTGACATTTGTCAAGAGGATTCTAAGGTATCTGAAAGGTACTTCTAATGTGGGTTTGTGTTACAGAAAATCTGATGATTTCAAATTAGTTGGATTCTGTGATGCTGACTACGCTGGAGACAGAGTGGAAAGAAAAAGTACTTCTGGAAGTTCTCAATTTCTAGGAAGAAATTTAATCTCCTGGTACAGCAAGAAGCAACCCACAATTGCACTTTCAACCACAGAGGCTGAATACATTGCTGCTGCTGGATGTAGCACGCAGATGCTCTGGATGAAGAGTCAACTAGAAGATTATCAAATTTTTGAGAGTAACATTTCTATCTTTTGTGATAATACTTCTGCTATATGTTTGTCAAGAATCCCATTTTACATTCTAAGGCAAAACATATAGAAATTAAGCATCATTCCATCAGAGACTATGTTCAGAAGGGAATCATAAATTTAGCCTTTGTTGATACAGATCATCAATGGGCAGATATTTTTACAAAACCCCTTGTTGAAGATAGATTCAATTTTATTCTGAAAAATATTGGTATGGATTTTTGTCCAGAATGATATTTATCAGAAGCAAATTGTTACAGATGCAAAAATGCTTAAATACTCTGAAGTATTTCTTCTGTTTATTTATTCTTTTCTGAACTAACCATCTTTAGAAGATCTGAACGTTGGCTAACGTTTCATTTCTTGAGAGAATTCAGAACAGCATGCAAGTAAACATGTGTCACACAAAATCTGAAGAGGTGGCGTGTACATAACTGAAGAGACGTTTGAGGTGAAGTTTGAATAGTAAGAATCTTGGTTTTCCCCCCAAATTGTCAGAAGCATTTAATGTTTTGAAATGATTTTTATTCTCTTCATTTAATGCTTGCTCAAACGTGCATTTTTCTGACTTTTGATGTGCCTAAGTGTTTAGTATAAATACTTGTCTTGTATTCACTTTCACACTTTTCACTCTCAGAATTTACATGCGTTTTCATCTCCTATTTTCTCTGCATAAAAACCCAAAACCTAAGTGTTTGAAAAAGCATTCTTCAATGGCGTCTTCTTCTTCAACAACTGCTCAGTTCCAATCTACTATGGCTGCTGTGACTTCAGAAAACTTGGGTGTTGCTCCATATTCTCCTCCCAAAAGAACACTTCTAACGCCTATTGATAAACTAGAAGTTCTGTGTGAATCTATGGTTGAGTTTGATTCTCTGGCAGAAAATGGGTTTGAATTTCGTTCCATAATTAGAGCTCAAGGATGGGTTAAGTACTTTGATAGGCTGTTTGGACCAGTTTACCCTCTCCTTGTGAAAGAATTCTGGATTCATGCATCAGTTTATCCCAAGTTCATCTTATCTTCTGTGCTGGGAAAGGAGATTATTATCACAGAGGATCTGATAAGAAGATTGATAGGCTATGAAGAAACAGATGGTGTTTCCCACTTGCTAGCTGGGCGTGTGGACATGGAAGAGGTTTATGAGGAAGTTATGACTGCTGGTCAAGCTTCTAACAGATTCAAAGATCTGAAGCCTGATTACAAGATCTGGGTCAAGATCTTCATGGGATGCATCCACCACAGCAAATCAACCAATTCTCCAGATTATGTCAATAATGAACAGATCTATTTCATGTACTGCCTTAGTCAGAGCACCAAGGTAGATCTTCCTTACATTCTGTTCATACATCTGTGGAATCATATCAATGCATCTAGAGAATCTGTAAAAGAGAAAGGCCAGAAGATCATGACTTGGATCCCCTTTGGAAGGTTGATCTCAGATCTTCTCACTGAAAATGGTTTAGTGACTGCTCTGTACGCTGCTGGGGTTACAGAGGAATTAGAGTTTATTATGGGAAAGCCTCTGAACGCTAAAAGTCTTCTGAGACTCAAAATTGTTGATGAACTCACTACTGCTCAAAAGAGGCTGAATATGTCTGAATTGAATAAGAGGGTTCGTGTAGCTGACTTTCCACTATTATTTGCTGAAGAACCCAGACATATAGTGCTTATGTATATAGAAGAATGCAAGAAGGAAGGAATACTTGTTCCAGCTAATGTGTTTCAGCTTGTCAAACAACCACTACCAGATGCAGGAGAAGAAGAAGAAGTACCACTTCAGAGGAAAAGGACTCAGCCTGCAGAAGAATCTGAACCTGTCCAGAAGAAGGTCAAGACTGCTGAGAAGCCCAAGAAGCTCTTGAAGAGAAAAGATTCTGAAGAAGCTGCCTCTGCACCTGCCAAGAGGATTAAAGTAAAAGGTACTAAGACTTCTGTAACTTCTGCAAATCTTGTTATTAATGATTCAAATATTAAGTCTGTTCCAAAACCACCTGTTACTCAAACCACTTCTGTTACTGCCCCCAGTTCTGTTTCACCTCAAAAACAAACTACTGCTTCGGTATCCAAACCATCTCAACCCAAAATACACATCAAACACTTTGTTCCACGTCAACAACCATCAGATCCACAACCAACTGATCAACCACCATCAGAACAACAACCATCTGAAAAACAAAACTCTGATCATCAACAAACCTCTGAACATCCAGAAAACCAACCAAAAGAAGTTCAACCAGAAAAAGCCTCTGACAATCCACCATCAAATAATCCACCTTCTGAACCTGTTGCACCTGTTACTTCTGAACCCACAAAAGTAACTTCTGCTCCTGTTTCATCAGAACCACCATCCAAACAATCTGACATTCCTTCAGAACCTACCAACACATCTGAACCTCACATCCCTGAGACAGAAGTTCTTGATGTCACTCCACTAAAAACAGTGTTTCAAGTATCTTCTACCTCGTGTACACCTACAACATCCTCCAACTCATCTGAATCCGAAATCCACCCAGATTTTCTAATTTCTCCATCTGACAAATATCCTGTACCTGAACCTGAACCTACCATACCTTCTAAAACTCCCATTCCAGATCCTATGCCTCCACCTGCACCATCATCTGAGATGTTAATTCCCAATTCCAATCCAACATCATCTGGTATATCTTGTGCCCAAGTTTCTTCTCTTCATCATAATCTATCTTATGGTTTCAAACTGAGAGATTTTTATGATAAAGTTGAACCTTCTGAACCCCTCAACCCTCTGAAACCAAAACCCAGACAGGCTCTTCCATCTGTGATCCTTTCCTATATTCAATCAATGAACAATGTAGGATCCTTAGCAACAATATCTGCTACATCTAGTAAAGCTGTTGTTTCAGCTCTGCAACTTGCATCTGATAACACAGTTGCATCTGTTGAACCACCAACATCTGCTTTCATACCATACTCTAATGAACCCTTTGATGATGTTTGCCCATGCACAAGACCAAAACCTCATCTGCTTAATGCTTTAAACAGATCCTTACCTCAAAAACCAGAAATTCCTTTCATTCCATATTTTCCCCCTCCTCTGATTTCCATCCAAAAATCAATTTTACCACCAACTCCCAAACCTAAACATATGACTCTGGAAACCTTGCTTAAACCACAACCCAGACTTAATATTGATCATTTATTTCAAACATTTTGCAAGAAATACAGATGTCTTTAGGTACTGTTCAGAAGAGATGCTTGAAACAATGGATGCTAATGAATCTGACATCATCTGGAAAGGATTCATCAATAGATTCAACACTGTAGCTTCAAATCTGAAGAACGTCTGTTTTGATGATGCAAAGCTCAGAGCTGAAAGGACTCTATTCTGGACTGTCAACAAAACTGAACCTCTGCTTCATTTAGATGCTCCTCCACCTCCAACAGAACCTACTGCCAATGCATTGACTATGACTCTGGTAGAACCCTCTTTAGGATCTACAGAACCAATGGCAATTGAATCTGTTCAGGCTGCAGAACCCCAACCTTCTTCATCTGAGATAAAGACAGAACATCCAGACTTTGAAGACAAGATTGCTGCTCTGGAGGCTGGTCAGTCAGAGATAAAATCCTGGATGGCTAAGCAGGATAAGAAGTCTGAGGATATGACAGAATGGATGTCAAAACAAGATGAGAAGAATGAAACTATGACTAAGTGGATGTCCAAGCAAGAGCAATCCTCATCTGAGATTACAGATCTATTGAAGATGCTTTTGTCCAAACACTCTTAGATTTTTTTTCATTCTAATGTTTTTGCATCTGTTATTTACATCTGAATTTTATTGCTATATCTTCTGATGTTTACCTATGTACTCTTGCTCTGTTATTTTGAATGAATCAGTTTTCTCCATTGAATTATCTTATTTATTGTTCCTTTTATTTGTCTTTTTAAAAGTTTTTACTTTTTGCTTATGACAAAAAGGGGGAGAAAATAAAGATCTGAACTGTTTAATATAACTTCACCAGAATGAATCTTCAGACATTTCCTTTTTATCTAATATTTAAATTGACTATTTCAGAACATTTGATAAGAACACTCTATAAAAGAATCTCTGAGTCTCTCAGATCATTTGTCTTTTATTAAACTCTGAATCTTATATCTGCAAGATATTCTGACCCTAAAATGTTATAAGAACAAACAAGATCTAACTCTGAAGATTACTTAAGACAAAAGGGAAGTTTCTATTCCTATTTCATATTTAACTCAGGGGGAGATTCAACATCTCAGGGGGAGTTATAATTCTTTATGTTCAGTTAAATAAAATTTCTAATACTTTTTGTCATCATCAAAAAGGGGGAGATTGTTAGAACACATATTGGTTCTTAATAATAACTCTTTGTTTTGATGATAACTGTTAGGAAATTTTATATTTAAGAATTATATACTCTAAAATTTGTTTGAGAGTTTTACTACAGATTGAAATGAAATTAACTCTCTAGAAGCAAATCTGTTGTATACAAGAAGTTATCCTGACTCTGAAGCGCCAGATGCATCTTACAGAAGAATCTGATTGCTCCTTACAGAAGATCCTAAGCGTAGTCTCCAGAAGGATCTAAAGCAAGAAGCTCTAGAACATTCTGAGTCAGAAGCATCTGAAGATAATCAGAAGCATCTGAAGCTGAAGCATCTGAAGCAAAGAAGAATATTGTTTGAAGAGTTTCTCAAAGCATAATTCTACAGAAGTTTCTGAAAGTACCAACGCTGCCAAGTACTGAAATTCTGTGTCAAATATGCTCTGATGATCAACACGCTGAAAGCACACATGCTGCAGAAGACTCTGATACAGCAAAGTTCTGAATATCATTAGAAGACTCTGATCCATTCAGACTCTGAAGAACTTGCTGAAAACTGAAGAAGAAATATTCAAGAATATATCCGTTGGAGTTATTCAACGTCTCTTTCCTCATTTGTGCTAGACACACTTACACAGACAAAAAGGATTTTTTTTGTGCTATCCACTTCTAGGAAAGGTCACTTGATGTGAAGACAAAAAGGCTCAGACCTTTTTTGGGACTCTCTTTTCAACGCTCAGCATCCCTGGATCAGCTGCCTATAAAAGGAGAACTTCACCACATTCTTCAGTTACACAATTTGTTGAAAAGAAATCATATTATTCTAAGCTCTCATTCTTCCATATTCTTCTTAGAATTTATTGTACTTAAACTTAAGAGAAAAATCACTGTTGTGATAAAAGCTTTATAGAAGCATTAATACTCTTGTATTTAATTTATATTGATTGTAAAGGTTTTTCCTTAAGAGGATTCAGTTGGAATCAGTAGCTCTTGAGAAGACTAAGAATGGTTGTTCTTAGGTGTTACTATTGTAATCAGTTTGATTTAATAGTGGATTAAGTCCTTGTTGAGAAAGGCAAATCACTCTAGGAAGGGTGGACTGGAGTAGTTGTTTAAACGAACCAGGATAAAAATAAGTGTGTAATTATTTTTTAGTCTTAATCTTTCATACTTATTCAACCCCCCTTCTAAGTATTATCTCACCTTCACTTGAGACAGGGTTCCTAGGGTAAAATCCCCTGTATAACACTGGATTTCCAAGCCACATAAGTCAAAATACAAGTTTCAAATGGATTCTTGGCCAACATAAAACCTGTAGATATTCTCAATAGCTTTAATTTGAGTACTAGAAGTCTTCAAGGAGATTTTTAGAACTCAAGTTATGGTTCTTGCAAGTTACAGGTCACCAGAGGACACTAAAATTTATCTGTGAAAGTCACTTGACTTCCAAGAAACTTTTTCCCCTCAAGGAATTTTCAAATGGATTCTTGGCCAACATAAGAATTGTAGGGCCTGATCTTACCTTTAATTTGAGTACTAGAAGTCCTCAAGAAGATTTGTGGAACTCAAGTTATGATCTTGGCAATCCAGGGGTATTTTGGGAAAGTTGAATTATAGGTCCTTTTTCAACATAGGTCAAAATCTCTATCTTCCACTCATCAAATGAAAAAATGTTCAACATGAAATGTGTTTAGAATGATGTTTCTAGGTCAGGTATGAAGTCATGGTGAGTTGGATTGGCTTGTTTCACAAAGTGCCCCAAAATGGCCTAAAAAGGGAGATTTTTCAAATGATTCAAGAGAGGGAAAAATGATTTTTTGACTTGCAAGGCATAAAAATGGCATATGGGTAGTCATTTTGAATGGAAATTGGATTTCAAACACATTGGAAATGTCACAATTTTGAGATGAGCCATTATTTTATGAGTTGCCTTGAAAAGTGCTTTCTTACATCATAAGTAACATTTGCAAAACACTCCTTTAGATCAGAACCAAGGCCCTAACCCTTACCAACCAATTCCACATGTCATTTGGAGAGAAATTGGATCAAAATTGAGCTGCTGAAGCAAGCCAAAACCAACTGTCATGTGCAAGCTTCTCATGAAATTTTCAAATGCAAGAGAAATTGATTTTCTCACATGGATCATTCCAGAACTTTCTGGATCATGCTAACACATTCTATATAACCCTCATAACTAATTCAGTTAGTTTTTTGGCCAAGAAGTGTGAAGAATCGAGAGAGAGCAAATTGAAGTTCATCCTTGCAATTCAAAATCGGTTTTGTTGATTGGGAGGGATTCAAGGCAATTCAGTGCATACAGAAGATTCATCAAGCATTGTTGAAGGAATCTGGAAGGTTTTGGAGTGTAATTCGAAGCCAAACTACTTCTGTTCATTCAATTTTTGCAGGTATGTAACTTTCATTTTATGGCTTGATTTAGGTAGAATTGCTAGGATTTGAATGCATAGATAGATTGTAGACATGGTTAGGTTGGTTTCTGGTAAAGAATTTTGAAGTTTAGTGACAAAGTTAGGCGCATCACCATTTCTGTTGAGGATCAATTCTCTTAGTTCTTGGAGATTTAGGCATGGTTGAGTAGTTAAGATTAAAGACTGAAGCACGTAGATGAGATTAGGGCTTTTAATTTCAAGAATCGTGCCACATAGGTTGGACACCATGGATGAACTGTGGATCGGATTCTACATTAGAGGATGAATCAATAGCAATAGAGATCACATTTGAATTCAGTGAGTGAAAACGAGTAGGTTTGGATGTTGAGGTTTGAGGATTGGTGTTGTTTTGGCCTACCTGTGTTGGGGACGACGGTGGCACCAAGTTCAGGCCACCGTCCATGGCAATTCCCTCCCAAAGTTTAAAAATGAGGAAGATGATAAAATCACCATTGGATCAAGTTGGACCTTTGACTCAGATGACCATCCAACGACCACGTTTGGTTTCATTTTTGTGAAGGAAGTATGAACATAAGCAAAACGCACCGTTTCACTTATGATTTGTTTTGGGCTTAAGACAAGTTTTGCTATCCACACACCACCTTAGGCCCGCATGAGGATTTACACGTTAAAACATTGCTATTTACCACGCTAGCTTTTCCCTTTTCCATTCTATTTTTTCTGAATTGTTTTCATGTGGTTTGGGCCTAATATGCGCGTACTACTTACACCCCCTACTGGGCCCAGTCTGGAAAATAACTGAACCAAATTGCTATTCATCACGTTAGTTTGTTTTTTTTAATTGATTTTCTTGTATTTTCATGTATTACCTATGGTTAGAAATTAATTCATAATAAATTGAAAAATGATCATTTTAGGATGATACTTTTTTCCCTAGTTCCCTTAGGGTCTCTAGAGTTTTATAGGATTAAAAAGTATTAATTTCATACATTTTATATTTTCTGGCATATTTTACAATTTTAATGCTTTTATTTTACTTTTGTTTAATACTTCATTTTTCTGAATTTAGTATGAGAGTTTGGTGAGGAATTTTGGAGTGATTCTTGTGAGGTTGATTAGATTAAGGAAGCATGTACCCTTAGGAATTTTGTCATATTTTTTGTGATTAAAATTTAGGTTAGTTTGAGAGGTGAATAGGAGAGGTGTTAGAATTAGGGTTTTAACACAACTAGTTGTAGTTTAGGGCATAGTTTGGGGACTTAGGGTTTGATTTAGGCCTTGGGATTTATATGGGGTATTGGGTATAGGCTTAGGTTATCTTAGAAATTTAATTAGGATTTTGTGATGAGTTTTAGCATTTTATTTGATTTTTGCAATTGGTGTGATGTTTGTGGGTTTCTCCCTTGAATATTTGGCTTGTTTATTTTGTGTGGGGCTATTTTGGGTGTGCTTTTGGCGTGGGCTTTGTTTGGATGAATTGAAGATCAAATGAAGTTGCTTTGGATGGCTTGAAGAAGCTTGGAGTTGCAGATTTCTTCTCTGTTGGATTGCTTGTCAGGGTCTTAGGGATTAGGATATGTAGGAAGAGCTTTAGATTAGTCTTGTTTCTTCTTTCAAACATAGAGAGCTTCTTGTGCCTCTATCCTATCCTAGGATCCAAAGTCCTCTTAAGGAAGCCCATCTCTCCCTTGGAGGGATGATTGGCATGCCTCAAAGAGTAGAACTTTTGAGGATACTCTTCTTTGCAGATGATGGTTTCTAGTGATTTCCTTTGGTTTTCACTGGTTCCCCTTCATTATAATTTGATCTTAATAATAAATCTTTCTTGGTGGAGCTTTCTAGAGCTTGGGGATGAAGCTTGAAGATTTTGAAGATGCCTTTCATGAGGGTTGCTTGAAGAGGGAGTTGTGTTACTGTCAACTTTGCTATCAGGAGCTTGCTTGAGGATTGGAGCCAGGGTTTACTGTTGCTTTTGAGCTAGAGTTTTCTGCAGCTGTGGAGTTTAACTGTTCAGTTTCTGAGAAGCCTTATTTGAAGTGTGCTTTCCCTTCCCTGGAGGTTGGAGATTAAAGTTTGATTGAAGATTGAAGATGAAAGTTGTTGCTGTCAGAGCTGTGGTTTGCGGTAGGAGTTTGGTGCTGCTGCTTGGGCTGCCTCCTTTGCTTTGTGGTTTTTGTTTTCTGTATTGTTTGTTGGCTTGTGTAGCTTGCCCCTTAGGTTTGAAGTGAATGTTGATTCACTTTGCCTGTTGTTTTCCCAGGTTCGAGGTTGAGTGGGACTCCCTTGCCTCGCTTGTATTGCTGCATTGCATGCATTTTACTGTATTTGCTTGCTTTCTTTTCTGTTTATCCCCTAGGATCTCTGATTTCCTCTGCGCAGGAGGGAATTATGACAGACATTAGGATTCTTATCCATGCATGACAACATTATATTAGTTTTTATTCCCTTTTCAACCCTAGGTTTTTTAGAGCTTCTTTCTCTTCTTATCTCATAACAACTCCAAAATACAGTAATAAGATTAATCGATGTCGTACGTTACGAGCCTTAAGCTATTTGAGAAAGGGTTGATGGAGAGCTTCTTTCCAGTAATCTGGCTGCTTAGTGTGGCACCCTTTGGGTGACACGCGACGTAGTCACTCTCAAATCATAGTCTCTAGTGCGTCAGAGGTTGAAACCAAATTAAAAAAACACTTCTTTCGTAAAAGATTCAAAACAAACATCAAAGTGTCATTTTTGTCCTCTTGGACTCTTAATCAAGAAAAACCCTTTCATAAGGTAATAAAAAACAGTCAGACAAACCTGTGTCTTCCGTAGCCCGAACTACGTTTGCTCTGATCTTTCATGCTGTATGAAAGTACGTAGGCATAGGATGTCGTATCCTAGCGAGCAACCTTCCCCACCTTTCCCGTAGGTAGGCGAACTACGTTGACTCTGATTTCTCGTTCCAGACGGGAATACGTAGGCATAAAGTGCGATACTTTGCCGAGTCAGTTTATTTTCTTCTTAACCCCAGACCTTTAGAGTAGATAGAATAACAATCCATACTAGAAAACAAGCGTGGATCCCGTCGAGTACGACAGACGTGAGGGGTGCTAATACCTTCCCCTTGCGTAATCGACTCCCAAATCCAGGATTTGGTTACGATGACCATTCCTTTCCAGTTTTGCGTTAGGTTTACTCTGAGCGTTTCCTTTCCATCCGTTGGGATAAATAACGCACGGTGGCGACTCTTTTGTCATAGCCGGTGCCGATTTTCGCAGTAGCGACACCATCAAAAATTTGCGCCATGGTCTGGATACCATACAGGCTGAAGGGTAATATTTCAAATTGCTGGAATCTAGATATTCAATGAACAAAATGAGTCAATGAAATTTGCCAAAGTCTGAACACTCGACGTAACAACCAGAGTCTGGATACTCAATGTACAAATTAGAGTCTGAATACTCAACAAAATACCGGAGCCTGAACGCTCAACGAAATAACCGGAGCCTGAACGCTCAACGAAATAACTGGAGGCTGAACGCTCAATGAAAATAACCGAAGCCTGAACGCTCAACGAAATAACTGGAGGCTGAACGCTCAATGAAAATAACCGAAGCCTAAACGCTCAATGAAAATAACTGGAGCCTGAACACTCAACGAAAATAACCGGAGCCTGAACGCTCAACGGAAATAACCGAAGCCTGAACGCTCAACAAAAATAAGCGGAGCCTGAACGCTCAACGGACAAAGGAATACACCATAAATATACTCATGAGTTCATATCAACATGAACAGTTGAAGTCTGGCAACACCACTGAGGAATAACATAAGTCGGGGTCTGGATACCACGCGGGCTATAAGAAATCACTAGTCGTCAAGGTATGAACACCATACGAGCAACTACATCAATAACAACTTGCCATGGTCTGGATACCATACAGGCAGAAGATAACCTTTCAAATGGCCGGAGTCTGAAAACTCAACGTAACTGACCGGAGTCTGGATACTCAACAGAATTAGCCGGAGTCTGGATACTCAACGAGATTTACCGGAGTCTGAATACTCAACGGACAAAACAAATATGAAATTTCCATGGTCTGGACACCATTCGGGCAAAGATATCAGTCAAAACTTGCCGGGTCTGAACACCATGCGGCCAAAGTAAATCAACCATCTGTTGGAAATACATATGCAAATAAAGAGGTAACCACCTGGCTTATGTTTCACATACACATATTTGAATATGGCGTAATGCTCCATACGAAATGGAAATGCTACGCGTTTGGAGGATGCTATGCACAGAATGCAAAATGCGACGAAACCAAACCATCAACATAAATGCTAAGAAGAAACTCACGATCCACCCTGCTGGGGAAAAGGTTAACACATGCCAATCACAATTAGACTTTAGCTGGGACAAAAGCCCTGAATAGCTTATCTACAAGGGAACAAAGTTCTTACGAGAATAAGAAATTCAAACTCAGCTGGGGATTCACATCAAAACCTGTTGAGGAAAACGCCCTGAACGGCCTTCCAGAATACAACTCTTCTGGGGAAAAGACGGCTCTGTCGGATAGACAACCAGACATTGAAAACAAAGTTACCCTACTGGGGAACCAACAACTCCACAGGGGATCTGGAATCAACCATCGAGATTCACAACACGTCCTGCTGAAGAAAAATCTACCTCTGCTATAGATCCACTCTGCTAGGGAATCACAAACTTACTGACTTTGTTGGGAAATAGTCCATCTCTACGGGGAAATAGAACCACTTCATGCTGACTTTGGTGAGGATAGAAACAACTCTACGATCTTGCAAGAGAAAAAGCCAACTCAACTGGGGATCGCCCAATGAGGGAGACAACATCGACCTCTATTTGGGGATGAGTCAACAATTAGAATTCTGAGGGGATAAAAAGTTACCCGCTCAAACTCTGTGGGGAGACAACACCTGACATTGCCCCACTGCTGGGAAAGGTTCTACACCTGCCCGGTGGAAAGAAATCCAGTCTCGACTCGTTGAGGAGTAAATACATACCTGCAACCTGCGGGGATTAAATGTGTATGGACCAACTGCTGAGAATAAGCGTGCACACTTAATCTGCCGGGAATATCAATCTCGACCCTCTGGGGACAACCTTACTCTGCTGGAGACTTCGATCTCGAACTGCAAAGAGCTAGATGTGTACCGACCAACTACTAGGGATAATCTTACACACTTAATTGCTCGCTCCACCTGCATACAACTCTACCGAGGATAGAGATGTTCAAACATCAAAAGCTGAGGGGAAATGGTGATCATACCAGAGATACACCTTTGACGAATTACCCCAAGGGTAGCAACCCTGCAAAAATGAACAAATAGATAAGATATCCTGTACAAAGGAACTATCTCAGTCATCATCCGTGACGTTATTCAAATAACTCAAAGTTTTAATGATTATTGGCAAAGCCTGGAAGTTTATGTATGCATAGTTTATCAAAAACATCGGGCGTTTTTTGCAAACAAAACAGTAAGGCTAAAGCAAAACAAACGATTACCGAATAATATGTTTTATTGACAAATGGTCCTGTAAATAGGAAAGTTTTTACAACAGATGCAACCCCTGAAAAGAGGAAGCTGCACAAAAATATACAAAAATGCACAGAAATATACAGAATGTCGGCAATGTGGCACAGACGAACACCATAAGTAGATCCATCTATGACTCGCATGACTCCAATGCTTCACCGATGCTTCTTCCTCATTAGAGATTGATTCAGATAAACGACCCTCAGGTCCTTCCTCAATCCACTAAGCTCTGAAGATCACACGCAGACCACAGTCATTTGCTTTTCAAAATCCCTAATTTTTTGCGTGAATCGCCCTTTCGGGTTTTCAATTCACCGGGATACCCATTTTTGCCAAAGTCGCCTTTTCAGGTTTTCAACTTTGCAGGTTTACATCTTTTTTCTTTTATCCCTAATTTTTGCCCGAACCCATTCTTTTTATGGCTCACCGGGATGCCCCATTTTTGCCTGGATATTCTTTTTCTTTCCAGCGGGTCTCTTTAAGCAAGTATTTTTTAACTGCGTCTGTGTTCACAGGGGATGTAAAATCCTCACCATCCATGGTGGATAATAGCAAGGCTCCTCCGGAGAAGACCTTTTGCACGATGTATGGACCTTCATAGTTGGGAGTCCGTTTGCCCCTGTGATCTGTCTGTGGAGGGAGAATCATTTTCAGCACAAGATCGCCCGTCTGAAAGCTTCGAGGGTGCACTTTCTTGTCGAAGGCTTTCTTCATCCGGCTCTGATACAATCGACCATATGCAATAGACGTTAGCCTTTTCTCATCCATCAGGCTAAGCTGATTCAATATGTTCTTTACCCATTCTGCCTTATCGAGCTTGACGTCGACCAGAACTCTCAGAGAAGGAATCTCGACTTCTAATGGTAGGACCGCTTCCATACCATACACCAGCGAGAAAGGAGTTGCCCCAGTTGATGTGCGTACAGTAATACGATATTCTTGCAAAGCAAAGGGCAACATCTCATTCCAATCTTTATAGGTTACAACCATCTTCTGAACTATCTTTTTGATGTTCTTGTTTACCGCTTCAACAACGTCGTTCATCTTTGGTCGATAGAGTGATGAGTTGTGATGCTCGATTTTGAAACTCTGGCACAGTTCCTTCATCATCTTGTTGTTCATATTTGAACCATTATCAGTAATGATTCTTTCAGGCACTCTGTATATACAAATGATGTCTTTTTTGATAAATCTCGATACGACTTGCTTCGTGACATTTGCATAGGAGGCTGCTTCTACCCACTTGGTAAAGTAGTCAATGGCTACCAAGATGAAACGATGTCCGTTGGATGTGGTTGGCTCAATCTTGCCAATCATGTCAATGCCCCACATGGAAAAGGGCCAAGGAGATGCCATGACGTTCAGAGGACACAACGACATATGAATCTTGTCTGCATAAATCTAGCATTTATGGCATTTCTTCGCATATTTGAAATAATCAGATTCCATCGTCAGCCAATAATACCCTGCTCGCAACAGTTTTCGAGACATGGCGTGCCCGTCGGCATGCGTACCAAAGGCACCTTCATGGACCTTTTCCATAAGCAAGCTTGCTTCTTTTTCGTCCATGCATCTGAGTAACACCAAGTCATAATTCCTCCTGTAGAGTACACCATCTTGGTTCAGATAAAAGTTGCTAGACAACCTTCTTAGAGTCTTCTTATCCCAGGTCGACGCCCCTGGCGGATACTCTTGTTTCTTAAGAAAGTTCTGGATGTCATAAAACCATGGCTTTCCATCAGAGGGTTCCTCAATGGCAAATACAAAGGCCAGCCTATTAAGGCGCGAGATGACTATTCTTGGAGCATCATTCCAATAGTTCACCTTGTACTCCGAGGATAACGTCGCCAGAGCGTTTGCCATCTGGTTCTCCGCCCTCGGCACGTTATGGAACTCTACACGATCAAAGAATGGCAACAACCTCCTTGCATAGTTCATGTAAGGAATCAGATTGGGTTGCCTGGTCTCCCATTATCCTTTAATTTGATTTACAACTAGCGCTGAATCGCCGTACACATCTAGGTTCTTGATCCTAAGATCAATGGCTTCTTCCAACCCCATGATGCACGCTTCATATTCTGCTTTGTTGTTGGTGCAAGGAAATTTCAACCTGGCAGTGAATGGTATATGAGAACCACGAGGAGTTGTAATAATTGCCCCAATTCTGCTGCCATATAAGTTAACAACACCATCAAATATCATCTGCCACTAGGAGCCAAGCTCAGGACCTTTGTTAGGAAACGGTTCATCACAATCTTTCGTCTTCAGATACATGATGTCTTCATCAGGAAAATCAAACTTCATCTGTTGATAGTCTTCGATCGGATGTTTGGCGAGATACTCTGACAGAACACTCCCTTTGATAGCTTTCTGGGAGACATATTGGATATCATACTCTGTCAGTACCATCTGCCACCTGGCAATTCTTCCGAAAAGTGCTTGCTTTTCAAAGATATATTTAATCAGATCCATCTTCGAAATCAGCATGGTTGTATGGTTAAGCATATACTGTCTTAAATGTTTGGCAATCCACGCGAGTGCGCAACACATTTTCTCCAACATCGAGTACCAAGACTCACAATCTGTGAACTTTATACTCAGATAGTATATTGCATGTTCTTTTCTTCCAGTCTCGTCGTGTTGACCGAGAACACAACACATACTGTTCTTAAGAACCGTTAGATACATTATCAAAGGTCTTCCAATGACTGGGGGTATCAGTATCGGAGGCTCCTGCAAATATTCTTTTATTTTATCAAATAACCATTGGCAATTTTCATTCCAAACGACCGCCTGATCTTTCTTTAGCAATTTGAACATTGGTTTGCACGTGGCTGTGAGATGAGATATGAACCGAGCGATGTAGTTCAATCTCCCCAAGAAACCACAAACCTCTTTTTCCGTTTTCGGCGCTGGCATATCTTGAAGAGCTTTTATTTTTGCAGGATCGACCTTGATTCCTTTTTCACTAACAATGAACCCCAGCAGCTTTCTTGACCTGACCCCGAAAGTACACTTGTTAGGATTCAATCTCAATCTGAATTCCCTAAGCCTTTCAAACAGCTTCAACAAATTGACCAGATGTTCTTCCTCCGTTTGCGACTTTGCTATCATGTCATCAACATAGACCTCAATCTCATGATGAATCATATCATGAAACAAAGTGACCATAGCCCGCTGATAGGTTGCCCCTGCATTTTTCAACCCAAAAGGCATTACTTTATAACAGAATGTCCCCCACGGCGTGATAAACGTCATTTTCTCCATATCCTCCGGTGCCATCTTGATCTGATTATAACCGGAAAAACTGTCCATGAAGGAAAACACGGAATATTGAGCAGTATTATCAACTAATACGTCAATGTGGGGGAGCGGGAAATCGTCCTTAGGACTCGCCTTATTCAAATCTCTGTAATCAACACACATCCGTACCTTGCCATCCTTCTTAGGTACAGGTACAATGTTTGCGACCCACGGAGGGTAAGTTGTAACGGCTAAAAATCCTGCGTCCAACTGCTTCTGGACTTCTTCCTTGATTTTCACTGCCATATCTGGTCTCGTACGCCGGAGCTTCTGCTTGACTGGTGGACACTCTTCATGCAACGACAAGCGATGAACCATAATGTTTGTGTCAAGCCCGGGCATGTCTTCGTATGACCAAGCAAAGATATCACTATACTCACAGAGCATTTCAACCAATCTTTGCTTGATATCACTCTGCAACGCAGCCCCTATCCGAACATTCCCCACAACTTCCTCAGAACCCAAGTTGATAACTTCGATTTCCTCCTGATGAGGCAGAATAACCTTTTCTTCCTATTTCAAGAGTCTGGCTAGCTCTTCTGGTAAGTCTTCATCTTCATCAATCTCTTCTTCGGCTTGAAATATCAGATTATCAAAGTCGAAGCGAGTCATAGATGTCTCTGGCGCGGTGTCATCTGCAATGTGAATCCTACACGGATAATGGTTAAATGCTTAAAATGATATGCAAAACAAGCACAAAGCCACATTTCCAATTTGTTGTTAAACATAAAACATGAAAAACAAGGATCACAATATTTGAATGCAGAAAAACGCCCTTTGATTAATTGAAAAAGATTGTGCAAGTATAAACAATAAGGCCCTGAAGAGAAAAACCATTATGCTCCGGGTAGAACATAGGGTTGTACAATAATCAGAAAAATAAAGTATTACTCTTCTGTTGTTACTTGATTGAATTCCTCGATAGACCAATTGTTGAGGCTTTGTCCTGGAATGCATGGCTGTATCCACGAGTCCATATCACAGTCGATATCCCCGTCTTCATCTGAAACAACGTTGATCCTCTCGAAGATAACCCCGCCTTTGGTAAACTGTACCGGCCCTTTGTAGCGTGGCACGCTCTGTGAGGATGACGAAGAGGATGGGCGGTATCCCAGACCAAACTTATCCTACTTGTGGGGTATATCCAGCACTTGACCCCAACCTGGTGCTGCCCCAGCCTGTACCACTGCCTGGGCTTCTTTGAATGACAACATGGCCACTTCGGGCGCTTTGCTCATAGCAGACGCTTTGTCTTTAATCTGTACCGTCTCAAAGGCTTGACAAAGAGTCTCATGGATTTCACCATCCACCTCAATGTATTGGAACAAAGATAAATGACTAATCATTATATATTCCTCTTCGCATACAGTGACAACGCTACCACCTACCATGTACTTGAGCTTCTGGTGTAGCGTGGAATTTATAGCTCCTGCTGAATGAATCCATGGACGGCCTAACAAACAGCTATAGGTAAGCTCAATGTCCATAATATAGAACACCGCATCAAATACTTCGGGACCAACTTGAATAGGCAACGTCACCTCCCCGAATAAGGACCTACGAGTCCCATCAAAAGCACGTACTACCAAGTCACTTGGTGTACAAATTAACCCTCGCATGTCCAACTTCATCAGGGCCTTCTTCGGAAGCACATTCAAAGACGATCCTGTATCTACCAGCACATGAGACAGGATGACTCCACAACATTCAATTGAAATATGCAACGCACAATTATGAATCCTGCCCTTCAGGGTCAAATCCAAGTCCGTGAAACCTAGACCATTACCTGCATTGACGTGTGCTACAACCCCTTCGAGTTAGTTAACCGATATCTCTTGCGGCACGTAAGCAGTGTACAATATCCTCAACAAAGCATTCTGGTGAGCTTTTGAACATAACAACAGAGACAGAATGGAGATTTTGGAGGGCGTCTGTTGCAAGTGATCAACTATCTTGTAGTCACTTTTTCTTATCAATCTCATGAACTCCTCCGCTTCCTTCTCCAAAGAATTCTTCTCACCAGCCTGAGAAGTTTCTTCCACCACAGCTTTTTTACCCTTATCAGCTCTGTCAGTGACCACTTCAGGTGACGAGAACACTCTCTCGCTTCGAGTAATTCTGCCAGCTCCAACCATATTATCCACTGAATCAACCGACAAGCTCTTCAATTCGTATTTTTTCCCATTACAATATACCTCCGCTCCGTAGTTCCATGGAATTGCATTAGTACTCTCATACGACACAGGACCAGCCTTGGTGATGATAATGGTTGGTGGCCTTGGGGGCGCATAAATAGTTATAGTTTTGTACGAAATCGAGATCGTTGCAACCTCGTTCCTTTCCTCAACTATTACCTCTTCATACTTCTTTTCAACCATTTGGTTAAATTGCAACATTCCATCATTCATCATACCCTGAATACAGCTCTTCAGCGCTGCACATCCCTCAGAATGACTCAAACAATCAGCACACGATTCATTATAGCCCGGGAATATCCCTGCCTTCAATAACTTTTCCTTCACAAAGCCCAACAACGTCTTCAAATCATTGACATCCGTTATCAGATCTAAACTCTCGTCTTCAATGATTGCGCTGACTCCAGCTGCCCCATGGTTGGGCATGGGGTTCTGCACGACGTTGGGAGCATCATGAGAAAAATTTATTGCTTTTCTATCCACCAAATCCTGAACTTTATGTTTAAAGGCCTTGCAGTTATCAATATTGTGCCAAGGTGCCCCAGAATGGAACTTACAACGAGCGTTTGCATCATAACCGGGTGGCGGTGGTCCTGTCAGAGGAGCTAAAGTCCTCTTCTGGATTAACTGTAGTTGTAGCAGATGCTGAAGCAGTTGGGAATAAGGCATCGGAGGTGCGTCAAATTGTCTATTTGCTGTCCGACCCCGATCTTGAAATCTTCTATAACCCTGTTGATTCTGCTGTTGCTGTGGTTATTGTTGATGTTGAGGAACAACTAGAATTGTGATGCTAGAAACATGCTACTGCTGCTAACGATAAGATGGACGCTGATTTCTACCTCTACCATGAGAGTTAGACACTGCATTAGTCTCGCCTTCACGCTTCTTATTTCCGAACACCTTTTTACCTCCTCCTCCAGATGAGGGCACCTCGCCAGATTGGATCTTTCCCAACTTTATACCGTTCTCTACCCTCTCCTCAGTGATGATCAAATCGGAAAAGCTACCACACATGCTACTGATAAGCTTCTCATAATAGACACCAGGCAAAGTAGCTACGAACATATCAATCAGCTCACGCTCCACCATCGGAGTCTGCACTCTTGCCGCTAGTTCGCGCCACCTCTGGGCGTATTCCTTAAAGCACTCACCAGTCTTTTGAGCCAAATTCTGAAGTTGAACCCTGTTAGGAGCAAGGTCACTATTATACTGATAATGCTTCACGAAGGCTTCAGCTAAGTCTCTCCAACTACGGATATTAACACGCTCCAGTCCCATATACCACTCAAGCGAGGGTCCAGGAAAGCTATCTTGAAAAACGTGCATGAGCAATTTTTCGTCATCCGAGTAAGCAGACATTTTACGGTAATAAGAACTCAAATGGACCCTTGGGCAAGTAGTTCCCTTATACTTGTCAAAGTCAGGGACTTTGAACTTCAACGAAACTTTCAAATCTGGGATCAGTCCCAGATTGGCCATGTCTAGCCCCATGGAATTTTGGTTCTCATAGCTCTTCATTTTATCCTCCAGGAATTTGAACCTCCTATCAGTCTCAAATGGCAGCTCAACACCAATATCCCTTATTGAAAAAGCATCCTCCTGTTGATCCTCATCCAATTGAGGAGCAATCCCATGAACAAGACAAGGAATAGGAATAGGAGTTGCAGCTTGTTTTCCTCCGCCCGGAGGTATAACTATTGGGGGAACAACGTTGGCACGAGGTGTACCAATCTCACTGTGAGGAGGGTTAGCAGCAACCCCTCCATGAAGCACACCATTATTGTCAACACGAGCAATTAATGGCTGGACCAGAGTCCTCAGCTGCTCGTGGCCATTTGCCACACCCTGCATCAGCTCCATAAACTGAGACATCATGTCCCTCATCTCCTGCATCTCAGCTTGAACTTATTCCATGACTCTGCGCTGATTCCCTCTGGTGGCGTAACGGTGAACTGTCTGATCGTCTATCCTGAAACAAACTAACAAACCAATAGGAATAAGGTCAATGGTTCCGTTGCACCTGCTATGCAAAAATGCTATGCAAAATGAAAACATGTATATATGTAACAACGAAATTTCCCCCTGATTCTAGTTCCTGCGCGAACAACAAGACATTGGGAACCCATAGCCAAGCATAGAGCTAACACCTCATACATACAAGAAAAGACCAACAGGAAAGGTACAAGCATACAACTGAGTACAAAGAAGGTGACCTCAGCCAACAGGTCTGGTGATGGTTAATACAAATATAAACAACAAGCTACAAAGGAAATGAAAGACATCAGGTACGACAACGAGCATGAAACTCCTCCAACAGCTCCTGTGTCTCAGGATGGTCTGGTCTGACGAGTAATCCCTGAATGAGCGCCTCTCTCTGTCTGATAGTGGTCTGTAAACCCTCAGCATAATCTTCCCAGGCTCCCTCACCAAATACTTCCTCTAGCTTGCACCTCTTTGAATCAGTCATCAGCTTGTAATCCTCCAAGGTTGCCCAAAGCTTCGTTCAATCTGCAATCACTGTCACGTCTGAGCGAAGCTTCATCTGCAATCCTCTCATCCTTCGCTCTGAGCTGAGTCTTCAGTCTAACAATCTACTGCTTCAACTTATCCTCACGCTCCTTGCTGTTGGAAAGAGTAGCATTCCACTGATCATTGAACTTGGAAATTTCCAGACAAGCCCTATCCAAGTCCTTCTTCTTAGAAGCGAGAACATCACTGATAGCTTTCAGATCCAAACCCAAACGTTCACGGGAACGAGTCTCCTTAGTCAAATTTGTACCCAACCTGTTCACAAGCTCAGTCCGCCTCTTAGAAGAATACACAACTTGAATCTTCTCACCTCGGAGCTGAATGATTTCTTTCTCTAACTCTTCATTCGCCTTCCGAAGCTCCTCTTTCTCAGACCACAACTGGTTGTACTTCTGAACGTCCACAGTGGTGGGTTCCTCAATCATGAGAGGATACAAAGGCTCTTCAGATGAGGAAGGCATCAGTAACCTCTTTTCTCTATCCTGGATCCAAATCAGATAAGGGTCGTAAGCTCGACTGTTACTCTTCCCCAGAGAAACTTTCCCTCTCCTGTGAATTTTTCTCCAAGCATCCTCAACTCTAAGCAAGGTATCACCCTCCAACAATCCAGTGAGATACAAAGATTCTTGTATCTCATCTTCCTTAGGAGGACCTCTCAAAGCGTACCCAATCTGTCTGACCAACAAAGATGGATTATAGTTGATGCATCCTTTCCTTTCGACCAACAGGACATTAGGAAAATCTCTGCAATTATAAATGACCTCAGTACCCAGCATATCCCTGTCAAACCAGATAATGTTCTCAGCAGACAACCCCATCAACCTCTCAGACCATTCTGAAGTACCTGCAGTAGTTATGAAAGGACCAAACTTGGGAAGATGACTAGCAAACCACATATACAACAAAGGCACGCAACAAGATACGTTCTTCCCTCTTCTGTTCTCATTCTTGTAGTGTACAGAATGATAGACGTCGCCTAGCAGCGTAGTTATGTGATTCCCTAAAGCAAAGATATAGAACGCATCCAAATCTACAAAGTCCATAATGTTAGGAAATAACATGATACCATTGATACAAAGCGCTAAGATAACCTTAAACACCACCCAACAACCATCTTTGGCAAACTGTTGAGCCTTCTCAATCAGAAAGGATAAAGGGAAGCCAGGAATTCCACTCCTTTTAGCCAAATGCCCCTTCAGCTCAGAAATATCCAGATGCAAAGCAGCAACAAGCTTAGCCAGATCAGGCTCAGCTTCGGTGTGATAGAATGGCATCTGATCAAGAATAGGCACTCCCAATAACACAGAGAACTCCTTTAAGGTAGGCGCCAGAATATAACCAGGGAAAGTAAAGCATCTCAGCTATGGGTCATAAAACTGCAAGAGAGCATAAAGACCATTCAACTCATACACTGATGGTCTGCAGATAACACGCAGAAGCTTCCCATAGGATTCCTTGAAGTCTTGCATCACTTTTCTGTCAGCAACAAAAATCAAGCCCAATAGAGATCTGATGTCAGGTGTTGGAAACTTGTATACCACTGTCTTCCTCAGGCTAGGCTCCATGTCAGAGAAATAAGAACACTAGAATTAGAGGGAAATGTACACCTGCAGCATAAATACATGTTAATGAATATGAAATATGAAAATGCAAATGCAAAAGAAAACAAGGGATCAAGACGGCTGTGCTGTTGACGGAGAAGAACCGGCGCTCCGCTTTGACAAGAACATAGAACTGTCACTGATAAGAACCCCTTGTATCAAGAACACAAATCCACACTGCAAAGAAAACCAGGTAGTCTGGAAATCAAGGTTTCCTGCATAACCCAATCCCTCTCACAGGTATAGACCTATCCACTGACAAGGTTCGACATCCTATGCGTTCATCAACGTAATAGACTTTCGAGAAACGATGATACGTTCACCATTTCTGGTTTGGCATCATAGTCTAACGAAGCGGCCTCACTTAGATGAATCACAAATGATCGGTCCCCAGAGTCGACAATCCTCAGATCCAAAATCCCTTCGAGCCCAAAGGGCCAGAAAATAAATCATCAAAGAAAATCTCGTCTGAACGCGAATTTCATGGGAACTAGTGCATGCCAAACATACAGGTTCACCACTACTTTCCACTTCTAATACTATGTTTGTACTCAAGCCTGGGTCCGTCTTATTTCTCAATGGAACATTCCCCCCAACAACACAGCAAAACTGACATATACAATG
The DNA here is from genome assembly GCA_963859935.3 of Lathyrus sativus. NCBI lineage: Eukaryota > Viridiplantae > Streptophyta > Magnoliopsida > Fabales > Fabaceae > Lathyrus > Lathyrus sativus. The sequence goes on along the minus strand of OZ012737.1, from coordinate 373,962,677 downwards.
CTGAAAGTAAATACGGGAAAATAAAGATAAAGTACAACATATACACACACCCAAAGAGATAAACAACCAAGCGCTAGTATTGACTCACATAGGGGATAAGAGAGTATCCCCAGCAGAATCGCCAGCTGTCGCATCATTGCGAAGAAGGGCCGGAAATGATAGAAGAGTCGCCACCGTTCGTTATTTATCCCAAAGAAGGGAAAGGAAACGATCAGAGAAAACCTAACGAAAACGGGAAAAGACAGGTCATTGCAACCATGTCTCAGGTGTCGGAGTCAATTACGCAAGGGGAAGGTGTTAGCACCCCTCACGTCCGTCGTACTCGACGGGATCCACGCTTTGTTGTCTATCTAAAAGGATGTTTAATATCTACACTAATGGTCTCAGGGACAAAAGAAAAGAAAAAAGACTTGATAGAGCATCCCCGCTCTATGCCTACGTACTCCCTCGTGCAAAGGGAAAGTCAGAGTAAACGTAGTTCAGAAAACTACGGGTGAAGGTGGGGGAAGGTTGCTCGCCAAGACATCGCCATCTTGTGCCTATGTATTCTCGCCTGATACGAGAAATTAGAGCAAACGTAGTTCGGGCTAACAAGAACACCGGTTGGTTCAAAATGTTTTTAGGCCCGAGTAGGGTTAAAACTTAGTTCTAGCAGCTAGGTTTATGCAGCTCGACCATTGGAGACTTAGGCATTACCCGTTTGCGGTAGAACCAAGAGTCAACAAAACTCTCCTTATGAAAAAGGTTTTCCAAATTAAGATCCTGAAGGATAAAAAGATTTGAAATTTGTTTTTGTTTTTTAGAGAAGAAGTGCATTGATTATTGTTTGTACTTCATGTTGCACTAAAGACTATGACCTAGGAGCGAATGCGTCGTATATCGTCCAGAGGACATACGCTAAACACTCTAGATAATTGAGAGGAGGCCCCCCAATCACCATATCCCAAGTACTTAAGGCTCGTAACGTACAATAATCCTTAACCTTTATTATGTGTTTTGAAAGTGTTTTCAGATGAGAAGAGAAAGACACTCTAAAGGGAGACTAAAACTCAACCTAGTGTTCTCATACAAAGTGCACTTACGATTGGGATAAAAGGGAATGCTACCTAATGTTATCACACATGGATTCAAGCCTAAGGCCATCATAATCAACCTTGAACAAGGAAGATTAGAGATTCTAAGGTAACATGGAGAAGGAGAAAGAAGAAAAAGAAGGAAGCATGAAATAAGAAAGATGTAAGTATGCAAACATGTAATGCACAATTAGAATGAAAGTGAGGGAGGAAAAAAGTGTGGGGCAGTAGCCTCCACAAGCACATCTCAACCTCAAGCATGCATATGAGAGATGCAATGAAGAAGGAAGAAAGAATGCACACAAAAGAGATCAAACAAGTGCACAAAAGTGGGATGAAATGGGAGAAAATGAATCCTACAACCATTTGTCATCAACCACAAGCCCTAAGGCAAACCAAAAGAAATAGAAGAAGCCATGATCAAATGAGAGAATGGGAGGCAATGTGAGGATAATAAGGAACTCAAATGGGCAAATCAACCATAAGCCATCTCAATGATCATGCAAGCACACACAAGAGAAGTCCTCAAAGGATCACTATTCATGATATGCTTCAAGTACCTCCAAAGGAGGGACTAAGCCATCTCAAATGGGACTCTAAGGTCATTAGACAGAAGCAAAGATGAGAGGAGAAAGTACATAAATCAAAGAAGGAAAATCACCAAAGAGAATGCAAGCATATACATGGAGAAAGACCTAAGTCTTAAGCACATTCAACACTTGAACTTCAAGTGGAAAGCCTAAAAAGAAATGCAAATCTCAACAAGCAATGAACAAGTTTATAACCTAAAAATTAGAATTCAAATACTTCAACATGTTAGAAGTATGAATCAACAAGAATTGAGAGCTCAATGGATCAACAAGTGTCATTTCCAAAGCAAACTAGGTCAAGTACTTGTATGAACCTCCCTTAGAAGTAACTTGACTTGCAAGTCACCTCAAAAATAGGAAAAAGGTTCAAAATAATTCAAATAAAATCTCAAGTGAACATTAAAATGTTGGCAACCAGAGGCCAAAAGCACAAGGGTAATGTTCCATCAAAGCACCACCAAAAGAAATAAACCCCTAAAGTGTACCACTTTGAAATGGAATAATCGAGGGTCAAACAAAATGACTTAAAATTCAAACCAAAATGGTCAAACCAAGGGCAAAAGTGTCCTAAAAAATCATTCAACTCATTATTGAAGTGAGGAATGATTCTCATTCATTGGATCAAATGATTGGATCAAAAACAAAGCATGAACAAGAAAGATCAATTAAAATTCAATTAAAAAACAACTCCAAATGATAAATCCCATTTTAATTGAAAAATAAACCAAAAAATGAAATAAAAATTTCCCTAAATTAAAGGACATCTCAAAATGTCCTAAAAGTATTTTTGTGGGATTTTATAACATTTGGAATGATTTTTAATGAATTAAATTCAAAACAGAATAAAAAAAAAAGAAAATAAAAGAATAAAACATGGCGTGACAAATAGCAATTATTCAAGGCTGAATCCATTGGGCTCAGAGGAAGGGGGTGTGGATAGCGTATCTGAGGCCCAAACTAAAACAAACTAGTCAGACACAATGAAACACATCGTTTCATTAAAAACGTGGCAGTCAAACACACACGTCAGCCAGTCAGCTTCAATCCAAGCCGTTGATCAGGCTAAGTCAAAGAGTCCAAGGCACACATGGCACGATGACTCATCAGAATGGGAAACAAAACCAGACGTCGGAGCACTGTGCTCCGGTCATCTTCTTCGATCACACCACCGGAGTAACAGATCCAAAATGTCATCAAACAACAACATATCTTATACCAATCAACAGAGGAGCTCATGGAGATCCTAGATCCAAGCTCAAAAATCATGTATCATGCACATACAGAGAAATTCGAACAATACAAAAATCAAGCATCAAACTGAAAACATCACAAACAACACAAACTATGATCCAGATTTTGCCTACCAAGTGTAGGTCTTCATATGCAACAAGAATGGAGTGAAATGGATGCATATTGAGAGAGAATTTTGAGCAAGAAGAATGTCTAACGGAGTCTCTCTGTTGGAGCTTCTAATGGTGTCAAGCTTGCGCAAAACTATCCAGATTCACTCAATGAATTTCCCTGAAGATGATTCTTGTATTGAATTGCCTTGAATTTGATTGAATTTCAGTTTCCACTTTTCACTTGGTTCTTGAATTTTCCAACTGCAACTATGCGTTTTCTCCACCAAAATGCACGAATGAAGCTTCAATCTTCATCTGAAGCTTCTATATTATGGATTCGAAATGATTTGGGGGCCCAATTTGGCCTGGTTATGGTGAATTGAGAAAATGCCCAAAGTTGGAATGTTGAGTTCATACACGTGAAAAATGGCTCCAATTCCCTTATTTTTGATTCAAACCAGTTGTTGGGACTTAGTATGGATCACGTGGATGAGAATTAACCCTTAATTTGATCTAATGGTAGATATTGGATGTGAAACTTCTACTTGAATTTACTTGAAGTTACATGAGTTCTAGCTTGCATAACTCAAATCCAATTTGTGCATTCTACTTAGTGTGATATTCTGACTCAAAATATGCACAAACATGGTATGAAATGATTCCAAAACCAAATCAATTTAAATCATGACTTTAAAGTCCCTTTTCCATTGAATTTCTTCACCCATCTTCATATCCATGCCAAATCTATGACAATTTCATGTTCTATGATGGAATTGAGATCATTTGAAGCAAGCTTCATGTTGGAGAAAGTTCCATTTGAAGTGCATAAGATCATGAAAAAGACCTATAATGAAAATGACCTATAATCTCACTTTCCCAAAATACCCCTGCCTTGCAAGCTTCATAACTTGAGTTCTACAAATGAGATGAAGGACTTCTAGGACTTTTTGGAAAGCTAAGATCATGAGGAACAACTTTAATGTTCATCAAAAGTTGAGGTGAAACATGATTCTAAGTTAAAATTTCCTTGGATGTTGGTTATCTTTTGTTGACTGAAAATACATTCATCTGAGGACCCATAACTTGTCAGCATCATAACTTGGGTTCTAGAAACCCAATGGATGAGTTCTAGTACTAAACATAAAGCTAAGAACATGATATACAAGTGTCATGTTTATGTCAAAGTGAGATTACCCTTTTATCTTGAGATATGTGGTCTTGAAGTTAGGCACTAAACAAGGGATTTTACACTGATAACCTTCTGAAACCCTAATTTAGTAACTTCTCACACTCTTGATTCTTCTTGAATTGATCTTGAAATAACATCTTAGATGCCTCAACACAACTTTAAAAGACTCTAAAGACTTATAACTAAGTCTTAATCTCTTTCAAATCCACCATGGATCTTGCACTAGGCAGATGAAACCCTAGGTGTGCAATCCTTTGACTGCAACCTCTTGCACATGATATAACCACTTGCATAAGCTTCACAATGGTTCTCAAAGCACTCAATGAGCTTCCACAACATCCTCTATCCCTATCCATGAATGTTTGACCTTCAATTAGCCTCCAAGATAGGAGATAAACCACAAATATCCATCCACTTTCTTAAAGAGCTCTGACCAACTTCTGATGACTTGATGAGCACTCAAGCTTGCTTGGAACCCTTGACAAACCTTCTCTTGATATGCAAACCTCTTGATCCCTTGTAAATGAACAATGATATGCAATACAAATGCTAGAACAATGAAATGGAAACATAAGCCAAGTAAAGAAAAGGGTTGGGCAAATTTTGGGGTACAACAGCCGTTACCAGTGAAACTATTGATGAATAATGTTGGATCCGAGACCACCTCCTTTCTCGAAGTCTTGTATCTGTAAGCGTCGGATTATCGAAGTCGATAACATTCTCGATTTCAAATCTATGGATAATGACCATTTGGTTCATTTTCTTTACCTTGGGATCGCGATAGGCTACCTTCAATTAATCAACATTATGTTTGTGATTAAGATGAGATCCCACTTCTTTTTGGTACGTGCAACACGATTAAATCGGAGAATGGTCCTCAATATCATTTCTCTATCTTGTCCTTAGCACGGATATTAATTACATGACCTCCTATAGTTTGACTTCCCTCGTAAGTCGAGCTACGATGGTTTAGTGTAACACCCTTTTCTACCCCACAATTATCATGGCAAAATAACACATATATCAGAGTAAATTATTAAATTTCATAAAAATCCACTAAAAGGGCGTACATTTCCCAAATCAACAAAATCGGTCAAAGCTCCGTACACAAAGGGTTTTCTCAAAATAATCAAACCGCACAAAGCAGCGGAACTTAAAGGAAAAAATCAAGGTTTTCTCATCAGGGAAAAATAAGCAAAATAACTCAACAGTATATAGTTTAACTCAAAGGAACCCAACCCGATGTTACATATCAGAGCAAGACCATCTAAGCTAACCAAAGGGCGAAAAAACTCAAAAACTTCAAAAGTACTCCTCGACGGCGTCCACGGCTGAACATGGTCATCTGCACGTTACCCACGTGGAGGTAACATTCAAATAGGAAGGGTGAGTAAAACAGTTCATAATAACCAATGTATAAAAATCAACATATAACAACGTCATATTCATATTCAACATATTCATATCCTTCATTTGGCCTCCAAGACCACAACATCATAATTTATACAAAAAGGCTCATAAATGAAAATTTAACATAGACTCAATGCATGTGGTACCAATCATCACATCGCGATGGACAATGGGCCATCAACCCTCCAGAGATCCCCATCAATAGGATCGATTCTGCTAGAGAATCGGAGCACATCAAAACACTTCACGTCCACACAATGGGATTGAAGCCAAAGTAATCAAGGTCCTGAACCGATGTCCGGATGCACATGAATGCATAATGCACATGTCACAAAACATCCTCATATAAAAGCATAAGTGCATCATCATTCATCATATTCATCATCATCAAATAAATCATCATATCTCATGTTATCACATAACTCATCAAAATCATGGTAATATCATCATAATACATCATAGAAATCATCATGTCATCATGTATACATCACTTAAAACTCACAATCATACTCATGTCAATTCATCACAGAAATCACAGAATCAAACATTAAGGCATAGCTGCACACGGTCAACATTCGCGAAACTCTGCTACGTTCGCTGGCATGTTCGCTAGGCGAGTTTGTGGCGAGTTTCTTCGTTAGGTGAAGGATTCTTTGCTAGGCGAGTCTGGGAACACAATTGTTCGCTAGGAAAAGCTTTCTTCGCTAGGCGAACTGTGCGATGACAGTAAATTCTGCTACCCACCAGAACTGATTTCTACCCAAAAGGCTCTGCGATTCACTTACCCAATGCCCCCAAAACATCCCTAAATCATCCCTAAGGTCCTACGGCGATAAAGGTATAAAACCTACGGTTTATTAGGCCAATCTGGGAACATATTCATGTCCTAAATCATAATTTTTCTACAATTACCCTAAAGGCATCTGAGTTACTCACTGTCAAATATTCCTATAGGGTTAAGTAAAGTTCAATCAGCTTTTTGGCCACGAAGGCCTAGGTTTCTGTTTCCCCCAATTAATTCACGGTTAGATTTGCAATTACAGGTTTAGGCCACGAAGGCCAACGATCACTATTTCTCATCGCTACTCTTAAAACTCCTACGGTTACAATATCCATAATAGATTTAGGCCACGAAGGCCATGGGTCACTTGTTCTCATACCCTTCTAATCTTCCTCACGGTCAAAATCTCAATGATAGATTTTAGCCACGAAGGCCAAAATCCCTTTTTCCCATAATTCTACATAAAACCCTCAAATCAACCATAATCACATCGAAATCTACACATAGGAAATTATGAAAAGCTATACTCCCCATACCTTAAACGTTGATTCGAAGCCTTCACGAATCTGTCAGGGAATCCTTCAAGCTTCTGCCTCCAATTTCCTCTTCAGAGTTCTCTTGGCCTCAATTCTTATGGTTAACACAAATGAATCCTAAAAACCCTTCAGAACTCTCTTTTTGTTCAACCTAGACTTGGGCCAAATAATTGGGCTTTCTCCATAATGTCCTCACTTACTCCTCCCAATTGTCCAAAATACCCTTCTTTCACTATTATTTATTTTAATTCATAATAATATTAATAAATTTTTATAATATACTATCAATTAAATAAATAACCCACAAATGGCATAATTCACAATAATTCCACAAAACACCGAAAACACCCAAAATACGAATATTCTCAATTAAATAAATAAATTAAAATATTCCGATTAAACTTGGGGTGTTACAACTCTCCCCCACTTAAAAGAATTTTCGTCCTTGAAAATTACCTCAAGAAAATAGATTCAGATATGACTCCTTCATCTGATCTTCACGTTCCTAAGTCCAACTTTCTCCAGCTGGTCCTCCCCACAATACCTTCACTAAGGCAATCTCTTTACCTCGTAGCTGCTTCACTTCTCGCTTATCAATCCGCACAGGCAACGCCTCAACAATCAAATCATCTCGCACTTGTACATCATCCATCTAAATCACATGCGACGGATCTGGATTGTACTTCCTCAACTGGGATACATGAAACACATCATGCAAATTTGCAAGCGACGACGGTAAAGCAATCTGATAGGCTACTTCCCCCATGCTTTGCGAAATCTGATACGGACCAACAAAGTGCGATGTGAGGTTTCGAGACTTCAAAGCTCGACCAACACCAGTTACCGGCGTAATTCTCAAAAACACGTGATCTCCCTCTTGGAATTCAAGTGCTTTCATCCTCTTATCATGGTAACTCTTCTGACGACTCTGCGACGCTTTCATCTTTTCTTGGATCATCTTGATCTTTTCACTCATCTCCTGCACAATCTCAGGTCCGAGTACAACACTCTCTCCTAATTCATACCATCACCGTGGAGTCCTACACGTGCTACCATACAAAGCCTCATACAGTTCCATTCCGACACTAGAATGATAACTGTTATTGTAGGTAAACTCAATCAACGACAAATAACTATCCCACGATCCACCTTGATCCAACACACAAGCTCTTAGCAAATCCTCTAAGGACTGGATAGTTCTCTCTGTCTGTCCATCTGTCTACGGATGATAGGCAGAACTCAACCTCAACTTAGTGCCCAAAACTGTCTGCAAACTCTCCCAAAACCTCGACGTAAATCTCAGATCTCTATCTGACACAATACTCGAAGGAACACCATGCAACTTCACAATCTGATCAATATACAACTCGGAAAGCTTTTGCAACGAATAATTGATCCTTGTCGGTATAAAATGAGCCGATTTGGTCAATCTATTAACAATTACCCAAATTGAATCATATCCCTTCAAAGTCTTCGGCAAACTTGTCACAAAATCCATAGAAATGCTATCCCATTTCCATTCTGGAATACTCAACGGTTGCATTATACCCGACGGTCTCTGATGTTCAATCTTCGACTTCTGACAAGTCAAATAAGCATAGACAAATTCTGCAATTTCCTTCTTCATACTCGACCACCAAAACAACTTCTTCAAGTCTTGATATATCTTTGTGACACCAGGATGAATACTCAACCCGCTTCTGTGACCTTCTTCAAGAACGCTCTTCTTGATTTTTGGCACATCGGGAATACACACTCTATCTCTCGGAACCTCATCACACCATTATCACCAATCCGAAAATCACCTCTGTTACCTTGGTTGATTAACGTAAGACGATCCACCAAACTCAAATCAGACTTCTGACCTTCTTTAATCTCTTAGAGAATACCACTAGTCAACTTCAACATGCCCAACTTCACACTTCTAGGAGTCTCCTCGCAAACCAAACTCATATCTCTGAATTGCTCAATCAGTTCTAACTCTCAAACCATAAGCATCGACATATGCAAGGACTTTCTACTCAGCACATCAGCTACAACATTAGCCTTACCAAGATGGTAACTCAATTCAAAGTCATAGTCCTTCAGAAGTTCGAGCCATCTTCTCTGTCTCATGTTCAACTCCTTCTGATCAAACAAATACTTCAGACTCTTGTGATCACTGAACACTTCGAATCTGGATCCAAAAAGATAGTGTCGCCAAATCTTAGACACAAACACCACATCGGCCAACTCTAAGTCATGCGTAGGATAATTCCTTTCATGAATCTTCAATTGTTTGGAAGCATAAGAGACCAGCTGACCATTCTGCATCAGTACGCCTCCAAGACCCATCTTCGATACATCACAATACACAATAAAAGACTCACTCAGATTTGGAAAAATCAACACTGGAGTAGTCGTCAACTTCTTCTTGAGTTCTACAAAACTCTTCTCACAAGCAACATCCCACATATAAGCTTGACCCTTTCGAGTCAACTGAGTCAAAGGTAGTGCCAACTTGGAAAAGCCTTCTATAAACTTGCGATAATAACCAGCTAACCCACAGAAACATCGAATCTCAGTAGCAGACTTTGGAGTCTCCCACTGCAACACGACATCAATCTTCGATGGATCCACCGCAATTCCACCACTAGAAATCACATGGCCAAGGAAACTCACTTTCTTCAACCAAAACTCACACTTGGACAACTTGACATAAAGCTTCTTGTCTTTCAAGACCTGCAATACCACCCTTAGATGTTGCGTATGCTCTTCTTCGGACTTAAAATATATCAAGATATCATCAATGAACACTACCACAAACTGATCCAAATAAGGATGAAAAATCCTATTCATATACTCCATGAATACACCAGTGCATTAGATAGACCAAACGACATCACAATATACTCATAGTGTCCATACCTCGTCCTGAAATCTGTCTTCGGAATATCATCATGCTTAACACGAATCTGATGATAACCAGACCTCAAATCAATCTTGCTAAACACACAAGCACCCACCAATTGATCCATCAAATTATCAATCCTCGAAAGTGGATAATTATTCTTAATCGTCACCTTATTCAACTGCCGATAATCCACACACAATCTCATACTACCATCTTTCTTCTTCACTAACAACACAGGAGCATCCCATGGAGAAACACTCGGTCGAATAAACTTCTTCTCAAGCAAATCTTCCAACTGTTTCTTCAACTCTCCTAACTCAGATGCCGACATCCGATAAGAAGCCATCAACACAGGACTAGTGCCCAATATCACATCAATAATAAGCTCTACCTCACACTCAAGAGGTAAGTCACTCATGTCGTCTAGAAACACCTCTAGAAATTCCCGAACAACTGGTAGTTCCACGCTCACTGCTTCATCATCAACTTGGAGCGATGCAAACAATGCGAACATCTGAGCCTCATTTTCCAAGAGTTCTTCTACTTGCTTGGCAGATACAAACATCAGCTCTCCACCATCGCCAAACTCAGGAAACCTCACAGTCTTGCTGTAGCAATCAATATGAACATAGTTGTACTCCCACCAGTTCCTACAAAGAATAACATCAATCTGATGCAAGGGTAGACAAAACAAGTCCATCACAAAATTCTTATCATAAATGGTCAAAGGGCATCTCAAACAGACTAACCCAGTAGTCACATAACCATTAGCCAGGGTATCAATGACCATACTCCCAAGCATAGCAGACAATTTCAAATTCAACTTCTTAGCACATTCAAGAGAAATAAACGAATGGGTAGAACCAGTATAAACTATAGCAATCAATTCAACATTATTAATAAAACAAGTACCTCTGATCAAGTTATCTGTCTTGGACTCTTCCGCACCACTCAAAGCAAACACTCTTCCACTTGTCTGTGCAGCAGTAGCAGTCTTCTTCGGCTGCTGGCACTGGGTACTGATATGACCATTCTCTCCACAGTTGAAGCAAGTCGAATCTTCGTCTTTATAATCAACAACTCTATGACCCCTCTTACCACAACTGTGACATCTCAGCGCTTTACAATTCTCAGCATGGTGGCCTTGCTCGCCACACTTATAACACTTACCTGGAGTAGTAGCCGCTCCCCCACTTGACTTTTTCCCATCAGAAGCCTTTTGTTTTTCTTTATCACCAGAAGTCGCATACGACTTCCCTCTATACTGGCCTTTCTCTTTCTTCTCACTCAGCTGCTTGTAGTGAGTAGATCGAGCTTGGCTATCCTCATCATAAATCCTGCTCTTATCCTTTAGTTCCGAAAACCTACGAATCTGCTGGTACCCAATTCCCTGCTTAATCTCTGGTCTCAATCCATTCTCAAACTTGAGACACTTCGACATCTCTGCGTCAGCACGGTTGTAATGCGGACAAAACTTGACCAAAGACTCAAACTTTACCGCATACTCAGCCACAGTCATATTCCCTTGTTTCAGCTCAAGGAATTCCACCTCTTTCTTTCCCCGAACATCTTTAGGAAAATACTTCCTCAAAAACTCTTCCTTGAACACATCCCAAGTTATTGCAATGCCAACATCTTCCAATCTTTGACGAGTGTTATCCCACCACTCCTCAGCTTCCTCAGCTAGCATATATGTACAAAACTGCACCTGCTGAGCATCAGTGCACGCCATAACTCGGAAGATCTTCTCAATCACTCTCAGCCACTTCTGCGCACCTTCAGGATCATGAGTGCCCACAAAATTCGGTGGATTGTTCCTCTAAAACTTTCCCAAAGCACGGAACTCATCTGGAGGTCCACCATTTTGAGCCATCACTTGGGCAAGTGATTCCAGCGTATCAACAATAGCACAATCATTTCTTCTAGCCATCTGCAACCACCAACAGGAATAGAAGAAAACAACTCATCAATAGCGTTCTCACACTATCGACTGACAGGGGACTAACAACATAAAAACTTGGCCGGGCGGACCGACCTGCTCTGATACCACTAATGTAACACCCTTTTCTACCCCACAAGTATCATGGCAAAATAACACAGATATCAGAGTAAATTATTAAATTTCATAAAAAGCCACTAAAAGGGAGTACATTCCCAAATCAACAAAATCGGTCAAAGCTCCGTAAACAACGGGTTTTCTCAAAATGATCAAATCGCACAAAGCAGCGAAACTCAAAGGAAAAAATCAAGGTTTTCTCATCAGGGAAAAATAAGCAAAATAACTCAACAGTATATAGTTTAAGTCAAAGGAACCCAACCCGATGTTACATATCAGAGCAAGACCATCTAAGCTAACCAAAAGGCTAAAAAACTCAAAAACTTCAAAACTACTCCTCGACGGAGTCCACGGCTAAATTTGGTCATCTGCATGTTATCCACGTGGAGGTAGCATTCAAACAGGCAGAGTGAGTAAAACAGTTCATAATAACCAATGTATAAAATTCAACATATAACAGTGTCATATTCATATTCAACACATTCATATCCTTCATTTGGCCTCAAAGGCCACAACATCATAATTTATACAAAAGGCTCATAAATGCAAATGCAACATAGACTCAACGCATGTGGTACCAATCATCACAGCGCGATGGACACTGGGCCATCAACCCTCTATAGATCCCCATAAATAGGAACGATTCTGCTAGGGAACCGGAGCACATCAAAACACTTCACATCCACACAATTGGATTGAAGCCAAAGTAATCGAGGTCCTGAACCGAAGTCCGGATGCACATGAATGCATGATGCACACGTCACAAATCATCCTCATATAACAACATAAGTGCATCATTTTTCATCATATTCATCATGTCAATCATCATCTTATCTCATATCATCATATAATTCATCAAAGTCATGGTAATATCATTACATTCATCATGTCAATCATCATCTTATCTCATCCTCATATAACAACATAAGTGCATCATCATTCATCATATTCATCATCATCACATAAATTATCATATCTCATGTTATCACATAATTCATCAAAATCATGGTAATATCATCATAATACATCATAGAAATCATCATGTCATCATGTATACATCACATAAAACTCACAATCATACTCATGTCAATTCATTATAAAAATCACAGAATCAAACATCAAGGCATAGCTGCACACGGTCAACATTCGCAAAACTCTGCTACGTTCGCTGGCATGTTCGCTAGGTGAAGGATTCTTCGCTAGGTGAGTCTCGGAACACAATTGTTCGCTAGGTAAAGCTTTCTTTGCTAGCCGAACTGTGCGATGACAACAAATTCTGCTACGCACCAGAACTGATTTCTACCCAAAAGGCTCTACGATTCACTTACCCAATGCCCCCAAAACATCCCTAAATCATCCCTAAGGTCCTACTGCGATAAAGGTACAAAACCTACGGTTTATTAGGCCAATTCGGGAACATATTCACGTCCTAAATCATAATTTTCCTACAGTTTTCCTAAAGGAATCTGAGTTACTCACTATCAAATATTCCTACAGGGTTAAGCAAAGTTCAATCATCTTTTTGGCCACGAAGGCCTAGGTTTCCGTTTTCCCCAATTAATTCACGGTTAGATTTGTAATTACAGGTTTAGGCCACGAAGGCCAAAGATCAATATTTCTCATCTCTACCCTTAAAACTCCTACGGTTACAATCTCCATAATAGATTTAGGCCACGAAGGCCTTGGATCACTTGTTCTCATATCCTTCTAATCTTCCTCACGGTCAAAATCTCAATGATAGATTTTGGCTATGAAGGCCAAAATCCCTTTTTCCCATAATTCTCCATAAAACCCTCAAATCAACCATAATAACATCGAAATCTACACATAGGAAATTATGAAAAGCTATACTCCCCATACCTTAAACGTTGATTCGAAGCCTTCACGAATCTGCCAGTGAATCCTTCAAGCTTCTGACTCCAATTTCCTCTTGAGAGTTCTCTTGGCCTAAATTCTTACAGTTAACACAAATGAATCCTAAAAATCCTTCAGAACTCTCTTTTTGTTCAACCTAGACTTGGGCCAAATAATTGGGCTTTCTCCATAATACCCTTACTTACTCCTCCTAATTGTCCAAAATACCCTTCTTTCACTATGTCGCTACCGCGAAAATAAGGTGCCGGCAAAACAGAAGAGTCGCCACCTTTCGTTATTTATCCCTCAGAACTGGAAAGGAAACGATCGGAAAAACCTGAGGAAAAGGTATAAGACAAGGTCATCGCAACCAATGTCTGGGTTTGGGAGTCGGTTACACAAGGGGAAGGTATTAACACCCCTCACGTCCATCGTACTCGATGGGATCCATGCTTGTTGTGTTTATCTGACGGGTTGGTTTACTATCTACCTATCAAGGCTGGTTCGAAAAGAAAAGAAAATGACTCGGCAAAGCGTCGCACTTTATGCCTACGTATTCTCATCAGGGAACGAGAAATCAGAGTCAACGTAGTTCGACTAACTACGGGTAACGGATGGGGGAAGGTGGCTCGCCAATACATCAGTATTGTGCCTACGTACTCTCCACAAATATGAGAGATCAGAGCTTACGTAGTTTGGGATAATACGGATTACGGGAATTCAGATTCATCTATTTTTCGAGTAGGGTTAACAAACAGTTCCAGCAGTTTGGTGTATGCAGCTCGACCCTTGGAGACTTATGCATTACCGTTTGCGATATAACTGGGAGTTAACGACACTCTTTTCTTCAGAAAAGCTTTCCTTTGAATTATGGGCCCACGGGGCAAAAAGGTTTGAGGTTTGTTTTCTGTCTTTTATGGAAGAACTATCTTTTATGGTTGTATGTAGTTTGTACATCACTAGAGACTATGACCTGGGAACGAATGCGTCGCATATCGTCCAAAGGACGTATGCTAAACATTCTAGACGATTGAGAGGAGGCCGCTCAATTATCATTACCCAAGTAGCTTAAGGCTCGTAACACGCTTGTACTAACTTGCCTTTATTACGTTTTTTACTGTTGTTTTGAGATGATAAGAGAACAAACTCTATGGGGAAACTGTCAAGTCCTAATGTTGTCATACCAAGGATTCATCCTATGGTTGAGGTTTGGAACAGGGAACTCCTAGAAGTTATCATGCATAGGTTTCAACCTAAAGTTCTATCATCACTTCCTTATCAAAGGAAGTGAGATTCCTAGGGGATCATGTCAATGGTAAAAAGAAACAGATAAAGCATCATCTTAAACAGTAAACTGATACACAGAAGAAAACAGTAAAGATGCACATGCAATGCAACAATACAAGCGGAGGGAGACTCACTCAACCTCTAAGCAATAAAGCATAGAAGAAAACAGACAAGCAGAGATAGACAGACTTAACCTCTAAGGCTAACACACAGATGAAAAGAAAAACAACATACAAGCAAGGGGAGGATCACCTCAACCCTTAATGCAAACAAGCAGAGGGAGACTCACTCAAACTCTAAGCAGTCATGCTCCTAGCTTAATAATCTAAACATGGACCTATTCTAATGCATCAAGCAATTCACACAAGGGAGAGAAACCAAGATGAGCAACAAGGGAGTCATCCCAGGCTACATCAGGTTGGAGGTGTATCAACACCAGAGTCTATCACGGGCTCAACCTCTTGAGGAATGCACAGAATCCAACCAAAGGAAGGATTAGGCTCTCCCAAGAGGGATCCTATGTCAATAGGACAGAAAAGACTGGGTATTAGTCCTAGATATGAATCTAAGGGTAACTGATTGTAGTGTATCAACACAGAATGTCCATCTCAGGCTCAACCTGTTGAGGAATGCACATAATCCAACCAAAGGAAGGATTAGGCTCTCCCAAGAGGGATCCTAAGAAAAAAACTTTGAGATGGATGACAGTATATAAACCAAGGGAATATACCATGCCAAGAATGTCAATCCAAGGCTCAACCTCCTGAGGAATGCACAAAATCCGACCAAAGGAAGGATTAGGCTCTCCCAGGAGGGCTCCTCATCAAGACTTGAAGGATAAAGATAGTACAAACCAAAGGAATGTACTATACTGGGGAATGTCAATTCAAGGCTCAACCTCCTGAGGAATGCACAGAATCCAACCAAAGGAAGGATTAGGCTCTCCCAGGAGGGATCCTCTTCAAGACCTGAATAAAGAATGTAGGGCAAAGCCCAAGGAGGAAATCACATAGGGGACAGAAGGCAACACAACACTCCTAAGAAACCCTACAAGCTAGCTACAAGGATCACCTAAGCTAGGGGGATCAAAAGCTCTATCAAGGCTTTAGCAAAGTTCTAATGAGGTCTCTACCTACTTACCAATCTATCAAGAAAGAATACACTACTTAGAATCATCTAATGGCCATTTACAAGGTTAATCTAGGAAGTTCTCTAAGTTAGGATCACCTAAACTAAAGTCAATTGTAAAATGGGAAATTAATTGAAAATCATTCCTAAAAATTCCAATGAAAATACTACACTATCCTACATGTATTAACATTCTATGGTACAAAAATCATGGGTTAAACCTAAATCAAAAGGCACAAACTAAATCTAAAACCTCAAGGGTACAATAAAGGGATCCAACCAAGAACACTCCTAAACAACTACCCTAAAACCCTATTTAGAATCATCTAAAAATCAAAACAAAAATCACATAACATCATCAACATGTATCTAACCAGCACACAAAAGTTCAAGTCTTAATTCTATACCATGAAGGGGAAATAAAATCATCAAACTCAGCATACAATTTCTCAATTATTAAAAACATACTACAATAGAAAATATGAAATTAATTGAAAAATGCATGGAAATGGAAATAAAAAAAATGTGATAAAATCCCAAACACATCCAAGATCTACAGAAAAAAATCTCAAGATTTTATGAACATTATTTATATTTTTCATGTAATTAAAGTAAACAAGTAGAAATAAAAGAAAAATAAGAAAAATCAAAGAAAATGAACAAATCCGTGTGGTGGATAGCAAAAGCACTCAGTCTTAATATGAATTGGGCCCGTATGTGGGGGTGCGGTTAGCAAAGTGAAGCTAAAGCCCAGCTGAAGAGTAAGTTATGTTGTGTGTTTCATTAATCCAAACGGTGAGTTTTGTGAGCAGGGTGATGTGGTACACTTCTGGATGTTGGATTGAAATACTTTGTCAAGCTTCCAGACACGATCCAAGGGTGGATACATTATCTTCTTCGTTTGAATATGAAAGGAAGAGGGAAACCAGTCTGTCGACGGTGAGGTGGCCGGAAAACACGACGGTAACCCCCCTACAACCTATCTCACTCGTTTCTCAACCAAACATAACAATTCTTGAACCAAAACTGTAGTATTTCTCGCAAGGATTGCAAATATGGTACTCAATCATGCTAAAACTCCAAGACCAGAGAGATCCATAACCAAACAGAAATTGGATCATATCTTACTTTGTCTCTAAACTTCCAAATTTTGATCCTAAATCCATCTAGGGTTCACATAGGTCCTATCCACATGTATCTAAGGTTCTGATTGTGCGTAAATAAGGAGAAAATTTGAGAAGTAAGAACCTGAGTTTGAGCTTCGAGCAAGGTGACTTTCAGGCCTCAATTCCCTTCCAAAGTGTGCAGATTGCTTCAATGGATGATGATGAACAAGTCTTGAGGTTCAATTTCTTCTGAAACTCCTTCAAACTCCAAACTCGAAAATCAAATTCCAAGCTTCTTCCACAACTGATTCCAATTGCTTCTCAACAGAAAATGGCACTAGAAGCTTCTGAAAATGATCCACAATCAATTTATATTCTGTTTGAAGCCTTTGGAGGCCCAATTAAGGCCCAATTTGTGATTTTCAACTTTCAAGTTTCTTCCAAAAATTCACTTATGGTATGCACGAATTTTCCTTGCTCTTGCTCTCAGCCTACTTCAATTCACTTGCTTGATAGTTATGGAGTGTATTTGAGTGAGTATTCTCCTTTGATTTCAACCAAAGAGGTGTGTTTGATTTGTAACTTCATCATGAAGTAATCCACCAAAATTCCATGAAATGTGTACCAACTCAAAATTGTAATAATGCCAATGTGTTTAGAATTTCATTTCCAATAAAAATGAGCACAAATTTGGCTTGAAATCATTCAATTACCAATTGTTTTGAATTTTCCCTTTTTAATTCATTAAAATGCCTTTTTGTGAAATTTCTTCAACCAATGCTTGCTCAAATCCATATCCATGGAATCTTGATACTTTGATGAGCTAAAAACATCATTTTGAGCAACTTTCATGTTGAACAAAACTCCATTTGAAGCTTGCAAGATAGTGAAATTGACCTATAATTCAAAATGACCTATAATGTCCACATACTCAAAATACCCTTGACTTGTCAAAGCCATAACTTGAGTTCTACAAATCCAATCATGGACTTCTAGTACTATTTAGAAAGCTAGGAGAATAAGTAACAACATTCTTGCTTACCAAAAGTTCATAGGAATCATCCTTCTAGGGAAAAAGTGTCATGCAAGTTGGGTAACTTTCAAGCTCCAAATTCACATGCCTCAGATGACTTGTAACTTGTCTGGCTCATAACTTGAGTTCTATAAACCCTATCAAGGACTTCTAGTACTCAAATTAAAGCTATGATCATGCCCTATAATAATCATGTTGGGGTCAAGATGAGATGAAAATCACATCTTGAGTTAAGTGGCCTTGGAGTCAGGGGTCAAGCTAGGGGATTTTACACTGTCAAGCCTTAGAAACCCTAGCCTAAAACTTCTCAAACTCTTCAATCATGATGAGTTAACATTGAAATAATCCTTAGAACATATTAATGTATCAATCCATGATCGCATGACTCTTGGATTAGGTCTCAACCTTCTTCAAATCCTCAGTTGACTTAGGGTTGACCCAGTCAAACCCTAGCTGCACCAATCATGGCTGAGGCTTCTTAATCTTGCATAAGGACTTGTCTGAGCTCCCACATGAACTTCAAAATTTCTAATGAGCTATCTCAAGACCTCAAGTCCAACTCTGTGGCTTCAGAATCATCTGATGATCTTCCCACAACCCTCAAGTTAGGAGACCTACACACTTGGCTTCAACCCTCTCTCTGAGGATCTTTTAACTTCTCTGACAAGGATATCAACCCTTGAACACTTGAATAACCTTCTTAGCTAGCTTCATAGTATTGTATAGCTCTTGATTGGTAATCATACCTCTTGATCTCCTGCACACATGTCAATGAAATGCAAATGATAATGCTAATGTGAATGAAATGAAACATAAGCTAGGCAAAGACATGTTAGGCAAATTTTGGGGTGCAACACACTATTATTAATTTTAATTTATAATAATATTAATAAATTAATATTATATACTATCAATTAAATAAATAACCCACAAATGGCATAATTCACAATAATTCCACAAAACACCGAAAACACCCAAAATACGAATATTCTCAATTAAATAAATAAATTAAAATATTCTGATTAAAATTGGGGTGTTACATTTAGCGTCACATTGGTCCCGATTCGATTCATTAACACACTTTCAAACTTTAATTTCAAACCCGTAACTGCGATGAGTGTTGTGAGTCATGCGTTAGATACGTAGGAAATGATGAGTGGGGAGCCTCTTCTCACATTGTCTAGATTGTTTAGCGTATACCCTTTGGGCAATATGTGATGCATTTGCTCCCATGCCTCAGGATTTTGCATAGTGCGCGTCCCAAATAGATCCGATTCCCTTCCGTTTAGGCGTTCCAGGCCTAGAATCCTTTTCTCTCGCCTCCGTGGGATCGAGACCCCCTTTCTCTCGCACCTGTGCGATTGAGACCCCATTTTTTCGTAGTTGGCCGAACTACGGCTGCTCTGATTCTTCATTCCCTAATGAAGATACGTAGGCACGAGGATCCCTATCCTTGACGAGCACACTAACAACTAACCTCCCTTTCTCTTGCCCCGGTGTAATCAAGACCAACCTGTTGTCCTGAACCCTTTTCTCTCGCACCCGTGCGATTAAGAACCCTTTTTCCGTAGTTAGCCTGAACTACGTTTTACTCTAATTTCTCATACCAAATGTGGATACGTAGGAACAAGACGGAGATGTCTTGGCGAGCAACCTTTCCCCCCTTCACCCGTAGTTTTCCGAACTACGTTGACTCTGACTTTCCCATTGCACGAGGGAATACGTAGGCATAGGGCAACGATGTCCTATCGAGTCTCTTTTCTTTTCTTTCACCCCATTCTCCAGCCTTTTAGATAGTTTTCACCCATAGACTAGACAACAAGCATGGATCCCATTGAGTACAACGAACGTGAGGGATGTTCATACCTTCCCCTTGCGTAACCGACTCCCGAACCCTAGATTTGGTATCGATGACATTGTCTTTTCCCTTTTTCGTTAGGTTTTCTTTGATCGTTTCCTTTCCCTATTTTGGGATAAATAACGAACGATGGAGAATCTTCTGCCAGTCAGTCGGCTTTTCCCTTTTTTGCAGCGATGCGACAATTTGTCTTTGACATCTGTCTAAAATACATGACATTAGTATTGTCATGACAGTTGATGAAGATGTTATAATATCTTGCTCAACATCAGTATAGAACCATGATTTACCAAAATTTAGCCAATCATAAAACCATGGAACTAACAATCTCCCCCTTTGGCAAAATTTGGCTAAAGCAACCAAAGCATGATAAACCTGAACATATAAAATCTGGATTTTCTCCATCATGAACAAGGTTAGATCAACTTTGTTTGACATCTTTTGCACACAACTTATCAGAGCAGCAACAACAACAGTTTCCTTCAGTACATCCAGCCTCCTAGACTATCATTCTCCCCTTAATAGTTGCATTCAGCAAGCAACAACAAAACACCACTTTTTCCTTAGTAGTAGCAATGTCCTATTACAAGGTTGGTCATCATGTCAATACATGTGACATAACATCAGGACAACGGATAACACTAATACTTTAATCCCTCCTTTTAGCCAAAAATTGACAAAAGTTAAAGTAAATGTACACGCATATAACCACAAATATAGCAGTGGAAGCACACAAAGCTCAAATGCACATAACCCACCAATCAGAGCCAAATTGAAGCAGAATCATCATGCTTCAAAGCAAGACTCAACTGACAAACTGCACATGGTGTTAGGATATCCAGTCTGACATCTCACAACCAACAGTATAACTCCTCTTTGAGGCACACAAATCTTCTGCATAGATAAATAAGTTCTCCCAGATAACAACCAATGTTATTTCTTAGGTCATTCACAAGAAACAAGAACAATCCTAGTTCAAACCAACAGTCTCACAAAGCTAGATCCATAGTCACACTGTCGAGGTAAAAAGACACACTAGACAACACAATGTCAAGACATCTTGTTTGACATCACGACCTCACCAGTGGTGCAAGAACACAAGCTAGCCTGAGAATCAACAAACTTTGTACAGACTGTAGCAATGCACTCAGCCTAAAGGAGAGAACTCAAACACATGAAGAATCATTAAAGGTCACAACAATAGTTGATCATCCTTCAAGAACAGATCGTGAACACAAACAATAACCAACCCATCTGAGAGAAATAAACTCTCACACACCTCAGGAAGCTTCAACTCAGAAGCATAATATCCAGACATCCTGTCTAACATAATAGAGTCAGCATCCATCCTTAAATATCCAAAGAGGAGATTCCCTCTAACAGATATCAGTATGACTAACAACCAACACCAAGGTATAAACTGAGCATCATACCATAAGAAGACTTCTTAGAAAGGTCTGCTTCTCTTCTTCCTTTTAGTCCTCTATCCTTCAAAACTCCACCTTGAGGCTCTCACAAATAAATATGGTTATTTGACATATCTTCCTCCAAAGAGACCCACAAGAAACCCTTTCACAGAGTCCTTAATCAAGAGGGAACCACAACTTAGATGAGACTCCAAGCAAAAGATATGAATACACTAAGCAATCGGAAAATACCTTGAGCTTTTGCCATTGTATGATCCACAAAGGTTGAGATAAACTTTAGCACCAACCATATAGATGAAGAGCAAACACTCCTAAGAAGATCAGCTTATAACAAGATGGTACAACTTCAATGCACACAAGTGCCTTCAGCTTGAACATCCTGATGTTTAGCACATTGTCAGATCATTTAATTTACATCAATGACTTGACTAGTCAGTTGATGAAACCACACATGCCTGAACACAATATTGAAGATCTAATCCTTCGACTTCCAGAATTTATCCCACCTTGAAGGACTTCTCCACAACAGCAGAATAAGAGTTCCATGTTCTTATTGACTTGATCATAATATCAATGTTGAGTAAACAACCTCCATCCATAACCAAACCTAATAGAAGAGGTAGTCACAAAATAGACACAACTATCTATAAGATCATTTAGATTCAGCTTTGAAAGACCAGAAAAGTCTCCAAGATGTCAGGGTGAATGTCATAGACATGTTTCCTCGACTTCCTTATGCACATAATTTGGTAAATATGTCTTCACAGTCCTTTAACATAAATTAGGCCACAAGCTCCTTCAAAGGAGAAACAAAAACCTCGCTCCATATCATAAATAAATTGACCTATAGAAAACTCACCAAGGTTTATGGTGTCTTGATCTTCATCTTCACCAATCATACATATACAAGACAAAATTCTTGGATAGAGGCCCAAAAACATGCTGACCAAAATCCCTTCAGTGGAAGCTAAGTCATAATGCTCTCTCCTTTATATTACTCCTATATTGTGAAGGCATGAACATCTAGAGAGGCTGAAACCATATTCAACAAGAGCCAGGTAAGATGTTAGAACATTTTATAAGTCACCATGCATAACAATAGTATCATTATCAGTAGTGTTGCACCCTAAAATTTGACCAACCGGTCCCAGTATCTGGTTTATGTTTCGACACATTTTGCATTCGCATTCGCATACGGCATGCATTGCATTTTTATCATTCAGATTGATTTTTATCAGGATTATAGCCCCTGGCGTGTCAGGCAATTCAGGCCGGTCGAAATAAAAGTCTGTTGAGAGTTGGTGTTCGTTCCTGGTGTTTTCAGGCCATCTCGGTGCCCGGGTTTCGCTACGGTTGTGTATTTGGGTTTTAATCGGTTTAATCAGCCTCCTGGCATTTTTAGGATTTTTCTGTCATTTTTCTGGATTTTTAGCGCATTTTTAATGGATTTTTCTGGATTTAATAGAGTTTTTTTATAATTTTTTAGAATTTAAATAAATTTTCTTTTCATTTTTTTAGAAAATTAATAGATTTTTAAGAATTTTAGATATTATAGTTTTTTGATTTTCTTTTATTAGTTTTAATAGATAAATAGTTTTTTTAAGAGAGTAGAGAAAGAAAATAATAAAAAATAGATATTAGTGTTTTAGATTTTATTAGAATTTTATTGTTTTTTAAAAAAATTAATAGAATAGATTTTAAAAATAGATAGTATGGTTTTTTAGATTTTTAGTAGAGTTAATTGTTTTTTTAGATTGTTAAATAGGGTTTAATTGTTTTTTTTAGATTAGATTTTATTTGTTTTTCAAAAAATGTTAATACTTTAGAGGAAAAAAAAGAGAGAAAAAGAGATTAAAGTTTTTTAGATTTTTTAGATTTTATTTTTCAGAATTAATTAGGATTTTAAGAAAGGATAATTGTTAGGATTAAATAATAGTTTTTTAAATCTTTTAGACTTAATTAGGTTTTATCATTTTATTTTTGTTTTTTAGAAGTTAACTAGGATTAATTTTAGGTTTAATCAGGTTTTATTAGATTTAATTAGGTTTTTGTTTTTATTTTTCGTTTTAGATTTTAATTAGGTTTTAATAGGTTAATTAGTTTTAATTTTTCACTTTAATTCAGTGTTTAGTCCAATAATTCAGGTTAAGTCAATTGGGCCATTATCCATTGATTAAAGCCTAGAAGTCAGAGTCCAAATCAGTCCCAGCCACGCCACATGTCAGTATAAAACGCGTGCCAAGCGTAGGACCCAAGTCTTTCCACCTCATTCTCTCTCTCACCCTTCTCCTGCCATGTTTCCCTTCTATCTCTCTCTCAGACCTTCCACGCGTCCCACTTTCTCTCACCCTCCTGCATGCCACACACGTGGCTCATTCTCCTCCCTCCCTCTGCCACCTGCCCCCCTTCGCCGGAACCTCACCGCCGGCCATGCAAAGACCGCGCGGCCACCGTCCTAACCGCCTCCGACCACCGCTGATTTCGCCGGAAACCAAATTCCCAGAAAAATTTATCAGCTTCATCTTCTCCGATCCAATTCATCAACCACCTTCATCAACATTCTACCGGAGACATCTTATCTTCATCTTCTTCGTTCCCACTTCATAATCTGCATCATTTTCCAGAAATCTTCGATTCTCCCCAGGAACATTCAAACTCTCCTCAAGAACCCTCAATCGATTTTTTCCAGATACCTTCATCAAGCTTGATCATCCTCACCAGACCTCCAATAACATTCAACTGGAGTTTTGATGAACATCATCTCTCCAGAATCTCGCTACGTTCAACGGATTTTCCACGTCAAGATCCAAACGAAGATTATCTTCTGTTCGTTCACCAACCTGTCTCGTTCTTCATCTCCATAGCGTTCTTCAAGAACTTCATCCCGCTAGATCCATCCGATCATCACAAAAACTTCATCGCGCCTCAACTTCACCGTGAATCTTCAAGAATCCGTTCGTCCCGTTTTCCAGATCGTGGTTGGCTTGAGCTTCAAGGCGTGGTTCGTCCTTTTTGTCATCTCCAGAGAAGCATCACCCACCTCCAGTATTTTGCCAGGTTCTGTTTCTTCGCTCTAAGCTTGTTAGAGTTTACCATTGATTAGTGGAAGAACTAGGGTGGAGTAGTAGCTTGTGTGGTTAGGGATTGAAGTTTGATTTAGGGTTTAGCTGAGTTGTAGTTTGTGTGAAGGAGAGATTGGAGAGAGTTTTGCAGAGGAAGATTAGCTACGCCGTTTAGGGTTGTTTGGGGGGAGATGAACAGTAATGGGAAGGAGAAGTTTTGTTAGGGTTATGCTGAGGCTGAAGATGGTGTGGGCCTGGGCATTAGGCCCAGTTACTATTTACTGAACCCTACTCCCTTGATTCTGTTCACACCCCCCGGTTTGATGTAGTTTGGGCTTAACCCAATTGATATCCGCGCCCCCAGTTTGGGGCCCATCAGAAATTAACAAGCAAAAGCATGGCTATCTACACCCCTCCCCCGTTTGTGTTTGTTTTTTGTCTTTTGTTTTTTTTCTGAGCAGGCTGGGCCCAGCGCAATTGCTGATTGCACCCCCCATCCTTGGCCCAATTTAATTCTGAACTATAATAGATTGCTTTCGCCACCCCCCTTTGCCATGTCCATTTCAATTGAATTTTGTTTTTTTTTTCATTTGTTTAGCTTACCAAATAATTCATAAAAAATTAAAAAATGATCAAATTTGCATGAGATTTTTTTCCTCATTTCAATAATTGTGTCAAGAAAATTTTAAGAAAATAAAAATAGTACTTTAGGTTTTGTTTTTCCATTTTTGGTGATTTTTCAAAGTTAATAGCTTTTATTTTCATGTTTGTTTGTACATACATATTGTTGAATTTTTTTTAGGCATTTAAATTCATATTTCGATTCCGTTCTTTTTGTGCTAGCTAGATTAGAGCATTAAGTTCCCTTAGAGATTTATTTCATATTTTTGTGATTAAATCTTGATTAGTTTTGACTAGAGAACATTAGGGTGATAGTTTTAGGGTCTAAACTCAACATAGGTGCACTATAACATTTTATTTTGGGCTTTTTAGCATGAATTAGGTTATGGGACATATAGGGTATGTAGGGTAGATATAGAAATCCCCTTAGAAGAAATATTAGAATTTTAAATACTATTTTACTATTTTCAGTATATTTTGCAAATTGTGTGATTGATTGGTGTTCCCATTTGGAGTTTTTTGTTTGTCTGCTTGGGCTTTTGGGTTTTATTTGGGGTATGGGCTTGGTTTGGGCTTATGGAAGCAATAAGAATCAAAGGAGAAAAGTGAATACAATAATCAAGGCTTTGTGCATGAAGATTGCTTGGATTGAAGGGGCTGATTGGAGACTTAGGAGAGATAGGAGAAAATAGGCAGAGCCTTAGAATAGAACAAATTCTTTCCTAAACATGGATAGCTTCTTGTGCTTCCATTCTTCTCAATGACTAAAAGTCCCTCTCTGATATTCACCTCCCTCCTTTGGAGGGATAAGTGGTCTTGTCTAGGAGGAAGAACTTTGAGGGAGACAGTCTGTTACAATGTCAACTACTCATAGACTTCCATTGGTCGTCGATGAACTGTTTGATATTCAATTTATTCTGATAAATCAATTCTCATCTGGGGGAGCTTGTCATGAAGAAAGAAGCCATTGAAGATAGAGGTGAAGATCAAAGATTGACAAAGATGAAGATTGTTCATGTCAAAGTTGTGCAACTGTTAAAGCTAGGGTTCACTGCTGTCTGATGCTGTCAACTGGTTAAGGT
Source organism: Lathyrus sativus (assembly GCA_963859935.3). Taxonomy (NCBI): domain Eukaryota; kingdom Viridiplantae; phylum Streptophyta; class Magnoliopsida; order Fabales; family Fabaceae; genus Lathyrus; species Lathyrus sativus. The sequence goes on along the minus strand of OZ012737.1, from coordinate 373,936,348 downwards.
TCTGTGCTTGCTTAAGCTGGGTGATTTCTTGGAGATAGAAGCTTGTTGTAGCTTGGGGTACCATTAGAGTTTGATTTTGGAAGTTCAACTGGAGCGGGTGTGCTGTTAGGGCTGGTTTTGGGGTTTTATTTTCTTTACTGTATTGTTTGTTAATTTTTCCCTTAGGGTTGAAGTGAAGTTGTTTCGCTTTGCCCATTGTTTTCTAGGTTCGAGGTCGAGTGGGACTCCTTTGCCTCGCTTGTACTGTTGCATTCATGCATTTTACCGCTTTACTGTATATATGTTGTTGTTCTTCTGTTTATCCCCTTAGGATCACTGTTTCTCTCTGCGCAAGAGAGAAATATGACAGACATTAGGCTTTCATCCATGCATGACATCATTAGGGTAGATTTTGATTCCCTTTTCAACCATAGGTTTTAGAGTTGCTGTTTCTCTTCTATCTCAAAACAATCAAAAACACCATAAAAGGTTAAACGTCAATAAAAAACAGTTCTTGCGTAAAAGACTGTAAACCAATCAAACAGTCAAACAAATCTGTGTCTTCCGTAGCCCGAACTACGTTTGCTCTGATCTTTCATGCTGTATGAAAGTACGTAGGCATAGGATGCGATATCCTAGTGAGCAACCTTCCCCTCCTTTCCCGTAGGTAGGCGAACTACGTTGACTCTGATTTCTCGTTCCAGACGGGAATACGTAGGCATAAAGTGCGATACTTTGCCGAGTCATTTTATTTTCTTTTAACCCCAGACCTGTAGAATAGATAGAATAACAATCCATACCAGAAAACAAGCGTGGATCCCGTAGAGTACGACGGACGTGAGGGGTGCTAATGCCTTCCCCTTGCGTAACCGACTCCCGAATCCAGGATTTGGTTGCGATGACCATTCCTTTCCCGTCTTTGCGGTAGGTTTACTTCGAGCGTTTCCTTTCCCTCCGTTGGGATAAATAACGCACGGTGGCGACTCTTCTGTTCAGCCGGCGCCGATTTTCGCAGTAGCGACAAGTAGCAGCGGAAGAATCTACACAGAAGTATCAGTCAACCATCAGTAGTTGTCAGGTTGGATTCAAAAAGCTATCAGCCTAGCTTCCAAACCCCTTGAACACAGTGGTAAAGGATGATCTGATCATACAATCTCATTCCTTGTTTAAAATACCAGAAAGTATCTTCTCTAGAACTCATCTAGAAATAGAACAAGATGTATGCTTTGGTACTAATTGAAATCATGGCATAGCAGATTGCAGATGTCCTAACAACATGTCACGACATTTTTCTCTGCATAACTTTAAAACAAGGGCAGAATAATCAAGTTGATACTCTGAATATCAGCAATAGAATCACAACAAATGTTTCAACATCTGTTACAACATGTTTATCAATAAGCAAATATTAAACTGTAAATTTGCATAATGATAAATAACACAAGATATGTTAACCTAGTTTGGTACAATTCACCTACATTTGAGGGCTACCAAGCCAGGAAAGAAATTCACTATCAGTAGTATCAATTTAGAGCTAAACTCCTCCATTTACAACCCCTCACTTAATGCCTACCCTATGCAACTTCTACCTTGGACACTCCTAGATATGAGAAATTACCATCTCACTCCCAATCACCACAGTGATAAATAAACAGTCCCAGTCCCAGGAAATTACACAAGAAAGCAAAAATAAAGATGTACCCTCCTTCTTTCAAGAATAAAACTAGGTCAAGACTGTCGCTACTGCGAAAATGAGGTGCCGGAAAAACAGAAGAGTCACCACCTTTCGCTATTTATCCCACAGAAGGGAAAGGAAACGATCGGAACAAACCTAGCGAAAAGGTATAAGACAAGGTCATCGCAACCAAGTCTGGGTTCGGGAGTCGGTTACGCAAGGGGAAGGTATTAGCACCCCTCACGTCCGTTGTACTCAACGGGATCCACGCTTGTTGTGTTTCTCTGACGGGTTGTTTAACTATCTACCTATCAAGGCTGGCTAAAAAGAAAATAAAATCGACTCAGCAAAGCATCGCGCTCCGTGTCTACGTATTCCCGTCTAGAACGAGAAATCAGAGCCAACGTAGTTCGGCTAACTACGGGTGAAGGGGGAAGGTTGCTCGCCAAGACATCGCATCTTGTGCCTACGTATTCTCAACAGAAAAATCAGAGCGAACGTAGTTCGGGCTAACTATGAAGCACAAGTTTATTCATCTTCTTTTACCTGAGTAAAGTTAAACAATAGTTCCAGCAGTTTGGTGTATGCATCTCGCTCATCGGAGACTCGTGCGTTACCGTTTGCGGTAGAACAGAAGTTTAACAGCACTCTTTTCATCAGAAAAGGTTTTCCTTGAATTACGGGCCCACGGGGAAAAAAGAGAGTTTGATATGTGTGTTTGAGTCTTTTATGAAAGAAGTGTTTTTTATGAATGTTTGTAGTTCGTACTGCACTAGAGACTATGACTTAGGAGTGAATGCGTCGCATGTCACCCAAAGGGTACCATACTAAACATCCTGATTACTGGAAGGAAACCCTCCAATAACCATTTCCTAAGTGGCTTAAGGCTCGTAACATACTATACCAACTTGTCTGTATTACGTATTTTACTGTTGTTTTGAAGATGAGAAGGAGAAAGAACTCTACAGGGGAAACTATCAAGCATCCTACTGTGGTCATGCAACAGATTCATCCTATTGTTGTGTTTGAAACAGGGAACTCCTAGATGTTATCATGCAAAGGTTTCAACCTAAAAGTCTATCATCACTTCCTTAAACAAGGAAGTGAGAACCCTAAGGGATCATGTGAGTGGGAAACAAAACAAACTGCTAAAGTCAATAAAGCAGAAAAAACAGAAAAGCAAACAGTAGAGATGCAAATGTAATGCAGCAATACAAGCAGAGGGAGAAACTCAACCTCTAAGCAAAAAAGCAAAGAGAAAAAACAAAAATAGACAAGCAAAGGGAGGGTTACCTCAACCTTTCAATGCAAACACATCAGTTAGAAAAGGGAAAACAACACACAAGCAGAGGGATAACACTCAACCTCTAAAGCAATCAAGCAAAGGGAGCTCAGCTCAACCTTTCAGTGCAGTCATACACCTAGCCTACAATATTCTACACATGCGACTATCCTAATGCATCAAGCAATGCTCAAACAATCATGATGAGGGGATAAACAATATGACATGTAAGGAAATCATTCCAAAATAATCAAACAAGGCATCTAACCTAGAGATAAGGAAGTTGAAGGATGGATGCATGTATAATGTAAACCAATGGAATACATCAAGGCATTCAACCAAAGATGAAATCTAATGATGGGAAGCATGATGTAAACCAATGGAATACATCATGGCACTCAACCATTCATGGAAGAATTGGATCATGGGAAGCATGATGTAAACCAATGGAATACATCATGACACTCAACCATTCATGGAAGAATTGGATCAATGCAAAGCATTCAAGGAAGGGTCATCTATCTAAAGGTTCTAATGAAAACCTAATGATTATCTCTAAAGATTAACCATATAAAGGAATTTAGAAGCTCTATCAAGGCTTAGCAATTGTTCTAAATAGGTTTCAACCTATGTTCTATTCTATCAAGAAGGAATTAGAAGCCCAAGGTTAGCTAAAGTTCACTTTAGAAGCTAAACTATGAGGTGGGCTAAATTAGGATCACCCTAAACACAATCAACTTGTATATTCTAGGAAAAATACTAAAATCAATCCTAAAAGGCTAGGAAATATCCTAAGGCTTCCTAAGTGTGTTAAGGAATCATGGTACAAAATCCAGAGCCAAGACCTAAATCTAAAGGGTCTAAACAAATCCTACACTCAAAGGTATGCTAAAGGGAATCCACAAGGGGAAGGTCCTAGAAATCTATCTCAAACCTATACCTAAAAGTTTCTAAAAAACCAAAGAAAAACCATACAACTCTATCAAGGTATCTACAACAGTCATGCAAAAATTTAGAACTAAATTCAAATCCATGAGCTAGTATAAAAATCAGAAAGAAAATCAATCATTTTCTACATCTTTAATCATCAAATTAAAATGGAAAAATAGCAATAAATGGAAAATCTACCAAAAATGCAATTAAATGGTATGGAAAAATGATAAACATGTCAGGGAGCATTCATGATTTTTTCCATAATTTTCTAGCAATTATTTCTATTTTTAAAGCATTAGAAATGATAAAATGAATAAAAGAAAATCCAAAAATGAATAAAAGAATTAAAAATGCTGAGAAAAAAGTCACAACCACAAGATCAATGGACCAGTCAATGCATCCAAAGGGGGGAATGCTCCACGTAGCGCTGAGGGCGAATAAATGAAACGCATCATTTCAGGGATGTTCACATGTGGTTGGTTTGACTTCAGTTCACCATACGTTCTAATCTTGCATGTTCATCCAGAAAGTAATCAAATCTGATGATCTACAACTTGCCATATCATCTGGTCAAGGGTCAACAATCTTCAGAAGCCATCATGCGCCTTGGATTGAATTACTCAGTCAATGGAATTAAACGAATCTAACGGCTCAAGCATCGTCTTCCTCATTTGAACTGGTTATAAAGGGGGGGGGGGGGGGACCTCGCGGTGGTCGGAGAAGATTCCGGTCATCTTCGCCGGTGGCATCAACAGTGCCAGATCATCAGATATCACCAAACTCAATAAAAATTGTACAGATCTCTTCCTCTACTCACGAGGAATAACATGCCATGGTTCTTTTTCCATTTCCCTCAAGGAACAAGCAGATAAGAACCTGAACATAAATGGTACACTTCCAAGAATCATCTCTAATACTCAAATTCTTTCCACTAATCAAAACTACACCTCACACTGATCATGAATCTATGTTTAAATCTTGATTTCAACCAAGAACAAGGCCTAACCGAATCATCAAAGATTTTGTTCATCATCAAGAAACTTCACAAATGGCTCCCAGATTAAACCTAAATCCATCTAGGACCTAAATGGTAGATGCTTCTTCAACCCTCAATTTCTTCAGAAATGGCTCCAATGGTGAAACTCGAATTTCAATTGTAACTAACTTTTCTCAACCGTGTCTTACCTCTGCAAGCTCAATCCATCACCAACCTTGATCTGAACTCATTCCTGATGTTATATAGAAACTTTCTGGGCTGAAATAGAGGCCCAAAACTTGCTTGAAAGTCCAATTCCATTTTCATATTTTCTTCACTTTTTACTTTGATGAACTCCATGAAAAATGGCTCTGTTTTGCTTTCAATTCAGCTCCAAAGCATTGCTGGTATGGTAGTGAGGATGAAGGGTCAAGATTAGTTCCTTAATTCCAATCAATGGTGTGTGTAATTGATGTTACTTAAATCTTAAGAAACCTTGGATTTGGCTATGAAAAAAACTTCAATTTTAAATTCTACCAATGCCAAAGTGTTCCAAATATCCTTTACAGTCAAATTATAAACAAACTTGTAACATTTTGAACCAATATGAATGATTTTGTAATTTTCTCATTTTAATGCCTTTAAATCTCTTTTTGTCAAATTTCCTTCAACCAACTCTCATTCTAATCTATATCCATGAACTATTAGGGCTTAATTGAGTAAATAACATCATTTTGAACAACTTTCAAGTTGAAAAAAATTCCATTTGAGGTGTGTAAGATGGTGAAATTGACCCATAATCACAAATGGCCTATAATCTTAAATTCCCGAAATACCATTGTCTTGCAAAGCTCATATCTTGAGTTCCACAAATCCAATCATGGACTTCTAGTACCTTTTAGAAAGCTAAGAAGATAAGGAACAACATTCATGTTGGCCAAAAGTTGAGGAGAATCATCTTTCTAGGTCAAAAATGGCATGCAAGTTGGTTGACTTTCAAGCTCCAAATTCACATTCCTCTAATGACCTATAACTTGTCTGCTTCATAACTTGAGTTCTATAAACCCTATCAAGGACTTCTAGTGCTCAAATTAAACCTATGATCATGCTCTACAACAATCATGTTAGGGTCAAGGTGAGATGAAAATCACATCTTGATTTATGTGGTCTTGAAGTTAGGCACTAAACCAGGGGATTTTACACTGTCAAGCTTAGAAACCCTAACCTAGGAACTCCTCACACTCTTGATTCATGATGAGTTGACCTTGGAATCATCCCTTAGGCATCTTAATACATTAATCCATGATCTCATGGCCTTGAAATTAGGTCTAAACCTTCAAATCATCTGTTGACCTAGGGTTGACCAGATGAAACCCTAGTTGCACCCATCTTGGTAGTAGCTTCTTATACTTTGCATGATGACCTATCTAGGCTTCAAGATGACTTTCAATGCTTCTAATGATCTCTCTCAAGGCTTCAAGTCCAACTCCATGTCTTTAGAATCATCTGATGGCCTCCCCCAACCTTCAAGTTAGGAGATGTGCACATTTGGCTTCAACCACTTCTCTGAGGATCTTTGACTTCTTTGATGAGGATATCAACCCTTGAATACATGAATAAAGACTCTTAGATAGCTTCATAACCTTGGTAGCATTTTGTTGGTAGTCATACCTCTTGATGTCCTGCACACATGTCAAGGCAATGCAGATGATAATGCTAATATGAATGCAATGAAGCACAAGCTAGGTAAAGAAAAAGGTTAGGCAAACTTTGGGGTGCAACAACTGCCCCTATTCAAACAGCTTAGACCTGACTGGGTAAGAAGAGAACGACTCTCAAACAATCAAGGTAAAAGACGGTTGAATACCAATAAACCCGAAAATTTTCCAACCGCACAAGTAAACGATACTCTGATTGGTAGGAAACTCTTCGGAAATTGAAATAACAGTTGTGCGGCAACTTATTGATGAATCATTAATCTCAAATCTCCGTCAGGATGATCATCTGATTTCACTGTAGAACTTCGTCCTCAAGTCATCAAGGGATCACTGGTTACACGGTAACTGGTGAAGGATAGCTGATATTGCTGTCAGGCATTCTGCGTCACAGCAGAAGAATTCCTCTGGACTCATCAGGTCATTAGGAACTTTTGACAATTAAGTTGATTATGCCGTCGGGAATTCAAGGGACTTCTCGGGCATCAGTCGGACTTTGTCAGCAAGTCGAAAACATAATCCTTAGTCAATCATGAGCCAATAAGGATATCTAATCTTTTTCCGTCAGGCACTCCGCGTCAGCTAGGAGAACTTCTTCGACATCACGGTTAGACTTCATCAGTAAGTCAGGGGGAGTTTGGCACTGCTGCCGGACTTCAATCATCAAGCCTTCAAGGGAAATTTCAACTTCTCTGTCTGAAACCTGCTGGGGTTGGCACATCTCCGCTGGGTATTCTGGATAACTATCAAGTAACTCTGCTCTAGGGGATTCAGGAATCATCCTGGACGAGTAAACTCTGCTGAGGACTTCAAGAATCATCCTGAACAAACAACTCTGCTGAGGAACACATGCACACAAGAATAATAACAACCTAGCTCATGTTTCATATGCATATGTTCGACAATGGCGTAATTCTCCATACGATGGAAATGCTAGGCATTTAGGGTAAATGCTATGCAATCATGCAAAATGCTACGGAACTAAATCAGCAAAATAAATGCTGAAGGAAAAACCCTCCTGTCAAGGAGAAAGAACCATCATGATGGGGAGAAGGAATCATCCTGCCGAGGAGAAGAAATCACACCAATCTCAATTGGACTTATCCTGGGGAAACGAACCTCAGACGACTTTCCAATAGGAAACAAAGTTCTATGAGAACCTGTACTCGCTCAACTGGGTATACGATCCACAAACTGTTGAGGAAAAGATATCAATCTCAGAAATAAACTGCACGGCCTTCACAGATAGAATCTTCCAGGAGATACAGACTCCGATGGGGAAGTATAACAACAACTATTCAAACTCTTTCCTGCTGGAGAAAACAAACAATGCCCTGAACGGCTTCCAAGGACTCGACTCTCTTGGAGGACTGCAAACTCGGCTAGGGATATGCAACCAGACGCTGGAATAAACCCTACCTGCCGTCGATCATAACTCTGTGGGAAGTTCAACTCTGTCGGAGACTTCAGTCTGAACTATCGAGATCTAAACACTTACGAATAGTCTTCTACGAGAAAATTGCATGTTGACCCACTGCTGGGAACGAGTATACACCTCCGCGCATGACTCCGTTGGGGAAATGATGATCTTGCCTAGGATACATCTTGGCGTACTGCCTAGAGGGTGACGGCCCTGCAACAAAGTGAACAAGCAGACAAGATACCCTTCACAAAGGGACCTATCAAGGTTATCATTTGTGACGATGTTCAGGTAATTCCATGTTTTAACAATTATTGGCCTAGGCCAGCAAGTTTATGTATGCGCATTTTAACAAAAACATCAGGCGTTTTTTTTGCAAACAAAACAGATAAAAGCTAAACAAGCAAACAGAAATACTGAATAGTATATGTTTATTTATAGACGACCCTGCAAATAGGAAAAGTGTTTTACAACAGATGCAAGCTCCTGAAATGAGGAAGCTGCGCAAGTATATACAGAAATATACAACAATTTATACATAAATGTCGGCAATGTTGTGTAGACGAACACCATAACTTAATCTTGCACAATGACCTGTCTAGACCTCAAAGTGATCTTCAACACTTCTCATGAGCTCTCTCAAGACCTCAAGTCCATCTCCATGACCTCAGAATCATCTGATGGCTTCCCACAACTCTCAAGTTAGGAGACCTACACACTTGGCTTCAATCGCTCTCTGAGGATCTTTTAACTTCTCTGACAAGGATATCAACCCTTGAGCACCTGAATAACCTTCTTAGCTAGCTTCATAGTCTTGTATAGCTCTTAATTGGTAATCATACCTCTTGATCTCCTGCCCACATGTCAATGAAATGCAAATGATAATGCTAATGTGAATGAAATGAAACATAAGCTAGGTAGAGAAGTGTTGGGCAAATTTTGGGGTGCAACAGCTGCCACTATTCAAACGGCTTGGACCTGACTGGGTGAGAAGTGAACGACTCTCAAACAATCAAGGTAAAAGACGGTTGAATACGAACAAACCCGGAAATTTGCCAACTGCACAAGTACACGGTACTCTGATGTGGACAAACTTTCGAAAACCGAAATAATAGCTGCACGACAACTGGATGGAGAAATAATGATCTGAACCTCCGTCAGGATGATTCTCTGATTTATCTGATATCATTGCGTCCTCGAATCACCAAGGGATCACCGGTTACACGGTAATTGGCGATCTGCTAACCGCACAGGTAAACAATACTTGGATTGGTAGGAACATCTTCAAAGCTGAGCATGCCAGTTGCACGACAACTCTGCTAGGGAATTGGTCACACGGTAATTGGTGAAAGGTCTAATCTCAAATCTCCGTCAGGATGATCATCTGATTTTACCGTAGATTTTCGTCCTCAAGTCATCAAGGGATCACCGGTTACACGGTAACTGGTAATGGATGGTTGATCATGTCGTCAGGCATTCTGCATCATAGCAGAAGAATTCCTTATAGTCGCCTATGGACTTATCATGTCGCTAGGAACGTCGACAACATCTTTGTCGGACTTCATCAGTAAGTCAATAAGGGGTCACCGGTTACTCGGTAACTGGTGAAGGGCTACTCTCAAATCTTCGTCGGGATGATTATCCGATTTCGCTGCAGCTTCTTCCTCAAGTCATCAGGGGATCACTGGTCACTCGGTAACCGGCGATACATAGCTGATATTGTCATCAGGCATTCTGCGACATTGCGGCAGAAGGATTCCTCGGGACTCATCAGGTCATTAGGAACTTTTTAACAATCAAGTTAACTATGCCTTCGAGCATTCAAAGAACATCGGGCGTCAGCCGGACTTCGTCAGGGAGTCTGAAATAGAATCCTCGGTCAATCATGAACCAAATAAGGGTATACGATCTTTTGCCGTTAGGCATTCCGCGTCAGCTGGGAGGACTGCTTTGGCATCGCAGTTAGACTTCATCAGTAAGTCTGGGGTTTTGGCACCGCTGCCGGACTTCAACCATTAAGTCTTCAAGGAAATTTCAACTTCGCTGTTCAGAAACCTGCTGGGGATGACACATCTCCGCTGGGGATTCTGGAGAACTATCAAGTAACTCTGCTTCGGAGATCCAGAAATCATCCTGGGTGAATCATCTTTCTGCTGAGGACTTCAAGAATCATCTTTGACAAATAACTCAATCGGGGACTTCAGGAATCATCCTGGGCCAATAACTTTGCTGGAGATTTCAGGAATCATCCTGAGCAAACGCTCTGCCGGGAACTTTAAGCATCAACTTGAGCAACCAACTCTGGCAACTTCACCGGGGATTTTAAGAATCATCTTAAGCACCCAACTTCGCTGGGGAATTCAAGAATCATTTTGAGCAATCAATCCTGCTGGGGAATTCAAGAATCATCTTGGGCAAGCAACTTTGCTGGGGAATTCAAGAATCATCTTGGGCAAGCAACTTTGCTGGGGAACACCTGCAAAACAAGAACGGTAACGACCTAGCTCATGTTTCATATGCATATGTTTGACTATGGCGCAATGCTCCACACGATGGAAATGCTACGCGTTTTTAGGGTAAATGCTATGCAATCATGCAAAATGCTACGACCCCATCAGCAAAATAAATGCTGAAGGGGAAAATCCTCCTATCAAGGAGAAAGAACCACTCTGGTGGAGGAAGGACTCATCCTGCCGAGGAGAAGAAGTCACACCAATCTCAATTAGACTCCGCCTGGGGAAACGAACTTCAGTCGACTGCTGCAGGGGAACATAGTTCTACAAGAACCTGAACCCACTCAACCAGGTATACGAACCATAATTTCTGAGGAAAACGATGTCGA